>VZTR01028481.1:39447-76408 GCA_013400775.1 Chaetops frenatus
TAAATATTTTAGCCCACTAAAAGAAATGTAAAAAAATTAATTGGTAAATAATATGACAGATTTCAAGCTCAAAAACCCTCACTATCTCAAATTCTGAATTTCTTTTTAGTGGAAATCAAAATGAACTCATGGCCAGCCCAAAACTCGAATTACGCTTCTAAATATCCAGTTAATTCATCTGTTAAAAAAAAAAACAACCGTGGGAAAAGAGTAAGCATGATTAAACTAGAGGATGCAATTCATTTTTCATCCTCATTAATAAGTATATTTTTTATAACCTATTTACTATATGCAATAAATAAACTTTCTTGAGGATAAATGAGATGTGCACTTTACATATATATAGGTGTAGGTAAAAATGATACATTTTTCCATTATATCAGCCAGGACCTGAATCTTTTAACTTTTGAAGAAACAAAATGAAATACAGCCCTTTTCCAATGTTGCTTACCGTGTCATAATCTTGTGCAATTTATCCATACATAACATAACAATAAAATTGAACCTTGATTCTTGCAATCACATCATACTTGTTTATTTAAAGGTCAACCATTACTCTTAGAAGTAAACCCATTAAAATATTGTGACATAAGGGATGTAAATTACAATGCGTCTAAATGTGAAGTTATTACTTAAACATCAAATGACACTGAAGACGTGACTAAAAACTAAACAAGATTCATCAGTATTCAGCTGGAGAAATCAAGATCAGAGAGTGAGTGTGATTTTTTTGGAGTAATCTGCTAGAATTGGTGCTG
Source organism: Chaetops frenatus (assembly GCA_013400775.1). Taxonomy (NCBI): domain Eukaryota; kingdom Metazoa; phylum Chordata; class Aves; order Passeriformes; family Picathartidae; genus Chaetops; species Chaetops frenatus. The sequence continues at coordinate 40,206 of VZTR01028481.1, forward strand.
AAAATTTGAAAACTTCATGAGATTTGTGCTTTAAAAAATCTGATATTTTCTGATATTATGTTCCCTTTTCAAGATACAGACAGTCATCTGAATGTGGACTGGCTGTATCCAGGCATCTCAAAATGATTTATGTAGGAAAATTAAATGAGACAAGGTCAAAGCACTTCTGTGTGAAAAATAACAGAATAATATATCTGTACTGTATCAATTTTTAATGTTATTTGATTTCATCCTGATTGCTAAGTGGATATATTCCTCATCCTCCTCATTAAAACAACTGCACTGGAGAAAATGAAAAGGATTACATTCAAAGAGCATGGATGTATTTCATGCCTAAAAGCAAATGCAAAAGATAATCAACTGTCTTAGGAGAAAGTCAAGAGGGCTTCTGTCTGAGCTCCAGCAGTGGGTCTGGAAACCAAGTTTGCAAGGGACCAAAAAGAAAAGCAAGCTCTGAGTGGAACAGATGCTGAGACAAGCTACTTAAATGAATGAGGGAATGCAATATCTGTCATCAAAGTGTGAGCTAGTAGTGTGTGACCTATTCAGTCTAGTGAAACAAAGGCTGAGAGAGGATAATATTGCTGTCTATAAAACCTTCCAGAGAGCAGTTTAAGCTTTTGGGAGGAAGATCTTCAAGCAAAAGGGTACATAAGATCATGGTTGTGAATACATTTAGAGTGAAAGTACAAAAACACTCAGGGAGTCAGAGCACAAAAATGTATCTATTTAGCATTGGACATAAAACATAAGAGGAAAGCCTTGCATTGCTATAAAAATGTTAAACAAAGAAATAGATACTTCGCTGTGGCAAGAAAAATCTGTCAAACTATCATTCTGAGATCTTTGGTTTTTTGTTTTTTTTAATACTTTATGCTTTATTTTGACCACTGGAAAGGGGTGTTGCATCAGCTGGCTAGCATGCTTGTCATCATTGACAAAAACATACAGCTCCTGTCTGAAATAAAGAAGGAAGAGAATCAGAATATTTGGTTATTTTTCAAAAGCCCTGATTTGATAAAATTTACCAGGGCTATTTAAATATGGAAATATTCTCTGAGAACTTAGATAGGTGTCTGAGCTTCCAAATCTCACCAGTCTGATAGTATTCAAAAGTAGACATGATAGGGAGAAAGGGGACCTGGAAAACCAAGGCCATTGATTTGGCTGGCCTACTTTCAGCTCCTGGAAACAGGAAGTTACTGAAAATTACAGGCAGTTGATATCACCTAGATCAGTGGCAGACCTAATATTTGTAGCTTGTGGGGAGTGCAACAGAAAATATGGTAGTAGATGTGCATGTTTTTGTGACTGTGCTGAGTGTGTGTGTGTGCATGTAAGGCAGGAAACATCTAAGGGGACAGTAGCAAAAGAAAGAAAACAGTGCAGCCTTCTGTGTAGATAAAATCCCCAAGGCTAGACTATTAATTTATTATACTTTAAAAAATGGTCACTATATTTTAAAGAACCTTGTCAATGCATTGTCCTCATTAACTTCTCAGGTTGCCATTTATCCCTCTCTCTTAAATTTGGGAGTAAGCCAGCGAAATGTCCATGGAGGGACACTGTGCAAGAGCAAGGCAGCAGAGAATGCCATGGAGCATTTGTTGGTTTTATTTGTCAGCTCAGAAAACCTACCTTGTTTAATTTCCCTGAAACCAGGAGCACCCAGCTCGGCACCCACCTAAAAGAAAAATCACAGTACACCAGAGTGTCCATCAGTTTAGGTGTTCATCCCACGTCTGAAGGGGTACCTTGGAGCTAGCCAGGGAAATTCCCAGTGGGGCTACAGCACAAGCCCAGACTATGTGGAGCTGAACAAGCTTCCAAGTGCATCTTCTGCACTAAGCACAAGAGAGAAGTAAGGTTCAGAAAGATTTTACCAAGTATTATGCAGTTCTGGTGGGGATGGACACCATTACCCCCAAGGTAAGAATCAACCTCGATGGAGATCGTAACAGGAGATGATTAACTGCCAGCATGTATTTGTCAGGAAAAAGTCACAGAAAGCCAATCTGATTTTCTTCTAAAATCAGCATGAAGGACAGGTAAGTAGACAAGTCATAGACACACACATGATACTGGTAAGATTCCAAACTCTCTTTGTTAAGACCACAAAGTCCAGACAAAACTTATTGGAGGGGTGCAAAACCATACTGTAAAGTTATTCTTAGTGGCTGTGTACAAATATCTGCTTTGGCATGTGGGTTTTATGACAAATGTTCATCTACAATTCGGTTGATGTAAGTTAGGGTAGTTTAATTAATTGCTCAGATGACATAACTGGTTGTTTCATATGTCATGTTAAAATAATCTAGCAAAAATTAAATGCTCTGAGATAATGTATGTTGCACTCTATCAGAGAATCACAGAATGACTTGTGTTGGAAGAGGCCTTAGATGTCTAGTTTCAAGTCCCCTGCTGAGAACAGGGACACCTTTCATACCATTGCAGACCATTTAATGTGGAAATGTGAAATTTCCATTTAATATGAAAATGTGAAATTCTATCTATACACAAGAAAATTATTTTCATATATATGGGATGGAGAATGAATAAACAGCTTACAATACCACCAAAAGTATCAGTGGCTTATATCGTGACCAGAAACTGAACATAGGACAACTATATCTGCCTGTTGCAAACATTCAAACACCATACCAACATGTTTGAGCAGAACATCTGAAGTAAAAGAAAATAAAAAAATCTTATGTTGTATTCAGGGATTGAAGACCCTAAGGCAGAATACTATCCTTAGTTTTCATCACCACATTTTACAAATTATGTGATCAGAAGAGAATAGATGAGATGAAAGCTATAAAGATCCTCAGACTGTCTAAAACAAATGGAATGTTACAATGAAAATTTGAGAAAACTAGGATTATTTAAGCTAAACAAAAAAAGATAAAGAAAATAGGTGATAATGTATGAAAGATTCATATAAAATACAGACAAAGAGAATAAGATTTCTTCACTTATAGAGATAAAAAAACATTTTGCTTAATGTAGCAAAGACTGAAGTTGAGGTTAAGAATTAAGAAAAATGTCCTATGAGTACTGAAACAGATCACCTTGAAAGTCTCCAAAATGTTGAGATTTTAATAATAACCTTAACAGATATTTTTTAAGAGTGATAAAAATATATTTTCCCTTTGGAACTGATGTTGCTAAAGTACTTCCTAGAACTGTTTACTTATGAAATAGAGATGGGATATTTAATGGTAAGGTTTGATAAAACTTTTCAAGTAGAGTCATAGTGTCAAAAATCTCAACCATTCTACGATGGAATTTGGCACATCTATGAAAGACATGGTCAGGCTCTTGACTCATGCTCAAAACTATATCTTGTTTTCCAAGCAAGTAATCAAAACAGTTTCACAGAACTTGGTTTTGGTGCCTGCTTTCAGTCAGCTTCATCTAACACCTACTGAAGACAATCAAAAAAATTCATACTTCAGTCAGGTTTTGTCAAGCTTCCTCTTGCAGCTTACATCTCAAGGAGTTCATTTAAAGTGAGTGTGTCAAGTGAGAGTAGAGGACTACTCACTCAAAATGTGAATGGGATCATTTGGCCTGAAGATCACGTCAGGTAATCATTTATATGATGAATGAATATGAAACAAGTGAGAGAAGGACTTGAGGCTAAAGAAGTTTAAAAGGATTTTGCAAGTGTAATGACCATATCCCAGTGAGTTTCAGAGGAACTTTGTTACTTTAAGTGCCTTTGAGAACCCCATGCCACACAAACAGTGAAAAGTTGTGTTGTAGGACACAAGGTGTGTGCAGTCCATCCTCCTCTTTCTTTGGGATCTGCAGATATACAGAGACCACTTTGATTCCATTTCCTAAATGTACCAAATTAGTTCAAAGTAATTGCCTTAACACCAGTTCACAAAGCACCCGCATTTGCTGAAACTTTCTAAATTGTAGAGGTAAACCTCAAAGATCCCAGAGCTTCCCACAAAGGTTTTTGGAGAATTCCAGAGAACTTTAGCAAAACATTCTGTCTTAAAAGTTATTCAGAATATCTTCTCATATTTAAAATTAATTTTCAAATGTATTTCTTAATCGGATTTTTTTCCTAAATAAAACTGATAAGTTACCATATTTGTCTTAATTCAAATAATAGATAGATTTAATTGCAAGTTACTTTAAATCATCCCTTTTGGTTTAATAAAAATTTCCAATATTTTGGTGTTAATTTTAGATTTAAACTGGGAACTAGTGAACACCATCCTCCCACATCATATGTATAAGCAATTTCTTTGTATAATATTTAAACTCTCCATAGAGGTTTTTTCAGGGAACATCAAGCATTACTCTTGATTAGGCTTTACTCCCTTTGGTATTATTTAATATCAACGTAACATGGACTCTCTATGTTTTATGGTGTTTTATTTCAGACTACATATGATCTAATCTCTTTAACTCAATGCCTTTAGCAACCGAAGCACAACTGATGTGCTACTGCACAACAGCTTCCTGTCCTGCTTCATGCACAAAAAATCCACGTTGTACACTCAGATTACTTTCTGATGTGAACAGATGTGAAGGGAATTAAGAATTCTACTCAAAACTGCATGCTTTGTCTGAAATAAACATTCATGGACAAACACCCTAGGAAAGAAAGTTCCAAAGTCCCACTTTTAATTAAATAGGAGAAAAATATATTTGGAAAACTGTCCAAGGGAAATTAAAAATGAGATTTATGATTGCATTTTGTTCACATATGAAACATATAATTTAGAGTGAAGGGGGCTAACTGTGTTGCAACATAGAACAATGAGGCCATTTTAAATTGAAAACAAGAATTAGTAATTGCTATAGACATTTATAAGCTAATGTGTGAATTCTGCACTGTATTATAGAAGGATGTAGTTAAAGTTGTGATCAGTTGCTTAAAGACCAAGTGAAGATGAATCATCAGTCGTGTCTCCCAGGGGTCAGGAGGCACAGACACGTTGGAGTGAGTTCAGTGAAGGGCCATGAGAGTGATGGGGTGATTCAGAGATTTTGACATATGAAGAGATGCTGAGCAAACTGTGGCTTCTCAGCTCAAAAAGAAAGGGCTCAGGGGGTTTGGTGGATCTTACCAATGTGTGTAAATACCTGCCTGGAGCAGGGTAAGAAAGATGCCATAGCCTGGTTCCCAGTAACAGTACAGACAGGTAGTATGGGCACAAATTAAAATATGGGAAAATATATTTTAAAATATTTTTTGTACCATTCTGTGATTTTGTGATTCACTAAGTGATTTAATTCCATTTTATGTAAGGGGAAAATGTTTTCATGTATTTGCATCCTTGAAAATTACAGTGTGCAAGAATTGTAACTTATCTCAAAAGGTATAAGTTACTCAAAATCAAAACACTTAAAAGTGTATTTTCCAGGAAAACTACTTAAAATATAGTTCCCTAAGCTAACACTGCAATGAGTCCTATCTCTGTTTGTAAAAGCTGACTTTGTGATGCTTTGCAGATAAAGCACAATTTTAAAGTAGGGACCTTTCAGCTCTTTCCCCTAATTACCTTTTGCTTTTGAGTTTGCAGTGACTGTAATGTTTTTGAAAACTGTCTTCTACTTACTGGAAGTAATCTGAATTCTATTGTTCACTTGCATTCATGATGTTTAGTAGTTAGCACTGTAGCCTGCCAGTGGTCAGAGACATCTTTTTTGTAACTAATGCTATTTTAATTTTTTATATATTTTTGTTAGCTTTCTTTTTTAGCAGCCTATGTCTTGCAGCATTATATGAACACTTATTTCATACTAATGCATATCTAAAGGGACTGAAAGATTATTTTCTTTATATTTGCTATATCCACAAGCTATCATTCTAAACATAACCTCTTGCTCCATGCACTTTTCAGTAGTATTTCTCAAATGTTGTTGGAACAGCCTTTCACAAAGGCCATCGGCAAAGACATCAACAAAAACTTGGAGCTTTTCAATGAAGCACTAGGGTACACTGGAACAGACTCTAAAAGGTTTAAATGATAACTATTGAATATTACATTTTTCTTTATATACTTCAGGTTTCTAATAAGTCAAGGACAGAAAGAACATTTGTACACGTATTTACAATAGCTGATAGAAGAGAGGCTTAGCCCTGACTGAAGGAAATTAATTAGAAGCCACATCAATACACTTACAAATATCAGTTCATTAATGCCATTGTGAAAGAAAATGCTTCAAGGCATAACACTGCAGAAGGAGCTTTTTTGTTTTATAAAGGTAGTAAAGAATTTGCTAAGATAGGGCAGTAAGTTTCAAATAGAAACATTTTATAAGCAATCTGTTTTAAATTTAGAAACATTATTTTTCTGTCTTATGAAGACTGATTTAACTATTACCTATCTATTTATGTTTCAGAATACTGAATTTGTTAATTTGTATACTTAAAACAATGTGATGCCAGGGAAAGCTTACCTTTATTCCACAAAAGAAAGCCTCTATTTTCAGTTACATCTATATTATGCTCACAGACATTTAAACTGATTCAGAGGGAAGAGTTCTCTGCTAGATTTATAAAATAAGACCTCAATTCAGGGGAAAGAAAATGCCAGCTTTTAAGCAGATTCTTTAATATGTCTATTCTTAATACTTGTTAATTTGGACAACAGGTGATTCATGAAATGACACCCCAACTATTTTATTTAACAAGACACTTGCTGTCTTATTTTTCATCTTCATGGCTATTACCTTTTTTTTTTTTTTTAATCCATGTAAAAATTTAACCTTTCAGAAAATATTACTGCACAGAGACTGTAGAACTAGGAAATCGTGGTAGGCTCGCCCCTGAAAAGGAAATCCCACCAAAATGTGTTCATTGCTGGTTTGAGCTGTAAAACTGACATCACACTGTGGTTGCCTGCCTGGCACATCCTCTGTTCATTGACTCCTGCTAGTTTTCCTAGAGGTGGAGGATTGCACAGGGCACTGGGAAGGTCACTGTGGCTCCTCCTGCTCTCGTGCTGCCAGGCTGGCAAGGCTGGTGCCTGGTGCTGACCAGTTGCACTGGGAAGGAGCCAGGGAGTCTTCACAGGCTCTCCACTCCACTGGGGCTCTCTGGGGTCTGGAAAAGAGTTTACTGTCTCATCTTGAAAAATTGAAAGAAGCATTCAATTGTATTTAGGTAATTTATTTTTATACATCATTATTGTCTTGTAAAACTGAAGTTGGTATTAGGGATGGAGCTGATGTAAAATCCAGTAACTCTAACTGAGGCCATGATGAGTTTCAAAAGTAAACATAGATTCTGTGGTAGCAGCTGTGCTCTACATGACTTATGTGAAAAAAAATCTCTCATCTCTGAGAATAAGAACTACCACTTTTGACACTCCAATAAAATACATATAATTAAAAATAAAATATCAAACATCAATTCTAGCTCTACCTAAAAGTTGTATCACTGAATTAAATAGTCTTATCCTTGTACTTTCTGATTATACAAACTTAAAACTAGACTGTCATATAATTGAAAAAGTAAATTATAGTTATTTTGTGCTGGATCAGCTCTTTTTTAGATGACGTGTAAAGTATTACCTTGTTTTATAACTTTCAAAAGTCTTATGAATCTTTATGATGAGTACATTCACATCAAAATACAAAAATTGGACTAATTAATAATGCAGATCGTATTCCTATGAGACAGTTTACATTGCAGCTTCAAGTAATAAGGAAACCTTATATTCTAGGTGCTTTGAAAGTGGTATAATTTGAATAAAAGTGATGAAAATTTTGTTCGTATTCTGCCTGTCTGGTACAACTTGGTTTAGTTTAAATCTAACAATTATTATTTATAATTTCCTTGTAAATCCTTTGCTGAAAGATGCCATGTAGTAGCAATCAACTACCATTCCTGAAACTGTTCCCTTTATGTTTGGCAAATTACATTCTTCTTTGGCTTTTCATTCTGAAATAGCCAGTTTAAATGAGGTATACTTGACTTTTTGCCATTAGAAATATCAGTCCTGTCACCTAAGCCACCATTAAGAGGTTGCTAGAGAGATTATTAAGTATTTACTAGTAAAAGAGGAATACCAGAGATGAGGTACAGTGGTTTTTCATCTGTCTCAGGGCAGTGGGTACATCAAGGCATTTGAACTCCAGTGGTTGTCTAGCAGATGAAGAAAGGTAATGCAGAGGCAAGGGGGGCCCCAAATAAATCCTGTGGCTGCAGGGACTTTTCAAAGCCAGTGAGTTACTGCAGGCACTATAAAATGTATGTTAGTTTACCTGTGGATCTCCCTAGTCAGCTTGGGTTATTTTCCTGCATTGGACCTCGAGGTTGACATCTTGACTCACAGCTTCTAGATTATAAATTCTGTGAGAATTCAGCAATTAAGCAATCAAACAGATTTGGGCCTTAATTGTCTCCTTGGTCCCAAGCTGTCTAAACACTGGAACACAAATACATGAAATCCAAGCTAATAAATGGAGCAATCAGGTAGAATATGGTGACTTATAAATAAACATCAGCAAAACCACAGAAGGAAACACTATCTACTAATAGCTATCAGGTATAATGTTGTAAGAAACAGAAAGAGTAGTATAAAATTGCTGAACAGAATAATTCAAATGTTACTATAATTTGCCCTCTGGTGGATATGTATTGCATATTATATGAAATTCTATGAATTTGCACAAGTTTCCCTCATACTCTCATATCATGTAGTGGATGGAATGGTTGATGATTACTTAATGAGCAGCTACTCAAGTTTTTCCCCCCTGTGTGGCCCCAGGCTTAATTTACTATGGGAAAGTTAAATCTGCTGTAAAGGCAGAAGAATTAATTTTCTCATGGTCTAAGCCACTCTCCAAAGAAGAACCTGAATGCTTTATATAGGTTTGGGTTTGGCACAATCTGGTCAGATTTTTAATCCCCTACATACCTGAAGATGGCCTTGCCTTGAGAAGAAGAATTCTCTGGAAAAAATGCCTGCACCTGGCTTGGGGCAATTCCAGACACATCTACAGCTTGGATGGAGACGTGATTGAGAGCAGCCCTGTGGAAAAGGGCTTGAGGGTGATGAAAAACTCAACATGAGCCAGCCATGTGTGCTCACAGCACAGCAAACCAATGGAATTCTGGGCTGTATCAAAAGGAGCCCCGTCAGAAGGGCAAGGGAGGGAATTCTGCCCCTCTGCTCGGCTCTTGTGAGACCCCACCTCTAGTGCTGCATCCAGCTCTGGTGCCACCAAAACAATAAGGACATGGAACTGTTGGAGCAAGTCCAGGGGAGGCCACCAAGTTGATAAGGGGACAGGAGTACCTCTCCTGTGAAGTCAAACTGAGAATCTTTTCCAACCTGGAGAAGAGAAGGTTGTGTGGAAACCTCAGAGCAACTTTCTAGTCTATGAAGGGACCTGCAAGGAAGTCAGAGAGGGACTTGTTATCAGAAAAAGTGGTAAGGCAGGGAGGAATAGCTTCAAACTGAAAGAGAGTAGATTTAGATTAGATCTTGGGAAGCAATTCTTTACTGTGAGGGTGGTGGTGGAATAATTTGCCCAGAGAAATTGTGGGTGCCCCATCCCTGGAACAGTTCAAGGCCAGGTTGTATGGAGCTTTTCACAACTTGGTCTAGTGGGAAGTGTTTTTGCCCAAGGCAAGGAAGAGAGTGCACAAATTTTCAGTTTTCAAAGTGAAATCTGTAAAAATAGAAAAATCTTGAAAAGGTGAAGTACATGAAGATATTCCCTTAACAAAAAGCTTCTCAGTGAATGAAGCAAGTGTCAGGCAGATTTTAAAAAAAGGAAATGCAATCAGTCTTCCTATTGATTTATACTTATCCTTATCTGATTCTGCATATAATCTAAATTTACACCCATCTACCATCTACTCCTGCAATTTCCATCCACTGGAAATTAAAATCTGGTTGTTTACCTCATGCTGAATTATTCTATTTACATATACTTCATTTATGATTAATCAGAAATTTCAATTGTGTGAGTTAGGTAGATTCATTAATAATGCACATGATGGAGCCCACTAATACCAGCCCACAGATTTTAATGACCTCAAACTCCCTCTCTGTATATGTGCAGATATTTTCCTCCCAAACAGCATGGTTTTTATCTCACTTCCTACTCAACCCTGTAACTGGCTACTCAATTCCTAATTATTCTTAATGACTCAGTTTACCCTGAGGAAAATATTCAACAGAGCAAAAGCTGCTGATTGCACATGGCTCATTAAAGTCACATTACTTTCAGTATTTGAGAGGATACTTCAAAACCATAAATAACTCATTAAACTATCTACATCACCTTCTTCCTCTCATGTGTGTGTAGGAATGTATTCAGTCTTGTGCTTTAGCCACCATCAAAGCACTGTCATGAAATTTAGTTTTTCATACTGTGGGTTTTTCGGGAACTGAAATCACAGACACTGATTAAAATAGCCATAACCTAGAAGGAAGAACTTATTTGTGAAATAATTTAAAAGGATTAACAAAAATATCTTATTTGAGTTGCACAAATTCTCTTCAATAAACACGAGGTTCAATCACAGAATGGCTGGGGTCAGAAGGCACCTCTAGGGTTCATCAAGTTCAGCATGCATCCTAAAGGAATAAACATGTACTTCCAAATGTACAACTGGACCAGAACCACTTGGCACTTATTATACAGCGAGATACAAAAATAGCAAAACCTTTAAATTCAGCAATCTTCAACCTCTGTGGAAGTTCTGAGCTAGAGAAGTTTTCCAAGACAAGCTGTAGGAAACATGCTGAAAACCAAGACTGCAGATGCCAGTGTGAAAACTGTCTGTGGAAACAAGCAGAAAATGCTGAAGAGAATCACACAGCTTATATACACATAGTTATTCTTTAGCACTCAGAATCACAGAATCACAGAATGGGTCAGATTGGAAGGGACCACTGTGGATCATCTGGTCCAACCTCCTTGCTCTGGCAGGGTTATCCCAGAGCACATGGCACAGGATTGCATCCAGAGGGTTCTGGAATATCCTCAGTGAGGGATACTCGTCCACACCCTCTCTGGGAAACCTGTTCCAGTGCAAGGTCACTGCACAGTAAAGAAGTTCTTCCTCACATTCAGATGGAACTTCCTGTGCATCGGTTTCTGCCCATTCCCTTGTGTCCTACTGCTTGTCCCCACTGAGGAGAGTGTGGATCCTTCTGGCTATCCCCCCTTTAGATATTTATACACAATCATGAGGTCCCCTCTTGTTCTTGAGGCTGAACAGGGCCAGCTCCCTCAGCCATTCCTCTTCCCTCTGTGTCTCTCTTGAGAAGAGGAGGCCAGAACTGCACACAGCAGCCCAGGTCAGGCCTCACCAGGGCTGGGCAGAGGGGCAGGATCACATCTCTTGGCCTGCTGGCAGTGCTCTCCCTAATGTACCCAAGGATACCATTGTCCACAAGGGCACTGCTGGCTCATGGACAGTTTGTTGTCCATCAGGACCCCCAGGTCTTTCACAGAGCTGCTTTCCAGCAGGTCAGCCCCCAGCCTGGAGCAGTGCTCAGATACTCTTAGCTATTCATGTAAGTCTGTGTGCACCCAGATAAACACCAGTGAAGCATCTGCAGAAGTTCTATGTCCCAGCAATCCTGACCATTGTCATGTAGCCAAAGGATGATTTTTTGCCAGTATATGTACCAAGGACACAGTTTAGCTTATTACAGAGATATATACTCCAACACTGACAGAAAGGCTTGGGTGGTTTGGGTCATACCCAGAGGTTTGACTTTACTCCTTTTCACAACAGAGCCCTAGGACACTGTAGGAAGAGAGGTGTGGGCTAAAAATACCATGGATGATGAACAGTGGGAATCTCTATTTGATATGTGAAGTTTCACATCCAAACCAACATGCGAAGCCTCACTGTTTCAGAAAAGAATTTTCTCCCAAACCAAAAGGTGTTTGTATAATGTAGATGCAAGGCGAGTAGGGACTGCCAGATAGGGCCCAAACTTTTTGACTTTCAGCTGAAGCAGGAATTACAGTTGTAGATTGGACCCATAAGAATATTCATGGTTGCAGAGAAGAGCATGGTACCTTTGCTGGTATCAGCCTGGCTGCCTGGGACAGCAGGAGAGGAAGTGCTCACAAGACCCATGAGGATCCAGAATGTCAGAGCAGTGTCTGCTCAGCTCTCCTCCACTCAGCTCAGGGTCATCTCTGCAAAAACCCTTCCTCTTTCAGGCACAGGTCTAGTTACTTCTACATTGCTGGACACAGAAAGGAGAAAAATGGCCAACTGCTTCTGGAGGCCTTGGGAGGAGCAGAGCCTCACTGATATCCCTGTGCACCTGGGAGAGTGACAATCCACTTTATAAGCTTCAATATTGAATAGCTGCTCGGGGTATTTTTTTCTCTCTGTGTGAACATAAGCACTGGCTGGTTCCAAGCAAGGAACTGAAGAATTAAATCTATTTGCTGTCACTATATATGTTGTATAGCTCCCAGGAAAGACTTTAATTTGCAACACACAGGCAATCATTTTTGTCAAGTGGCCTTATTATGATTATTACTTGTTGTATGTGCTTCTCGACACATTTATGGGAAGACCTGAGCCAGCCTAAATGACCTTGCATTACACAGGATCACATCCAGAAAAAAAAGTCTTTTCCTTTTTGAGGAGTGGCTTAGGTATTTCTGAACAGTTCATTACAGACATAGACATTTTTAGTGAAGCTTCTGGTTTTTCAGTCAAGTTTAGGCACATCACTCGAATAAATTAGAAAAATATTTCAATGTTTCTGTTATAGTTTTTGTATGCTTATCAAGACTAAGTTTTACATTGTGAGTTCTTAAATAATACTACTTTTATTTTATTAATAAAAACACCTAATTTTTTTTTAATAGCTGAGAAAAAAAATTATTTTTTTCAGGCTAATAACAGAAAAAGTAATGCCAAAATCACATAAGAATGATAAATACAGGAAGATCAAGGCACTCTAAACAGTACAATACCTTTTGAATTCTTATTATATCCTACAGTCAGCTGTTTTCTAAAAGTCTTGACTGCAGTATAGTCTAAAACGTCTTGACCTTCAGCAGTATAGTCTAAAATTGCAAATATGAATATGAAAATAATACAGGAACTGAAAGAAACTTTGTGCACATTAGTGTACTTAAAGGAAACTGTGCTTCCATTTGTGACTTTAGCAAGCACAAACATTCATTTGTATTTATAGCACTTTAGAAAGCACAACCCCTTAGTGGCAGCAAGGCTCAATGGGAGAATTCATGGTTTAATAGCATAATGTGCTAATAGCAACACCTATACCTGGCTGAGCCTGTAATTGTGTCCCTTCGGATATGGGGACCTCGTCTGAACATATTCAAATTGTCCTAGACTGCAAATTCCTGGAGCTATTCCAAGCTCATTCCACTTCATGGCTGCTCTAAAAATAAACTCATGAGTTTTGCATTTCATTCATTTTAAAAGCACTTAGGAGAGTTATGCTCAGATTGGGGATTTCGTGATGTGAAATACTACAGGTCCAGTGTAGCTGCTTTCCAGATAGCTTCTAGGTGCAATTCAGGAAGGAGGCAATTAACTGCCTACAGAGCACATTCAAAGTGCAGCAAAATTTTCTCACAGACACACATAACCCACGGGACCTCACTGTCTTAGAACAGTGGACATCACTGCCCTGTGATGTCTATCTCACATGAAGAACACCTGTAGGAATAGCTTACTACTATTGCTATTAAACATCCCAATTCTCTGCATTTGTAGCAATGTCTGAGGGTTACTAGCGAAGTAGTTATGCTCCAGTTGGCATATTAAGATTACATCTATTAAGAAATTGCTCCCCAAAGAGGTCTGAGACAAAAGAGAACAGTTAATACAAGAAGCAGGGAGGAACAGCTCTGGATCCTGGATTGACTGCCCTGTGTCCTCAGGTGCAGTGACAGCACACCTGCAACACACCCATTACTTTTAAGCATAATTTTCATATCAGTGATGTCTATGGTTTTGAGAGGTTTGATACCTGTAAAAACAACATACATTGTAGTGGGCTTCCGTAGCTGAATGGTTAAATGGCTTAAAATGTTATCTAAAATATTACTTAATAGAAATTTTGCCATAGTTTCCAAATATTTTTCTCAGCTTTCTACAAAAATAAATTAATTCTTTGAAATCCACTTTGGAGAGACTCTCACTTTTTCTCATACTTGAGAAACAATTTATAAAGGAACAGGAAAGCATCAATCTTCTCAAACCAGAACAGCAGAGATAAACACTTGATGCACTCTGATACACAGAGATAATGCAGGCTCAAGAGGTACAATATTGGGCATCTCAGTCTCGGAAGTGTGAAATTTTCAGCTTGAAAAGTAACAGCTCCAAGTTCTTCCAAGAAACTGAAGGAAAAGAGTTTGAGAAGGAAAAAATAATACAGAGCTAAAAAAATCTGTAATGGAAATTGCTTCTTCTGCCTTAATACATAAAAAGCTGGTTTCCTATCAGTTGCAGAGGTGCAAATCTCAGCTGTTCCTGAAATTGCAGGACTCTTAACTGACAGCCAAATCTGGCCCAGCAAAAATAGTTTTATTTTTATTGTAGCCACCTTGCAACAAGCACTGTGCTTTAGAAACAAATCTTTGAAATTGAATGTTTTCTTGCTGCCTTTTATCAGAGAAAAGCAGCCCTTCAGAGCTCTTTGCAGTGTCCCAGGGATGACTGCAGACATTAAAAGAGATGAGCAGGTCAAGACACATTAAAACATGAGAAACTCCCAGAGAGAACACACCCGAAATTTACCTTTAACGTCCTCTTCAGGCAAATGTTCTTACATAAAATCAACTTCATGCACAGCTGCCAGTAAGTTTGTAGAGTAAAAAAATATGTATTTTTCAGGGATGAATAGTAAATCATATAAGATAAGCTAGCCTGAAGTACAACCACATCCAAAATTTCTTAGTATTGCTGCTTACAGGTGGAGAAAATGGAAATACCACTTAGAAGGGGAAGAAGGAGGACCATGCAATAGGTAAAGCTATTTTTGCAAGAGTTTAATATTTGGATTTTGTAAACCTTAATTCGCCTGAACATATTTAAATGAGCCTGTTTCTGTGCAGTTCTTTACAAATTGTTTCTACTTGTAACATTTTCATAAGTGCTTAGACAGTACAGGACTCAGTCTGGAAACAGCCTTAAACTCAAAATTAGAAAAAAAAATGCAGAGATGCCTAAAGGATCATAAATGAATTTTTGTCAGGATCATTCCATTGAGGTCATTAGTGTAAGTGACATTACAAAAGCTGAGTTCAGCCTAGCTCATTTCCCCAGTCATCCTACATAGTCCATGGGAAAGAAAACTCTTCTGGAGCGTTTTTAGGAACAAGCAGTGTGCCTCTCTTAAGGGATGTGGTGACTTCCCTCAGCCTCTGTTCTGGGGTGAGACCAGGCACCCCACTCCCCTCCTGGATTTCCCCAGGAAGTAAATGCAACTCAAGATATTAAAAGGTGCCAAAACCTCAAAAGGGGAAGGGACTCAGGAGAGTTGGAGTAGGTGAGAAATACTCTAGATTATGAATGCTGATTGGTGGCAGATAATTGTGTTTATGTGTGAATGATTGAAACAGAACGTTTGAACTCCCAAGCATAATCCTACTGTCTGCTACCTGCAACAGGTACAGACTGGTGAATTTTGACTAGATCTGGAACTAGAAGTGACATATGCTGAGTCATGTGGTTAATGCTGGACATGAGGCAGAGCCGCCAGTTTGGATACATTGTGCATCTACAAACTTAGTGTTCAAATGGAGAAAAACAAGCTGCAAAATGTAAAATGTAAAAACAAGCTGGAAAAACTTTGTGGCACACAGTTAATGTGACTCTGCCCAGCTTTCCCACCAATGGAAAGTGAAGACTTGAGTGAATGTGGGTTTGGAAAATCTGTGAGTGTGTGAAATAATCAAAAAGGGCAAAAAGGCATAAGTTTGAAATGTCTTAAGTAAATCTCAGTATTCAGATCCATACAGGATTTTATTCAGTTCATCTCACTCATGACAAGGGTTCAACATGAGGAACTGTGCAGGATCAACAAGCCTTTCAATCATATTATGAAAAGAGTTTTAAGTCTTGAAGGGTGATAAGAAGGCCCAGCAAAGTTCAGCTTTGTTCATATCAGTAAGGCTCTGCATTCAGCAGAGAGAGCAGGAGTGAAATCTCATCATGCTGAGAAATGTAGACTGGATTCATAACAAAATTTGGAACAGAGTCTGAAGTAGAGTTAGATCTAGTTTTGACATTGGCACACATGAAAACATAAGTTGTCATTATTTTGGTTAGTGATACTTCTCCAAGTTTATCTGCATTCAGGTTTAGGAAGAAAACCCAGTAGATTCTGTTGGTGTGGAATAGAGATCAAGTATAAGGAACAGGAACAGTTTCAGTTTCATATTCTTATTTTTTTTGTGGGGTGGTTTGTTTTTTGTCTTGGATTCTTTGGTTTTGGGTTTGGTTTGTGGGTTTTTTTTAGGTCATCTGGCTGTGGTTTTTACTTGAAGTTTGCCAGGTTAAACTATCCTGAAACCAAAATGCTATTAAAGAAAGGATCAGATTTTGAGATGCAAAACTATCACCTTTTGAACCGCTCTGCTGCTCTCTTTAGCTAATCCTCTGAGAATTCTACCCTCTGTATGGCTTCCATAATTGCAATGTTCAATCATCTCAAAGACATTATTTCACTTCTTATTGGCTGAAATTATGCCCCCTATTCACATCTGATAATGGTTTTGGTTTTGAATCATACAATTCAGACACTTCTGAGCAGTAGCAGCAAGGACAGAACATTTTAATTATTTTGCAATGCCTTTGTTGCTGGTGTAATTTTATCTCTCATCTGTACATGCTCTTTTTGCACATGCACATCCCACAAATACACTCTCAGAACTAGAAATAAGGAAACAACTATAGAGTGGAAGTCAGGTTAAAGCCCTGTGTTTTAACCCAAGGGTTTTCTTGTTACCAAACCGACTTCAATGAAGTTTAAAATTTTGCCAGTCATTCATTTGGATTTAGAGTCTCTAAACTACCATGGATTTATGCCTGATGCAGTCCATAAGAGGCAAAGGAGGTGTTAATTCCCTCACAATTGGCTGCTATTCCAGTTTTACACTCCTGGTATCTGTTTTCTCTTTGAAGTGTATGTACATCAAACTAACAATTTAGCTTTAGACTCCATAAAAATGCACACATTATTTTACATGTCTTGTATGCCTAAAAAGAAGCTAAAAAAAACACCAGATAAATTAAGTTGCTATACATATGAGAAATTAACCTGCTACAAACCTGTTAAGAATATTTGCATATATATTTATATATATTTTCCATGACAAATACTGGTGTTTAAATGGTCCAGGGAAGGTAACTCCAGGTAGCTTAATCCAGGGTCTTAGAAACTTAATCAAAAGATTTTCCTAATTGTTAAATTGAATCTTAGATTGAACTTTGATCAGATCATTATTGAACTTAGATCAATTTCTTCCCTAAAATCTTTAAAGAATGGCTGAGACCTGCTTTTTATCCACTAGGCTGCTACCTCTTCTTCCAAATTTTTCCCTATTTTTTCTTTTTAAATCTTAATATTATTTTAGAAATATTTTCCATAAAGTTTATGTATTTCTTTACTCTAGTATGCATCATCAATGTACATATTTTTTTAAGTTGCTAGAATTAGATACTTATTATAACAGTTTCCTAATCTGTTTCTAAAGAATCTATGTTCTCTTTTTCACACCCTACCCCAATATCAGGTTTTTATCCACCTATAATAAGGCTTTTCCTTTTGGCAAAAGCATTATAACATTACTTGCTATTTTTCTACCTATATGCTTTGAGGCTCAGATCCCTTCTTTTCTCTGTTTTATACTCTTCACTTTTATGTTTGTATATTTTTTTCTCCTTCCTAATCAAAAACTTCTAATATTTTCTTTGTTAATTTAATTCTCCTTATTTTGAGCTCCATTTCTTAAGTGGCCAAGTTTATTTTTTGCCTGTGACCCTTTCTTCTGATCTCCTTGCATGAAACACTGTCAAAATATTCCAAAGGGTGGAGAGAAATCTTCTGTGCAAAGGTCGACTGACACAGTGTTTATACCCACTTTATCCACCTGGATGTAGCCATGGCACTCCTAGACAGAATTCCCAGGAGCAGATGAACCACAGGCAGAGAATACAGGCACACACACGATGTTTATAATCTCTGATCACTTTTTATGCATGAAGATCAATGGAATTTAGTCCCACTCATCACTCTGCTTTGCACTTATGTGTTTGCACTGTGCAGAAAACATCTTTGTGTCAGATCTAACAAATGCCACACTTAGGCTGCTGCATCTGGTCTCCTTGGTATGAACACTATTAAATACATATTGTGGCTTGACTTTGGTATAGGCATAAGCTTTCTCTGCTGGGTCATTTATTTCCTATTGTCTTTTTTGGGCTAGTTTTCAGTTCATTTAATGGTGGCCACAGCTTGTGCAACCTCTAGTTCATGCTTATGTGATGGGAGTGAGGGAAGATAAGCAAACACTCAGAGGTAAAACACTATCATGCAACAGGGTCATTCTGCACTTCTTCAGTGCCTTGAGTTGGAGACTCATTATAGGCATAGGTATAGATTGCCATTATCAAGAGCTGTCTAAAAGTCAAAGGTGTTAAGCTAGCAATTCTTCCATGTGTATAGTCTTTGTAAAACAAAAATTCAGAACTTGTATGTGGAAATATGTGGTTGTATAGACAATATAATTGATTTAAATTTAATCTCAGAGTCAAAAGCTTGAAATGTATATCTTCTAAAAGTCAAATTAATGCATATCTGAAATATTTTATACTGACCAAAGCAGATAGAATCCATTCATTGATTTTGATGGAGAAAATCCAGCCTGTATCACTTGAGAAATCTGCCCTCTCAAAAAGACTGAAGATTTGAGAGTTGTTGATGCCTACTAAAATTAATGGGAATGGCTGATGTTCTGGAAAACAAACCCTGTAGAGTTGCATTAACTTGCTGTTTTCTTTTTTAATGTGTTTTCTATTCTTATTATAAGGTTCAGCAGAGGGACAATATCTTGCAACACGACAAAACTTCATCTTCATGTGACAACTACTTTAGTCACGACTGCTTTTCCTCTCAGAAAGTTATTCTACAATGTATTGAACATTGCCAGTGAACTGGCAATGGGACTGTGAAGTATTATCAGAGAAATATTTTTCAAAATTGCCTTTTATAGTATTTGATGCATGCTGTGTAAGACACCTGATTTTACCAAAGTTGGAAAAAGAGCTTTAATTTTTATTCCAGAAGAGAATTTTAACACCAGTAATGACCTATTTTTACAAAATTTCTTAAAGTAATGTATTTGCATATCTTTTAATGTTAATCAATAGCTAGCTGTTGGGAAGAGAAATACAATCTATATTAAAATCTCAGGGCACTATTTATGTGCCAATATGTGGGAATAATTGTGAGTGAACATAACATGGCACTTCCAGGGGATAAATCATTCATTCATGCAGATTATTAGAGAACCACTTCAGGAACAGCTGCCCAGACATCAATGTTTTCTGGTGTCCTTGACAGGTGACCAAATAGCTGTTGCATCTCTGGTGCACAACAGTGTCAGCTCAACCTGGCTCTAACCACAGGCACAGGCTGATACAGAAGTAAAAAAAGCTTTTCCCATTTAAGGCAAATTTCATTCTCCTCTGATCAGCAGCAAAGGGAGCAGTTAGTGTTCAACAGACCTCTGAGTTTTAGAGGTAAAGACCTTTCTCTGGCCTTAGGCTGCTTATCTTGGATTCCATATATTAGGACTTAAAAGTCCATTAATCATAACTGAACGTGCTTTACTAGAAACTTTGAAATAAAAAGGCAGGATAACTGCTGAACAAAACAGAGGGCACACACTTCTTCCCTGATATTCCCCCTGACATTTCAGCATCCAGCCTCTCTCAAACCATGTAGCTGCAGCAGCAGAGATAGGGAGATATGGAGTGACTGAGTCACCTCTGACATTTATTTTGAGTCATCAAAATAATATTTTGCATTTACAGTGCAGTAATTTTTCAAATTGAATTTATCCTTGTGGACTTCTCCAGCATTCTTCTTATCAGGTGATAAGACTGAGTTTTGTTCACATTTATTTTCCCAGCCATGCTTCACAACCACTTGAAGGTTTCCAGTTCAGGAGGAATAGTTTTGTTAGGGCACATGGACCAGTCAATCTAACTATGCCAGTGAACTGCAGGAAAGGCCAGCAAATGGTTCAAGTCACTGGTGCTCTGGCCCAGCAGTGCACCACTGAAGAGAGCAAACATTATTAATGTACTGAATTTCACTTAGTACTGGAATAAAGGGGTATATACTATGTGAGAAAATAGCAACCCACCAATACAAAAGAAATAACTTTTTTTACATTCCTGCAAATTTTCAGTTGCTTTTCACACTGAGTAATTTGCTTCTGTTAATCCAACAGCCTCTACCAGTAGTAGGCAACTGGTTCTTCCAGCTCGTGTTTTCCTGTAACTGCTCTGAATTAATTCTGCTCATCAATTTACAAATTCCAAATATGCAAGAAGATGTCCCAGTGGTATGAAGCTCTGCACAACAACTTGAGCTAGACAAAATCCATTCTGTAGCATATATAACCTAATAGAATACAATCACAATATATTACAGCCACTGAAGTAACAAGAATTTTGATTTCACATACAAAGAAGCTGTGAAAGTCTTATTAAACAGAGACTTGCAGAGGTTTCCTAGTCTTCCTTATTGATTTTTAACTTTCACTGAATGTCTCAAATCTTAGAGCAAGAGTTGTGATGTTGAATTTTGGTTAGAGCACTTTGTCAAGAATGTAATCCATTTTTTCTTTCAGTACTATTTTCTGTGTCAGGTTCTAAGTTTTGGGTCTAAATACACAGCAAACCTTATATCATCCTCTATAACAACTGTATGTTATGAGAAAGGTGAAAAACCAAACATCTATGTAGTATTATTCTACCCACTCTAGCATAGGTAAAACTTGTACCAAGTGAGGCAAATTATCTACTGTTTGGGCTAAAGTTTTACAAATCTTTTGATATCTTGATGTCAAAGTTCAATAAACTAACAAATTAAAGGACCACTGTATTTCTGGCAAAAATAGCAAATATCTAGAAAATTCTTTCACTTGAAAATTTTTAATGGCTTGCTTGAACCAACCCACCTATGATTTATGGATTAAAAATGAATTATTCTGAAATAAAAATGTATTTGTGAGGCAAGGTATAGATTTCCACTGCTTTAATAGATCAACTGAATGTCTCATGTTGCAACTGACCAAAAGTCCACCCAGGTCCTGTAACAGAAGAGCAGAAGATATCCCATGACTACTCTGCCTCTAGTCCAATTTTTCAGCTAAACTTCTGCTGTCCTTCCTGTAAAGTGTATGTGCAACAAGATTTGGGTTAAGTTTCTGATTTATAAGATTTTTCTTAGTCAAATATTTATAGATCCTGTAAATGGACACCCTTGCAGTGCACCCTTTGACAAAACAGACTACAGACACTCCTTCAGCAGATGGCGTAGATGAGCTGACAGAACAGCCAAGGGGGCACAGGTCCTCTAATGTCCTCTGAAATCTCTTTTAATGAGCCTTTGACAGTTTCTTTGTAGGTGGAGTGAGAATTTTCACTATTTTTCCTGCACATCTGTACTGCAACTGTGAATGTTGAATTAGTCAAATGGGTTTTGTGCTTGTCTTTCTATGAAAATTTTCTCATTTGAACATCCTTGAGCCTATGGGTCTAAATACTACTTCATATACTCAAACTGTATCTGCATTTCACTTATTAAAAATAAATTATAGAGACAATAGTATTTTGTCTGCAGCATGAACTGAAAAAGTTCTTCTGTATGGTAGTGAAAACTGGCTTTCTTTCCAGTGTTAATCCAGGGAGCCCTCCTTGTTTGCCACGATGTTCTGCCAGGAATGGGATGGCAGAGAGGAGCAAGGTGCCCCTGGCTGCTTCTTCCCTGCCTGCTGGCCAGCAGAAACGCAGTGCACAACAGTTCCTCTCTGCCTGGTTTTCCTGCAGGGTGAACTAGACTGGGTCAGTGTCATCTCTGCAGCTACCCATTCTGGTACAGACTGGACATTGTCACTGAGACCAGCAGACACTTCTCATTTTAATGACCCTTGGGAGGCCACTATGAACACTGGGTTTCACAGAAGAGTCTAAAGATTTTTATACCTTTTATACAATGACTAGAAGAATACAGCATTAACCTAGCAGATCTAGGTGAGTCATAAGATGCTTAAGGCCTAATCTAGGGGGAAAGCAGCAGCTGTGATGTCAAAAGATGGGTGATTTTTGCCACTTGTATCTTTACCACAATGTCGAAAAGGAAGGACAAATTCCACGTCTGTTTAGTGAGAGTGAGACAGGTTTTGTAGCATAGGAATTAGGGGATTCATCTAAGAGAAATTACTTTTGAAATATGATCCTTGTCATAAGGTTTAGGATTATTTCATGTAGAAATCAGAACTTCTTCCTATAAAGACCATATCCAAAGATTTCTCTATATTACCAGAGTTACCTAAACATCACACAAAAACCCCTCCAGAAGTCCCATTCTCCTTTTGTTTTCATGGCTATATAAATCTTGTGCTGCAGAACAATGCAGATTTCCAAGATGGGGTGAAGCTTGTTCTTGGCTGTAGCCAAGTGACAAGAAAATTTTGGGCAAGTAGCTGTTTGTGTTTTGAATTTCCCAAGCTTAAGAGAAAATAAACCTGGAGAATAGGTTTTAATTTTCTATCCACAAAGTTAATTTTTGTTGTTGTTGTTGTTGAAACCCTCTGAAAGGATGAATGGATATCACACAGTCTGTACTGGAGACATGTAACTCACTGGATCAGCACCTGGAGGTCAGGCATGGCACTGTGCTGTAAAATAATTTTAGACAATTAAATCCTACTCTGCCTGTGGGCCGACTACTTTTAGAATAAAAACGTTCACATTTTCATCATTGATTCCTCCACATGGTCTGTTGCAAAGTGCTTAATCTGATACACATTCTGTGCACACCTACCAAGGCATAAGCCTACATGACTCACAGACGTGGCTCTGCCTTCTCCTTGGACTGAATTTGTTGATACACCTAATATAAAACAAATCTTCTTATCTGCTTGTTTGTTATGGCTTCTTTGGGTTTGTTTGGGGTTTTTTCTCCCTGCTTCTCCCACTATATTAAAAAACATATCTTCCCAGTCAAACACTCAGAGGCACTCAAAATGTAAATCTAACACAAAGTTTTGATAATGCCATTTTTACCTGTGCTTCAGGTATCATTGGGAAAATAAAAAACAAAAACAAAAATAAATGAAAAAACCCCAAACAAACAAACAAAAAGCCAAACAAAACCCCCAAACAACAACAAAAACAACAACAAAATAACATAAATCCATTTAAAAAACCAAAACAACAACAACAAATAAGAACCACACACACACAAAATAAAACAACCTCACTGTGGTGGAAGTGAAAGTCTGAGTTTTGTGGCTCTGGTGGCTAATCTAGAATAGCTACTGAACCCTCCAGGCTCCTGGTAAGGTTACAGTCAGAAGGCTGCACCTTCTCTTTAAACTACTTTTACCACGTTGCACTTTTCCTAAATCCTTTTGATTAGATTGGAGCACAAATGTCACAATTCTGATTTTTGCTATTGAACTATGTGAACATAACAAGTTTCTTAATTTATGTGGTTAAATATTTTGTGAGGAAATTGCCTATTGTGTTTTGTTGTGGTTTTCATTAATATAATGTAACTCAGCTCTCTCTAAGATTAAAATCAAAGATGAATAACTTTGTGCTCAGCTAGGGTATGCCATTTGCTAATTCATCTGAGATCAATAATGCTTGAATGAATAATTTAGTGAACTACTGTGAATACTTTTTGGCTGCTTTATTTTCTTCCACAAATTACACTTATTTGCAATAATATACAGCATTTCGAGAGCTAGGGAAAAGAAATACCTTTTCTTTCTCTTTATTTTCCTTTATTCTTTTTCTTAGAAAGCAGAAAAATTGTGGTTTTTAATTCTGAATACCTGAATGAAAAATCTTTTAGGAATTTAAAGTCTCCATATTGGCTTTTATCAAAAAATAATTTCTTAATAATAAAATAATAGACTGATTTCTTCTTACTTGACAATTGCATCTGTGATGGTCATTGCAGTCGTGTGCAAACAAGTGATTATGAACATAGGTGATGTTGAAAAACAAACACTGTTTTATATGTGCTTTGTAAGTGTAACACCATTGTAACAGTTGTCAGACAGATTGATCTTTCGTAGCAAGTCGGAAATGCCTGAAAGAAATTGAACATATGCAAAACACAGCCAGGCCACTGACCTAAATTACCAGGCACAGGTCATTCCAGGTATTTCGGTGCCATGCCTCTGCTCAGAAACATTTAAAACTGAAACGGTCATATCAGGACATCAAATAGGAGAGATCTGGCCAGTGAAATCTTTTTCCTACACAGGGATTAATGCACTTTTAATTAATGCACTTATCTAGGGAGATATGGATTAGGATGTTTCTTTTAACTAAGGAGTGAATTGAAATATTACCATAGTTATGTTTCTATGTTTTCTTCTAATAATTAATCTGTGGGACAAAAAGGTGGGGTAGGTGGAGAGAAAAGACCAAAAACACTATGAATTTTGGAAAGAGCTTCAGGTACGGAATGAATGAAAGAATGAATGGATGGCTACATTCATTCACACAGAACTTTAGCTTTTTTTATTCTAAGACAGTTATCTTAGAAACGTTACCATATAAATGATTTATGAACACTCCTTCTGCTAATGTGACTTCTTTACTGCTTGCCTTGCAGTTGTTTTTGATGACTTCTTAAGGATATACTTTCAGATTCATGAGATAATGCAAGTCTCACAACTTTCATCTTCACTTTAGAGGAAGAAGGTATACCTTCTAATGCTTATGGCTGCAGATAATAAGTAGAAAGCTATTCTGTGCATTTCTTTGATGCACAGAACCTAAACATCTCCTTTTTATTGCCACATTTTTAAGAGCAATCCTTTGGGAAATGCAGAAGAGTGATATACTAGGATTGTCATTTGCGATGCTATGGGATACTTAACAAAAAATCCACAAGGGAGATTTGTATCTCCCTGGACCTGAATGCTGGACAACGTTACCTTAGGACCTCCTAGATAGCACTTGTTTCCTACACCTAGGTAAATTAAGTCAGTCCATTACAGAGTGCAATTAGGTTGACATATGCTCTGATCTACTGGATTAACTGCTTAAAGTGATTTCTCATTTTGCCCTCTTCTATAAAAAGAGAAATCCGACTGAGGATTGCATACTTCACTCTGTCAGTAGTACCTAGCACCATAACACTTGTGTCCCTTATGGATCAAGGTCATGGATATGTGAAGGAGAGAATCATCAATGGAGAATAGAACTCTATATTGGTGTGAATAGCTTTTACAGTATTTGCAATTTATTCTTTACTAGAATCTGGAAACTTAGCCTTTTCAGAGATAGTTAAAGAACAGGAAGAACTAGGATCTAGAATCCAATGTTAATGTTATACTTTGTCTTTATTAAGTGGAAGGTTATTGATTTGAATAATTGCATTGCATGACATGTCATTACCTTGAGTCAGTGAATTAATGCAAACAAAATACCTGGGAAAAAAAAATTAGTTTGGTAATACTGCTGATAGTCATAATGATGTATTGATTACATATTAACACAATAAGATCTACAGTTATACGCAGTATATTAATTCTACATTGATACCCATAAATAGTTTTAATATTGTGTCTAATTGTCCAATTATACTTTCTGTTTGGAATCAGACTGTAAGTAATTTTCACCTGTGAAGAAATATGTATAGTCTTACTTTTACATGTTTGTGCATTAGCTTTCTTTTGGATTACAGAAATGGCAGTCAAGGTGACCCTGTAGCTGATCCTACTGGCTACATGCTGAGTAGAACTTGTACCTACAAGGGAAATTTCGCCTTGGGCTCCTTATGAACATAATGTGACTGAACTCTGTTACTGGAAAACTATGTGTAAGCAATTTCATTTTAAACTCTGCATAACCATTTTTGTATTAATTGCATGCTATCTCCTTTGTGTTTTTTTATCCATGTTAGACATTATCAGGTATATATTAGAAAATACATTTCATTTCAAAACAGGTATTTTGAGACGTAATGGCAAAAAAAGCCCACGACATGTCTGTGGTGGTGATTTTAAACCAGTGACTATGCAGCATTTCTTCAGAGATCTACAGACATAATTGCACACAACTCGGCACTGGGCACTGTATTTTGGAGGCATTTTCATGTCTCAGATGATTCAAGATTTTTGGTGCCAGATTGTTTTCTGTGTGAGGAATTCCTCCCATATACCCAGTGTTTTTCTTTCCCCAGAGGCAGTACTGTCAACAACCCTATTTGTCAGCCTGACTGAGATATTTACAAATTATTTCAGATTTGCACATTAACATGATGCCAGAATAACCTTTTACATCCACTATCAAGAGATATATTCTAAACACAAACATCTAATAAATGCATCAAGGCACTTCTTATGCAGCCCTTGGCAATGCAGGTGATGCCAGATAGAACAGCTCCGTTGGGGTAGCTGTAATCTTTTCATCTCTGGTTTAAAAGCCTCTATTTCTGCTGCCTGCAAATGTCAGATACTAACCAATACATACAGATAGATTGATTTAGGCAGACATCATAAGTGTCTTGTTTAGTTAGAAAAAAGATACCAGGAATCACTGGGGAAATAATTCTTAAAGCTCATACTAAAACAACAGACCTGAATGACTACTGTGGATATATTCTCACATTTGTGGTAAACAAGCTAGCTTGGCTACCAGAAATTGTCTTTCTGCGCAACATCAAGCTAAGAATAAGACTGATTTACTTTGCTTCTTGTTAAGATATAGCTTGTACAACAAATTTTTCAGTGGGCTAGATTACCATTTAGGCTTCTCCCATGAAGCTAAGTAGGTCATCCCTGCACTGAACTGAAACTTCTACAGTACAGATACAACTCAGGCAAAGAAATTCTTCCTAGAATGGCTGCTTTCTTTTTTATTTTCCCCCAATTTCTAGTAGCTGATTTAGAAAAATCTCATATTTTTCTTTGGCATCCTCATATCTGGAGACTGACATATAGAATGGTTAAATGACTATAGCAAATTTATTTGTGGATTACCATATCCATGGTAAGAACAAATTTATCTCCATGTGGTAAAAATACTATTTGACTTTTTTGTTAGTTATTTAATATGAATCAGAGGGAGGATATCAGTAGCATTTCATATGCTTTAATAGTCTAGTAACAGACTCCTGAAAGTTTTTGACACAATTTATGTCATAATTTTACACTGTCATGTGTATTCCATTACAGTTTAGCAACACCTGGAAGCAAAGAGTTTTGTTCTGAATAGAATTACAAGGCCTCAACCACTATATTTTGGGTGTAATATTACTTCGAAGGATTTACAAAGGAAAGCTGCATTAATTTTCAGCTCAAACTTGAGAAGTGAGCTCAAGTTCACTGTAACTTGTAACCTAAAACAATGAATGTCAGTAGAACCACTATGACAGACAGAGAAACAGGGGATAAATTTTACTTAAAATGATTTTATCTCTCCAAAAATTAAGTGTTTAGGTTAAATCACTCTACGCTTAATGGAGACAGTTTGGCAGTCCAGGAAATGCAACATAGATGAAAGTGGTACCTGAGAGACCAAAATGTGACATTTAAGGTAGGTAGAACAAATAGTCTTGTGGAAGTATTCAGTGTCTGTGGAAACTGGATATGAATATAATTCAGTCACCTAAATGTTGGTGACTAGTGCTGTTTGAAGAATCCTTATCAGGATGACAATATGTCGCTGGATTTGTGAGTAATCCAGCAGGAAAAATCTGACAGGAGACCTGAGAGTATCTGAGATGTTGAGGGTTGCAAATGCTTAACAAACTGAATCAATACATGAACTTTAAAAAAAGAAATTAGAAAAATAGTCCTTAAAGACTAAAACAGTTCAAAATAATTAAAAATCTCAACCTCTCAGGTATCGATTCTGGGACGGTGCTGTTTGTCCAGGGCGTGGGCAGTGGGACCCAGCACACTTGCAGCAATTTTCTGACAACACCAAGCTGTGTGGTATAGACACCCTGGAGGGCAGGGATGCCACCCAGAGGCTGGAGATGTGGACCCATGGGAACCTCCTGAAGCTCAAAAGGGCCAACTACAAGGTCCTTTACCTGGGTGGGGCAATCCAAAATACAAAAGCAGGCTGGAAAGAGAATAGATTATAAAAGCAGCCCTGAGTAGAAGAATTTGGCATGTTGGTTGTCAAGGAGCTCAACAGGATACAGCAAAGGCACTCACAGGCCAAAAAGCCAAATGTGACCTGGACAGCATTAAAAGAAACATGATCAATCAAGGGATTGAACCAATATGACCTTTGAGGACTCTTTCAACCCAAACTAGTCTGTAATTCATGGAAAAATATTCAATAATATAGTGCCAGAGCTATGTCAAGATTATATCTGATAAACTGGAGTGAACATAAATCTGGGAGTCAAAATAACAAAGAGTTATATGTTACGGATTAGATACTTTAGAACAACTAATGAATGACTAGACAAGCCAAACTGTCATTGTCCTGCAGATTTTTCTGTAGCACCTTTGTAAAGGCCTAGTGAGGGTTTATGCCATCTCAGCACTCTCACCTTCCCTGGTGAGCTTCATTGAGGACATCTGGGCAAATAATACTGATGGAAATTTCATAGTGTTGTGGCCAAAGCAGTAAGGAAAAAAACCTAGCACATGCAAAATGTGGTTTTGTCTCTCCCTCTTTTATAGATCTTCTCTCCTTCTTCTACCTTTTCTCTTGCTGTTTTTGTTTATTTTCTGTTCTAACTACAGTCCAACATTTCCCCTCCATCTCTGTCCAGATCCAGATTGACCTATGCAGGAAAGGGAAGATATGGAGAGGATATGTTTTCTCTAATTATGAAGATGAGGTAGGATTCTGCTCAGGCCTAGACATAAAGTTTTGAGCAGCCCAAACTCCCTGTAATTAAATTACAAAATTTCTTTGACTACATGTGATAATGAATCCTTTGATTGCTCAAAAATTATTTTGATTTCAACTACAGTTGTAAGTGAAAGTTTATCACAAATGCAGGAACATCCTCAATATTATGACAACTATTTCAAGTGCTGGGAATAAACAATGTGAGGAAATATTTGGGAGTAAAATGACATGCTTCTGGAGAAATTTCTGACTTATTCATTACGAAGTCTGCACTGATTGATGAAGCGGATTTTGAATGACCCCACATGCCTATTTTTGCTATTTCCTGGAGACGTAGGTTCTTAAAGTTTATGCAGAGCATTGTAGTTAATTCAACTATCGAATTAATAGGTTTTGGAGACTCTAAACCATCCAAAATACAAGTCTAAAGTTCCTTGAGGGCTTGGAGGAGCTGCAATGCTTAATCATTTAAAATATATTGCCTATGACTGTCAAATATGCTTTGTATTTGTACTGCTTTTCAAAAGGACAACATTTGATTGTTGCTAATCAGGAATAAACTCAGGCAAGACTGAGTCAAAACTTCACATTAGACCAGCTAGTAGTAGAATTCAGACATCTCTCAGTCTCACCAGGGAATTGACTTTTTCTTGTTAATTGCTTTGGTCTCCTTGATATGGTTCCTGCTGTGCTGCTTATAAGCCTGACTGATATCCTAGAAATGCCTTCTAAATGACTTCCTTATCAGTGACAAATTCTTTTACTCCCTGGAGGAACAAGGAAGAGAGCTATTTTATCCTCTTTCACTAAAACATGAAGATTACTACTGCTTTTCCAAAAATTTATACACTAACTGACCAAAAATGCAGATATTATGACAGTCTTATTTCAATATGGTTTTCCATAATGAAAATTGTTTATTGTTGACTCAACACTGAATCTTACTCAGACTTCTTTGAGAAATGTCAGGGACATAAAAAGAAGAAAAAAATTCTGCAAAAAATGGCTACCTGATATTGCTGATGCCTTGTTTCACTGTTATTTTTTTAAGGTAATGGGTTGGGAAAGAGGTTGAAAAGAAAGGCAGAAATGGAAACATGAGGTGAGAAATGAACCTTCAGAAGGAAATTGCAGCTCTTTCTGCGTAACCATCCATTTCACCCTTCATGTCACCTTCTTCATTCTGCCTGTTCTTAAAACTGTTTAAAAGATTTTCCCAGTCTTTCACTTACATTTGTTTGCTTCCTTAGTTCTTTTGGCTCTCTGTGCCCTGGATTTAATTAAGAAAACCTGTGCAACCTTCCAGATGATCATGGTGTTACACTATGATTTTTTCCCCCTTTTTTTTTGCTGTAGGAACATCCAAGTTTGAATTCTCCATGAAACATAATGGAGTTCCAGTTTTGGAATAATCTAAGTAGTGACACTGCAAACTATGGCTGGCTGGGTTTGTTAAATACTGGCTATGTGAAAGGAAATCGTGAGACTGCATTGACAGATCAGAAGATGAAGTTTTAATTGTACTCAAAGTAGGCACTGTGTGATATATGATTCCTTTCATATTCCCCTGTGAGCAAAGAAATTTGATATGTGTCGGTGATGTTTGGTGACTGCAAGTCTCTTAGACCAGAACGAGAGGTTTTCAGTGACTTAGCATTGCAGCTAAACTCAAAGGGAACACTGTGATACTCATTGGAAACCATGACAAGAACTTAAGACTGAAAAGGATTTACCAAAGCTTCAAGCTATGCCCCCTTCATATCTGTATGAAATACAGTTCTTTTCACAAACTCCAGCACTATCCAGTTTGACATTTTTGGCTGCACAGAAGGATATTTCTTTCCACTTGCAGAATGAATGCTTCCATGACAAATGTGTTCTTTAGCAGGTTTATGCCAATATTTTCCCTTAGCTCAGGTAGTTCTCTCCCATCTGTTCTTAACTTCCTTGAATGAATGGCCAAATAGCCTTAGGTTCAATCTCCAGCCATTCCAGTTTAACCTGAAGGGAGAATCCCTTGTCGTTCTCACCGATAATAAAACATTTTTAAAAGTGAGCAGTTCTGATTATCTTCAGCAGAGGTCAGTGGTGCAGTTTATTATGATTTTAATTGTCCCAAAAGTGTGTTGAGACCAAGTTTCTCAAAACTGCTTATCTAAACCAGGTGACCTAAGTCTCATAATCATCTGTCTTTTAGTTGTCAGAGATGAATAGCCACAAATTCATCATGCCAGGTTTACTGATACAATCAGTCCTTTTTAATAAAAAGATTTGGGAAGGTTTAGTTACCAATAAACAGTGGAAATTTCTTGCATGTTCTGTTCCTAAGGCAGATACCTAAGTTTCCAGACTCTCATTGGATAAGATACTTACTATTCACTTTCTCTGTGTTTATAAATTAGCAAGATTCTACTGTGTAGAGTGTTAATTTGTATTATGAGGTTTTTATATTCCATTTCTTCTCAGTGAATACAAGCTTGGCTTTTGCATAGATTAGATTTAGTTTTGTTCCTGATGGTGTGCTGGGGAATAATGTCCACTGGATTACCTCATTCTGCAAAAAAAGTCAGTGCTGAGCAGAATAGTTGTTAGGAGCTTCATACAGGTGTTTTGGAGAGACTGACATCTGTCCAATAAATAGGAAGTGATTTTAGGAGGACTAGACTCTTCCAGCCTAAAGTACAAGTCCAAAATTGAGTGTTACTAAGTCATCCTCCTCTGCTTTTAGTTCTTTGAATCATGTTTTCATTCTCAATTACTGTGAAGTCTTTAGTGGACAGCTTCAGATGAAATGGGCAACAACCTGCAAAATACATCAAAATAAAAATAATTATAACTGCATTTTATGGCCTGATCCTAAAAAAACCACTGAGAATTTGAAACAATAAAATACATGTCTATTCCTTTTATTTTTGGTTCTAGAAATTAAGTCAGTTTAGGTTTCTTTATAATTACCAAACCATATCCAGAAATAGTAGGTAAATTAGACATCGTTTATATGTCAGTACTCACACGTAAGTATAGGAAACACAGTTGGGATCATCTCTTATCTTCTGAGCAAGGGATCAGGAAATGCAGGTCAACATTTCTGTGCAACCTTGGGAAAAGAGGTTGTGCTGGAGGCTCAGCTCCATGCAGAGCAGTACAGAGCTCTTGTGGGAGGGACTGTGGTGGGACAATTCCTGCTGTGTTTTGCTGCTTCAGGACCCTTTTGGGCAACATAAGCCTTTTATGCTTGCTAAGCATAGCCTGAGCAGCCAAGCTCCATGAGTCTAACTGGGAATAATACCATGTTTATACAGCATGTGAGAGAAAATCACAAACGCCAGAAAATCTAGTTCAGAACCCAGGTTGCTTTCTGCACTTGGGTTATAAATTTGGGGTTTTCTATCAATTAATTACACATTTCTGAGGTAACCCAACTAACTGCTGCATGATAACAGTGCAATACTTTTTAATTATTGCATCAATCTAAATAAGAACTGAATTTGTCCCATAAACCTCTAACACCAGTGTTCACCAAAGAAATTCCTTAGTAACTGCACTGAGGATGCTGAGTTGGCTCAGGTGCCCAAGAGATATAAAAAAGCATTGTATAACCTCTGCTAGAAAATATGCTGCTCTTACCTGGAAGTATTCATCAGCAGGCACCTCTAGCCATAACAAGGGATACAGATATTGCTGTCTATGTTCTACAGGAGGGGAAAAAATTGTTTTGTCAAAGTCAAGAAGCAAGCCTGTGGTATAAATTGGATAATTTTTTGGATATGACTCATCAGTCCACAGCCCTGCCATATACAATGTCCTGTAGGCTATGCCAGCTCTGCAAACTGGCTGCTGGAGTAGAAAACAATGACTACAAGCAGCACAGCCAGCAGTTTTAAAGAGAAAAATCTAAATAAAATATATTAGAGTAATAAAACAAATTAGCAGCTGTTATCCTGAGGCAACGGCAATGAAGCCCTCACAAAACAGGCCTTTATTAGAAGTAGTAACAGTAATCATAAGTTCAAGTTTAACTAAGTGAGCCATTAAAAGTGTAATGCTGAAATGAACTGAACCAAATGACAAAGTAAAACATGCCTGGGGCAATGAACAGGTTTTTAATTTGTTTAACTTCCATCTCTCTGCTGTCTGGCTCTAAAAAATGATGTGACAAAAGACTCCTCACTACATTCTAGTCTGAATGCTAAATAAATTAGTAAAAGCAGCAGCAACCATAGTACATACAGCCTATTCATCTCCCACATGCTAACATCACCAGCCTTCTCTGGCTTTGTGCTCTAGTTTTCCATTTTTCAGGGAAAACCACTGTCCCTCCAGCCATCAGGAGGGTGCATGCACCCAGTCACAGAGACCTTCATACAGCAAAGACCTGTCAAAGCCCATACTCAGCCACTGTTTGTTATATGAGAGGATGCTAAGCTGGAATTCACCAGAAAAATCACATCAGAAATTTCTCGTACCAACTCTTTTTTCTTAGAATTTACATGTTCTAAGGGGGAATACTGTTAGTGTGGACTGCTGTGAGGGTGTCACCACCGTGCAGGCACATCCAGGCAGGCCTGGAATCTCCTGGACATGGTACAGGCTTATGTCATTCAGAGCAGCTCTAGGATATGCTCAGAAACCACGACCCCAAAATTAGAATAGAAAAGAACATCAAATTACATGGCAGAAAAATTTTCGAAACTTCTGTAGACTACAGAATCCTGTAGAAATTTTATTCTAGCTTTCTCTAAGATAAAAGGGTGGTTACTTTGCAGTATAGTCATGACAGAACTCTTGTTTTATTCATATTTACATCTCTAATTTTAATTTGACTGGTCTTAGCTCCTATAATCCTGTTTTGCTTTTGTGAAAATACATTTTCTTGTGTCCCAAAATATTAATGAAAATAGTACCAGAGAAATAAAGGTAACTATGGTTTTCATATAGTATTTGTAAAACCACTTTAAATATTGTAAATAACTATTTCCATCACCAGACATGCTGAAGAAATTTAACTAGAAAAAAAACTAACATAATGACTTTCAAGGATTTGCTGAAGGCAAAAAATTGTATTTTATAAATCAAATTCCTTAAAAATGCTGACTTAGTTTCAAAATCATTTTCTCTACTTATCTTCTGAGTTTCTCCTTGCTGTGCTGGAAATTTTACAGTGAGCTTTATATGAGCTGTGAAAATGGATTTGTGATTTTTAAGCAAGCAAATCTAAACCAAAATAGTAGTTGTCATTAAAAACAAAACAAAACAAAATAAAACAAAACAAAACAAAGCAACAAAACCCCTTGCATCAACAGCTTCTGATGTTAAAAACAACAAGTTTGGCTAGAAAAAAATCTTATTATTACAAACATCATTACACAATGTAGATTCTTAAATTTTTTACTGGATTTATAAGTCACTGAAATTGTTTCCTCTTGCAAAGAACTGCATGCTAGTCTAAATGTAAATAACTTCAATAAAATCATTTGTGCCTGGAATACTAGGAGTTAGGGGGAAAAAAAAGGGGGAGAACTGATTGGTTTATTATGAAAACTTCATAGTGTAAGTTATTGCAGTCTTTATTAGGTGCAAGAACAGCTGCAGAGTGTGTGATCTGACTTTGCTTGTTGTAGTGGTAGGTGCAGGACACACTGGGAAAAAATAGGGAAAAAGGGCAAAAGCTGTTTACCTCCTTTCCTCTGGCAGCCTCGTGTCACAGCCAAAGTGTCTCATTGACCAAATCCATTATGACAAACTTTATGCATAAACCATGTGTCTTAATTGCCTTTTCCTATGGTAGTTTGGATATTGGCATAAACGTTCAGCTTTTTTCTATGGGTATAATCAAGATCTTACAGAATTTCCAGGAAAAAAAAAAATAGGAGTAAATAGGAATGTGTTGTCAGAGCAGCTGAAAATTAAATTTAATATCATTTAAAGAAGAAAGATCAAAATCTTATTAGCCTTTTCATCTGCTGGCTAGCTCATTTATATTCATGTCTTGTCTAAATATTTAGAATTTTAAAAAATTTTAAGCACATATCTAAAGCAGAACATGTTATACAGTTTTTTAAATTATATTTCTCTGTAATTTCAAATGTGTAGTGAAAAATATTATACATTTCAAATATTTGGTGAATTGTGGTATGCAGAAGAAAAGTGCTTTTAAGTCTAGCACTTTTCCATGTCGACAAAGTGGTTGTTCAGGTGCTCTACCTTTACAAAGCTCATAATTGCAAAATACAAATCATACCTTTATTTGCCATGATTAATGTTAAAAACCCCAAACAACCCATATTCAGAGATTGGCAATTTGTGATGATGCATATAGTGGTTCCTGAAGAAAGAGAATTGAAGGAAATCCTGTCTTCCAGCTAAAGGATCATTTCCAGTGTCAAGTCAACGCACTTTTCCTGAAAGCAAAAGTCCAGAGTCCTTACCACCCCAGGAATTAATTTTCCTGAAAGAAAATTATCAATTCTGGTCTGATTTCTTTGAATAGAGAGAAGACATAATGCTTCTCAGACTAGTGTTCTCTTGGGTTTTTTGCCGTCATTTAGGGCACAAAACCTTACTTGTGGAAGGCATGGTCAGATATTTATAGCTCAGAGTTTGCTGTGTAGGGCATTTTCATTCTGAGTCTCTGAATACCTTGGAATGTCAGAAGGCTCTGTGGTTTCCCTGTGGAAACAGGAAATATTCTTTGTGGGTACAACTGCATTGCTGCAAAGTGGCTCCTCAGCTCGTTATCAGGTCTAGTTCCCTACTGTTTGCATTGAGCACAAAATGTTATCTGATTCTCAGCCTCCCTTTTAGTGAAGAACCTGTTAATTTGGGCATCGTTCACTACAGAAACTGCCCGTATAAGGGAGTATGGAGGAGTCTACCTCATTTGACTGCATTCACCCTTCTCCAGTGCAGCTCAATGCTATCCCAAAATATGTATACTTACTTGAAAGTAAAAAAAAACCCAAATGCCCATAAACACAGGAAATAATTATTCCTTAAGATTGCAGAGGCAGCATGTGGGGCCTAAATGACATCCAGGGTGAAATATTGTATGCTGTGGCCTACCTATTTAAGGGAGGTGACTGTGTGTGGATGAAGAGGGAATATAAGATATTCTATC
>VZTR01028481.1:121683-132054 GCA_013400775.1 Chaetops frenatus
TTAATATATTTTATTGCATCCTGAAATTCACCAGAGGTTTGTGTCTTGGCTTTCTGGCTTTAGTAGAAACACATAAGGAGATACCCTCCAATGAGCTCTAACTGATCAAAAGCAAATACTTAAGTTTCTGTAGTAGTTCTTAGTTTTGGTTAAGCTTACAGTAATAAGTCTAATATAATTTTTGGGAAACATAATACCATTTACCAAGTTCTGAAGGAAAAAAATAAATTAAATGCATGTGAATGCATAGGTGCACAATGAAACCACAGGTATAGCAACACATTATGAAATGTGTTTACCAGAGATTCCTGTGTAAAAACCAANNTTCCAAAATCAGCTTGAATCACATGACAAAATAGGTGGTTTCCTCTATTTTTGATAAAATGGGAACAATATCATTTATGCTTGTAAAATATTTTAGAATACAGTCTGGTTTGTAAATAGGCAGAGATGCATAAATGATGAGGTCAGAAAACATGCTTAATATCAGAGGCAATATCTGTAAGGGTCTCAACCTGACTTTAAATGATCTAACTGAAAAGATTTTAAAACTGAAATTGCCACATTCATATTTGCAAATGCTGATGGAAGGTGCAAGTCATTCCACAATGACCAGCTTAAAAGGCATTCTAATATCAATCATATACATAACTATAAACCTTGTACCTGGACAAGGCTGAAGTGATCAATATTTGATATGCTGACAAAAAACTTCAGCGACGACTTTCAAAGGTGAAAACAGCTCATTAAAGAGAATTGGGTCATTGATTTATGGTCTTCCTAGTAGTTATAAACATCTGGCTTCCATTGTTCTTAAGTACTGGAAAACATACATTATATTTTGTATATTGTGTACTTTTTTCTTTGTTCTTTCTTCTGAGGAAGAGTGATTACTTTTTTATTTTCAGGCTTTCTTGCATTAACTCTTGATATCCAAACCACAAGAGGCACTAACTATCCAAGATAAAGCACAAATGTAGCAAAAATAACATATTCAAATGTGTCAAAACACCAGGACCATCATTTAACCAAACTCAAGGGTCAATTTTATTTTTGATGCCATTGGATATGTTGTCCCCAAATTTATACTGCTACCATTCCCTTTTCTAAAGAATAGACATTTTATAGTGTGCCATCAATTAAATAAAAAGCAAACAAGTTATTTTATTGCATATGAGATAACTAATATCTGGAATTCAGAAACCAAAATACAGAGAAACAAAAAAAAAATGGAAAAAGGAAGTATGAAAATAAAAAATGCATTACACAAGCTAATATAATGTATAAGTTGCATTTTAAATGGAACATAGATTTAAACTCTTAAGAAGGCCTAGTTCTCCTGGAAACCTGTAATGCCCTTCTGAGAAAGAAGTGACCACCCCTTCCATTTGTCCTTCCACCCTGTCTGCATTTTGGCTTTTGATGCAGGAAAAAAACATCACAATTCCTACTTTTTGTTTGCTTCTTCACCTATTTATTTATGGTATGTCATAATGTTGAGCTATAAGAGAGTAAAAGTGCAGTCACTTCTTAGCTCACTGCTAAACCTAAATATAAAGTGTGTTAAAAAGAAACAAAGTGAGGGAAAAAATATTGCCTAGTCCTGGTTAAAGCCCTCTTTTGTTCAGGGCTTAGAGGACTTTCTTCCTATAGTAGAGGCAAAACACAGAAAAGATTAATGTTTACAATGTCTCTAAAATAACTCTGTGTTCTGAGATGTTGTTAAGAATGTGGCAGGTCTCATGTCCTGTGAATATTTCTCATAACTGAGCTGGTCTTTTTTGACAATATTTGTCCAAACTGGCATAAATTTGGAGCCCTATTATAGCAAGACTTGTGCTGCTCAGGGCAAAGTTCATGCAGGTCCTTTGTGTTGTGTTCAGCACAGAAACCAGCCTTAGCAGGTACTCTAAAAATAAGAACCTGTGTGCTGAGAAAAATAAAACAGAAGAAGGAGGAGAGGAGAGGAGCGGAGAGGAGAGGAGAGGAGCGGAGAGGAGAGGAGAGGAGCGGAGAGGAGAGGAGAGGAGCGGAGAGGAGAGGAGAGGAGCGGAGAGGAGAGGAGAGGAGCGGAGAGGAGAGGAGAGGAGCGGAGAGGAGAGGAGAGGAGCGGAGAGGAGAGGAGAGTTTGAAAGTAATGCCTGCCCATCACTCATCAGAACCATTAGCCCTGTGTGACAAGTCCATAAAAATTGGTTGAAGATAGATATATCCTTTTGGTTCCTAAAGCATATAAATAAAAACTACCTCTAGAAGTGTATGCCCATATTCACAGAAAAAATGTGCTGAAAAACATTGAAACATAGTGGAATTAAAATGCCAGTGAGAATTTCTGAAGCTTCCATTTGCCTGTTATTGCTTTGACTTAGTTAAGGTAGTAAATTGTTTCCAATTTTTTTCCTGAGTTTTGCAACAGACTTCCAAATAAGAAAGAATAAGCATTCCTGAAAACTCATAAGAGAGCTCTTTAGGAAGGTCAAGCCATTGACCCTGTTATGTTTTCATTATTATTTGGCATTGATCAGAAAAACAAATGTTCTCACATTTAGATACAAACCCAGTGCATAATTCCCACAAATGTATGTATTGTTCTAGACAGAAAAGCAGAATATATAAAGATGGTACTGGTAAAAATGTAAAAACTTTTGAATTGGAGATTTTGGATTAGTGCTTTAATAAAATTATCATAATAAAATAATTATGCACATTATGTAGTCATTCTTATTTCTTCAAGAGATACTCACTGTAAAATTCTTAAAGATTACTTGAAAGAATGGAAAGAAAAGTTTTGTGAAAGTGAAAAGGAGAATTATTAACTATTTTCATGACTTCCAGCTAAAATTAAAATTAATTTTTTAGCAACAATTTCAATCCTCAGAAATATTTATATCTTTCAGTAGCACTATGTGATACTTTAGTGATGCACAGAATTCCTTGTAGAAGATTAAGGTTTGATTTACAGAAGTGATGTGGTGTTAAAATCCTCTTGATATCTGAATCCCACTCAGTGAATGCGTGTATCACATGCTTGTCCTCAGGAGAGCTTATTGCACCATGAGTTCAGGTGTGTTTATTGCATCATGAGTCCTGGTGAAAGCAAAAAGGACTAAATTCTTCCTTTCTGTTGAGCAGACAAAGTGGAAGGAAGAAGAGTTGTCATCTTGATATTCTAAATGCAGAGGCAAGTTGTCCATTATAAATGAACTGTTATGTTAAAGGAAATGATAAGTTCTGATTTTGGTGGGTGGCAATTATGACACCTAATACTAAATAATAATTCTAAATGGGGGAGAATCAATTTTATTTTAATCAATTGCATTTCTTTTCACATTATCTTATTAAATCACCAATTTATAAAATAATTTAATTTTCAATTTAGTAAAAACAATGATTTGTCATTGATATTAAGAAGAGAATTGTGCAGTAGCTGTTATTAGTGAAGTACAGATTTGAAACCAGCTTGAAATTTCATAACGCGTTTTGGAGTGCTATGAATAATCCTTAACTTTTAACTTGTTGGAATATTTGTTTTTTTTAACCTAAATTGGATTTGTAGTGTTTTAAAATCTTTATAGGGGAAAAAAACGACTCAGGTTACATTCACTTTTGTACTTATTGCAATACAAATTAGAGTGGTTCTAAAAATGGATCTAAATTGCAAAATTTAAAATATCCTCTAACCAATCAGAGCACATTGATAGAGATAAATCCAGAATTAGTAAACATGGAAGATAGAAGAATACTACACTCAGAACACTGAAGAAATCTTCACTAGTTTTAAAAGTTTAAAGATGAAATATTCAAAGACAGTGAGGTGGAAGAAAATCCAGGTTGACTTCATAGCTGCATAAGCTCTGCCTTTCACATCTCCTGTTTAAACTTTTTCCTGCCTTCAGAACCAGTCAAGCTCTGTGCTTTTTGATCTGGCAGATACATGAGCACTTAAAGTAGTGGTGACTATAACCTTCATTTGCCATCACAGTAGTTTGCATTTACTGTTATAAAGACCTTTAAAAAATTAAGACAATTTTTTTTTCAATTTCCATACATTTTTCCCCTCATCTGTCATTCAAAAATTCCTATCAAACTTGCAGAAAGAAGTCCTAAAGTCCACCATAGGTAAATTGGCTGAAAAAGAAGATGCAGAGATACAGATGCATTATTGATATAACCTGTGGAGTAGACACAATTGTATTTTCTGTTTCTAGAGGAACAAAATTTATTTCACACTCTTCTACTCAGAATGTTTTCCTTCCTTTGTTCTAGGCTACGTAGACTTGTCAGAAGGGAATAGCCATGGGTGGAGGTACTGAAACATTTGTTGGTTGGGCATATTCCTCTTTCTGAAACACAGACATTTCATTTTGTCTTTGCCTCTGTTCCTTCCAACAACAAAAATTACTGATCTTGCCCCTTGCAATTACTGGTATTAATGAAGGACCTTCTTATCATCAGAAATATCTCCCTTCTTATACAGCACACAGCTGTGAAAGCAAAACACTGACATTTAAAACATGTTAATACAGGGTGGAGCAAAGCATGATTTTATCCTAAACCACTAATGTTCAATTTCAATCTCGTTTAGAGTATTGAATGTGATTAAGACTGATTATAAATGAGAAGCTTCTACTTCATTCAATCCTGGCAATGTTTTAACCTCTATCACACAGTAATTGTACTTTTCAACAATTCCTCATTTTAAATCACCTTGAACATGCTTGTTTGTGCAAAGAAGAAAAAAAATGACAAGTCTCCATTTGGCAGAAGGACCTTATGTTCAGAGATGTCACATGTTCATTTTACATATAGCCTACATATAAATTTGTGTGACCTACTTTTCCTCTTGTATTTACCCTTTGTCATAGGAGATGATAAAAGCCAAGGGTAAAAAGGATCAAACTGCCAGCTATTTTTAGCAGTTTGTAAACGGTTTAGAATCAGGTTGTCCTTTCTGTGCTCAGGGAGGTAGAAAAGAAGGTGGCACATCTGGTTGTGGCTCGTTTGTTCCAAGGGCAGCCCTATGCAGAGCACTAACTGACTACACCTCAGTGGACTGTCAGAAAAACAGAACAGAAGTCTAGCTTTACTTTCCCCATCTCTTATTTTCTTTCACGCAGTAAAATGATAATGCACTGAATCCCTCAGCTGCAGATCATCCAAGACTTCTTAACTTCAATAAAGGAATTCTCAAGTCACTAATACTCTTCATTTTCTCTTTAGTAAAGAGCAGGTACAACCAATTTTGGTCCCATGAAATACATAATCTCCTAAAATAAAGCAGCTCAAAAATCCGAATCTCACTCAACCTCTTTTGTTAGAGAAAGCATCATATTTCCTTTGGGTTTTCTGCTATGTCCACTTTCAATAGTTGATCCTCTGACTTTATCCTTCATGTCATGGCAGTCACAGGTTTTTAGATTTTTGCTATCTCTTTTCAGCATTCCCAAAGCAATGCTTAAGCTGTGGCTCAGAATAAATTTTATTATAGGTTATAGAATTTGTATGCTGTAATTCAATGTTTGTTCAGGTTTTTTTTCAGAATTTTATCTATTGACCAAGATCCAGATCCTTCTGAATATTCAGGTGCATCATTGTTCCAGCTTTGAAGTCGGTAAATCTTTCACGAGTATCATCATACAGTCTTTGAAGTTCAAAGGGCAAAGGATCAGCTAATAAAAGGAATTATATGGAGGTTCAGATATGAAAATTAATGTCTGCATATGTTTACTAGTAATATTATAACGTGCATAGAAAAGTTACGTATAAAAAATTATGTGTTTAAGCACACAGCAGGTAAATCAGGCATGAGCTGGCAGGTGCCTGGTGTACCTGGAGGACATAGTTAAAAATATCTCTAATAATTGCTTTAGACTCCCATAAGGGGCATATTCTTTGTATGTGCTGCCCCTAGGAGAGATTCACATGTTCATACCTGCTGGAAGCTGCAGCCATCATTCATGGCTGAATACTTCCCAGCTATAAAAAATACGTGTTCAATTTTCAGTCCCTGAGAAGCAGGTGCATCTCAAACAGATATGTGGTACATCTGTTTGGAGGCAGATGAATCAATAAGACAGTGCCTCTTGGGCAGGTAACTACTCTGACCTGCCTGAAAAGGAGGTCACTGTCAAGGGTGCCTCCGAGGCATGGTCTGTTCAGCCAGCACACACTGCAGCTTGCAAAGCTGGTGGCATGGCAGGTTTGTTTTAAAATGAGCTACCAGGCATGTAACTGCGCTCAGGACTGCAGGATGGAAACTTGTTCAGGCAACCAGTCAAGTCAGACTCTCTTAAAGGTCACAGAGGCTCTCTAATAACAAAGACCTCATTGCCAAACTGCGTCGTTCTTTTCCATTTTGCTCTCTTATTTATTTTGTCTGCTTTAGCCTTTCTTCTCACTGCTTCACTATCTTTTCCCAACAGTGAATCAAGGCCTGAGCTTAGATAACCTCAGATAGATCCCTTGTGAGGAAGCAGCCTTTTTTGTAGTCTAAACTTATTCTTTATTCAGTGCCTGGTGCAGAGCAGGTCCCAGCCCCAGAGCCACTGGGACAAGCTCCGAGCTGACTGCTCAGTGTGGGGATCTCTGGCACTCAGGTCTATGGCAGAGAAAAAGAGCACACCAGGACTCAGGGCATTTCCCTCTCTCCTCCACACACTTAATTGGCATCTCTGGGGACAGCAGGCTGGCACAGGGTTATATAAATCGGTCCTGAGACTGAAGGGCTCCCCTACATCTGACTTAAGCCTGTATTTTCCCAATGAATTGCCATAAGTAGAACAAAGGGATTAGCACAAGAGCAGGGTTACTATTTGCTCGTGACAACGACAGGACAAAGCACAAGGTGTGGCAGTGTTCCTTGGTGGGTGAGAAATTCGACATTTGACATTGCAGAATCAGTAACAAAATTGCATTAAATGTACTCTTCT
Source organism: Chaetops frenatus (assembly GCA_013400775.1). Lineage (NCBI taxonomy): Eukaryota > Metazoa > Chordata > Aves > Passeriformes > Picathartidae > Chaetops > Chaetops frenatus. The sequence goes on from VZTR01028481.1 coordinate 128,613, forward strand.
GGTGAAAGAGTTACCAAGTCTGCACCCAGTGAAATGCCAAGCAGTGACCTGTGCACACACACTCAAAATATAGACTAAAACTCCAAACTTTGTTGCTGTATGACATATGTAGCCTGGTGACTTTTTACTCACTCCTGGTTAAAATCAGGCATGAATATCCCTCTGCATCTGACTTCTCAAGGTTTATAGACCAGACCAACAGAAAGCTTCATGGATTCTAACTATATCCTCAGTCCACTGAGAAAAATTACAGTATGTTATAATTAATTATATATGTATGTGTACATATTTAAAAATTTCTGTAATAAACTCTTAAAATTTCATGTGGCAAAAATGTTTGACAAATGAAAGTTGGTAAAAGTTCCTTATGACAAAAATGTTCTTGAAGTGGAAATAGTCAGAGAAAAAGAACAGGTTCATATAATAAATAAGAAAAGCAAATTATAGTTACTGAGTTTCTGTTAGAATTCAGAGAACCATAAAATGGCTTCCAAACTATTTTTCAGCTATAATTAAATGTCTTTGCATTTAAAGAGAAAGGTGAAAGGAAGTATTTCAGAATTTTTTTGTAGTAAAGATTTAAAATCCTTCAATTGGAACTTTTGAGTTTAATGGCTCACTCATAGAAACTAAAGAAAAAGCAGAATGGAAAAATTTGTATGGGGATTGAGGACGGAAATCCATCTCTCCTTCCTCTCTCATGTTTGATTTTCCCAGATCTCTTCCATGAGTTGCCATAGCTACCATTCAGTGCAGGAAGTTACCTGAGAGGCAGGTGAGCAGCGTGTTGCTCTATCTGCCCTTTAAATGTTGCTGCATCTGCTCTCCTGGTTTCAGGCCACCTTCAGGTTCTGCACCACGCTCCTAGTGTGGAGCCAACTCACCTACCTGACAGGCCAAAGCTGCTTGTCTTAGATAGTTTCTGCAAAGTAGGTTTATTTGGACAAACTGATGCTTTCCAGGTAAAACACAGTTTGTTGCAAGACAGTGGAACAGAGAGTAGACTGACCCATGCAGAGGTGTAGGTACCAAAGCAAGTCCATCTGCTGTGCCATTGTTGTTGGCTGCTCACTGTTTTCTCTGATGCTTTCAGTCACTCTCCCTCCAAACATTGGCCTGAATACAAATTCATTTTTCACTTCCAGTAGGTTATAAATGTTCAGAGACCAGCAACTCTAAATTCTTATATCATACCGACTTGAAAATATTGAGATACCATTGTTCAACTGGAAGTTATTTGTGTTATTTTCTTGTAATTCGTGATTTTATCATATTTGGTTTTTTGTATAACCCAGGTAATTGATTTTAAAAGTTTATTCTTTCCATACAGAAGCTGCTACCTCTGTATTTATTTTCATCTGTATTTGCCCCCAGAACCTAGCAGACAGAAGGAATATATTATACAATCAATAGGAAAGACTTCCAATCAGCTGACAATTTCCTAACTCAAAAATCCCTTAAATGAAACTCTGATACAATTTTAATTCATAAATCCTATGATTTTATTCATACATATTGTGGTATATACCATGCCATGTGCCAGAAGCAGTTTGGAGCTTCAAGAGCAGATGGTTACACATGCCACTTTTTGACCTCAGCTGCAAAAACTTTGTATATAATTCTCCTACATGCTTGTATTCTGCATGACAGAATTAATGAATACAAGAATAATAGGCCTCCAAGGTGATTTACATGCATTGATTAAATGTCAGCATTGAAATGCAGTAGGTTCTATCACTACAGATGCTGTGAACAAAACAGGAGATTGTAACCATTGGTTAAACAAGTTGCTTATCAATTCCTTTCAGCATATAATTACATTTTCTTGTTTTACCAAAAGGAAACTCAAATAATAAAACATTTTGGAAGTTGTGCATAAAGTTTTTTAGTTTTGAACTTGCAAGGCATATTATTAATTCTTTTACTGTATGCTAATACGTACAGTAGAGTAAAGCTGGGGAAAATACTAACTTTTGCAACATAAGAGAGAATTCAAGATGTTCATGGGATAACAAGTGATTGACATAAGAGGAAATAAAATTAAAACCTTGCCTCAATATACAGACAGTATATTATGTCAATAGACAGACTGTAAAAGTGATTATGACATGGAGATAGATTGCTCAATTAAATGGCAGTGAGAAAAGTTAATTTTCCATCATTATTGATAAATATTAAATATCCATCCTAACCATAACAGTAACCCATCTAATATTAAAATCTCCAAGATTTCATAACCCATGAGTGACAAAATTCCCTTCACAAAAAAAAAAAAAAAAAAAAAAAAAAAAAAAAAAAAATCAGTGACTCAAAATGTCAGAACTACTTCACTATGGTGCTGCCTCCAAATTTCAGCCCAACCTGTGCACAATGCATCAGATATTGTAGCATCCACATGTGACAAGTACAGGTTAAATAGCTCTGTACTAAAATGGTCAGCCCAGCCTTCTTGATCAGTGGTAGCAATTAAATTTTGGGTCACGATGGTGTTTATTTGAATCACTTGTGCAAATTCAAAGTGGTGATTGATTCAAATATAGCTGAAAGGATATGGCATATTCATAGATATACATATAAATACACTATTCATGTTTTCCCTGAATGTTACAATTTGGCATGTACTGAGTCAGCAAGGTATTTTTTCCACCTATTCATCCTGACTAAATCAGACATTGAAGAACTTTAATGGATTCTTCCTGTTGCTACAATTACCTTATTTTGATCAAAGTCAAAATGACAGTATGTCACATCACTAGAAGTAATAACACAAAATACTGGATAGCTAAGACATACAGGGAACTGAACCAGACAAGCAATGGAAGAGAATAGAAGTATAGAATAGAATATAGAATAGAATAGAGTATAGAAGGAGGTTGATACCAGAGATTTCTGAACTGGCAAACAAACAGGTGTTAAAAATCTGTTTTCTTGTAGCAAGAAAAGTAGCATATTTGTTCTGAGAAAAAAAAAATTCAACCACGATTTAGGACTGAGATAGCCCATGTGCACATTGTAAAAAGGGAATGTACACAGTGCCATTAAAAAAGTTAAGAATTAACTTGGTAAAGATTTACTCTCCAATCTAATGCCCAATTATTAAAGCTCTCCAGCAAGTTATTATGTGATTGAATGTATGTACAACTGCAAATAATAACAGTATGACAATACTCATATGTGGAGGATGAAATGTATTCTCATGGATCAGTATCACACAAGTTATTCCTGACTCACTTCAGTAATCATTTTTTCCCCTGTGCTCTTTCAGATCCTGACATTTCTCAATGATTTTTCTGTTGTTTACTGTGGTGATGAATGACAATGAGAACAATGGACTGGGCAGTCACCTCCTGTAATGTTTGGTCATTACCTCCTTCAGGATCAGGAAGGGGCCACGATCCCCAGTTATGAAAGCATTACCAAATGAGCCATTTCTTTTTAGTGT
>VZTR01028481.1:166252-181033 GCA_013400775.1 Chaetops frenatus
GGAAGAGTGATGAGAAAATAAAATAAAGAGAGTAGAGTTTTGTCAGATTTTTTGCCAGACATTTGTGCACACTGATTTTCCTTTGCCTATGTGACCTGACTAAGTATGCAAGGCATGCTTTCAAATTATAAGTCAAAAATAGTAATGTCAAAGAATTATCAATTACTTAAAATAATCTCAAAAAAATTGTTTTTTAATTATTTTTCCACAAAAAAAGGACAAAAATTCTCTCTCAACTCAGGTTACAGTAAGTCTCTGATTTTTACCATCACATTTCAGATCAGTGAATTTTTTTTTTTTTTTTTCTGCAAGAGGAAATCAGTTTTTGTATTGAGTTGGCAAATATCTAATTTTTTTTAAAAAGTGCCTTCATTTTTTTTCCTATACATTTTGAAATATTACTGTTATCCCACACCGATTCAGAGTTAAAAGATGAACTTTGGAGGCACCTACCAAAGCAGAGCATCTGAGAAAATGTGCTAGATGTTGTCCTTGAAGCCTTCATCCAGAAGAGCTAGGGTTAAGGAAGGCTGCCTATCTTGCTGAATAAACAAGCCAAATGTGACAGCAATTATTCAACATTTCTTAAATACATCCAAATATTAGAAAATTATAAGTCTCAAATATATTAATCTTCTGCAAAAAAAAAAAAAAAAAGAATAGATGTCATAAAAAAGCAATTCCAATGCTTCCAACTGTTAATATATTTTGCTCATCTAATCCCAGTACCATTTTTCATATTTTTCAATATATATTTCACCATGGATTCTTTGCAGGAAGCATTCTCATGTCAGCTGATTTTATGAAGTATTGTTTCACGGACACCTACTCTCCCATCCCAGATCAATTGAGATTATGAGTAACTTAAAATATGAACAATGAACAAAGATATTAGGATGTACTACCAATGCTTTTCTTATAGCTGGTTTCAGTAATTTTCCTCAAAAGAATTTAAATAATCTACCTGAACATAAAATGTCACCTGACTAACACTTTCAAGTTCAGAGGAAAATAAATGTTCCTCTATTTAACAGCAAAATATGAAGTCTAGGGTGTATTTTCTAGTACCTCACTTTCTTGTAAAATAACTAGAACCATGTTTGACCAACCTTGAGATTCATGTCTCAACTAATTGTGAATATAATTTGAGCTTTTAAATCTGTTCTATGAGAAGTGGGTTGACTGGGCAGTCTCTGAGCTTTGAATTTTATTAACTCACTTTGGTTATAGATAAGTTCTGGTGTTTTACATGAGTTAGCCACCTCGATGATCAAATCAGAGACATAGTAAGGATGTTTCACAGCTTTCTGTCAGAGTACTAACCCACATTTTCCTATGAAAGAAACCATCAGCAGTGATGATGACTTGTGATTGAGTCCCATTCTGTCAGGGAGTTAAGACAAGGCCATAGCAAAAAACTTCAGTATTTGAGAAGATTGGGCATACCTATTGCCTGTTCTTGGATGGAATTTTTTGCGTGCTTAAAGGCAGGTGTTCAAATACTTTGTTGATCTGGCAGCTGCAGATAATAATTTTCTGGAATTATCTTCCAAGTTTTGTGAATGACAACCAGCAGAGAAATATTTCTTCTGTCACTGATTTTGCTAGTGAAGGTTTTCTTTTTTCTTTGCCACTGCTCTCTGCTGAACATTTTGTGAAAACAATGCCTTTTTTCTAAATGCTCATATTTTATTCCATTCATTACAGACATTCCAAAATAAAATTCTGGGGCTGAAGAGCACTGTTTTGTGGTTTCCATTTCCAAGTTTCTGAGCAGTTCTGTAGCATATTCTTTTGTATGTTCAAAACTAGGCTATCAAAATATAATGCCAATTTAAGCCACAACCATTATTTATATTAGTAGTGAAGGAGAGAAAACGTAGTGGTAAATTAATCTTTGTGCAGCAAAGAACTCCTTAAAAAGGTTTCCAGCATGCATAGTAATGAACTATTGCTATCTCTCTGCAACAGACATCTTTAAATAACTATGTCCAAAGTTGTTTAAAATCCTTTTCCTAGAATTTCAGTTTCAGTAATGCAAGGAAGACTGATTCCTCACTTATAACGCTGATCAACACAAGCCTCCTTTTTTTTCTTCTGCTTAATATAGGGAGCTCATGAATCAGCTATGACTTTTACATGCCTTCCCTCTGACCTTCCCACAGATAATCATAATAACACTGGGCTGCCGAGAATCAATCAGTTTTCATAAAGGCAGCAGCCTTCAGATTAATCTCATATTATTAATTCTGCAAGTTAAAAAGACAAGCAGAAAGACAAGATGGCTCTCAGTGCTATTTACTTCCCTAAAAATATTTCCTGTGGATAATAAACAAACAAATTTCCAATCTGGTGAAGCTGTAAATCTGCAGCCTTCATGAAAATTAATTTAAATGGATGTGACTGTGAGGTTGGGATTGTAAAGATTAGGGAGACTCCTGTAGTTATAATTGCCTGTTCAGTTCATCTGCTGCTCTGTCACTCAAGAGTGGCACAGCTGCATTAACAACTCTAATCATAATCTAATTCTCAGATCAAATTCCCATCTTCAATATATCCTTTAATAAAGCTTCCATACCCCATCTTTTAGCCTTAATTATTGCTTCCTGTCTCCCCTGACAACCAAATTAAAAGGTACATGCAGCAGTTCTACAATAAAAAATATCACAGATACAGCAACTGTACTGCAAAATCGCACTAACCTTGTGAAGGGTGGATGGCTTGTGATAACTAGATTTTTACTGATAGTGCAAGCACTAGAAGATAAGAAATACAATTTTATAACCATGTATTGATTTTTCTTTTTTCCTGCTAATATGGAAAATTACCTGGGCCAGTTTTTAGATTAGCAAAGCGAGAAAAGACAATTCTATAGGAAAACTGTCTAGATCCCAACATGTAAACTGTTTTACTTCTTAAACTTTGAGCTCTTGACATGTCAATTTTTGACAGTAGATAATGTACTAGTTAAATACCTCTCAAGAACTGAGATGTCAAGATACTTAATCATACAATCCTTTTGGCATATTATTAATGTCAAGACAATAAATTTGTTAACATGTTTAAAGTTAGTAAATATCAAAGTACTTTTTAAGCAGGAACCTCTGAGTGATTCTGTGCCTCATACATGCAGGATTGTGTTTTGTCTGTTGTACTCTGCAAATGAGGATTTCAATAAGAGAGTTAAAATGTAACAAGATGGCACATGTACATTTCTGAGATAGAAATATATTTCCCTGAAACTTTAATAATGGGGTCATGCAATCATGGGCAAATCAGGAAAATGATTAAAAATTTAACATGGCTGGACATCTATGGGTAACAAAAGAGAAGAAAACTGTCAGCATCAGTAATGGGGAAAAAGATTAATCAATTATAAAAATATTTCAGATAAGGTAGGAAGGTTTTAAATAAAAGAGCACACTATGGTGTTGAGATGGCTTAAAAATGTAGCCCTGGATTTCAAGGGCAGTAAGCAAAGTCTTCAGGAAATGGTTTCATAGATAAGAGAGTCCTGCAAGAATGCCAAACTTTAAACATGGTGGATTTTAATTATCCTGATACCGGTATTGATTTGGATAAGAACAGTTTCAGGGCTGAAGAGACAAATGTGCTTGAGAAAGTAGCAAAGGATTAATTTTCCAAGCAATATGCTGACCAGTTGTAGTTTCTCGGGGCTATCTTAGGAGTGAATGGATCTTGAATAAACCAGGACATTGAGGACAATTTAGTGTAGGCAATGAATCTGAAACAGAAATTTCAGAAGAATGAAAAGGGTTTAACTTAAATGGATACAGACTAAAGAACTCTGACCCAGAAAGGAATATGTTTAGTCATTCTCACTTAAGATATCTAAAAGTGAAAAGTGAAAAGTGTTGTGTAATATTTTAGGTCCATTCCAGAAATGATGTCTGCATTTTTTGAGACTTGAAGGATGATGCTATTGAAGTACACAATCCACTTATAGAACACATAAAACAGATGCAGATACATTATTTTTAACCATGAAACTGAAGACAATAACTCTACTTTCTTTTGTATTTGGTGGTTTTTTTGATCACCGTGTTCTTTTCAGGTGTGAAGCTGTCATGCTGTACCAGGGTCAGTATTTGTCAAAGGTCTTTCACAAAACTTTCCAAAATCTTAAGCCCTCTCGTCCCATAACATTTATTTGATGGCCGTAATTATCATACAGTTTCTTCTTAATGTATTTATCTTTATAAGGTTTTGTAGATGTAGGACTCTGTTAACTATTCCAACCTCTTGTTTTAAAAGTGAAAACAAACAAAAAAGGAAATGTGATTCATCTCCACTTGTCAAGTAGAAGCATAGTTTGAGAGGGGTCTATAAACTCTCCTAATGGTCAATGAAGAGAGAGCAGTTGCCTTCAGAGGGCAACTCCAATTATCACACAATAGCACTTGAGGTGAATCATTGGAGAGAGATCTAGAGCCCCTGCTGGGGGAACACTTCAGTTTTCCTGTGCTGGATCCAGTGAGAAAGTGCTCCAGAGCTAAGCAATAGCAACCAGTCCAAACCACTGTGATCCCATTTGTAGGTGCTGCACTAGAGCCATCCCAGGAGTAAGAGCTACACTGTCCCTTTTCACTGCTTAGAAACCTAAATCACAGTGGTATGGAGAAGGGGGAACAGGGGCTTTTCTATCACTGAAGCCTTACACCTTACAATTTTTCCTGTAAAAGCAAATCATAACCATTTTGTCCCTAATGGGGTTCAGCTGGGACTCTGTGTATCCATAGAAACAAAGAAGCATTAGATGAAGACCAATGTCAGAACAGAAAGGGGACTTGCTCTGGGCTCCTAATCAGGTTTTTCCCTCTGCCAGTCAGAGCTTGAATTTAAAGAAATTTCCCAATCTGAGAGATTGGTATTCTTATGATGAAATATTTCCTATTCTGGCATGAAAGGCTAAATACCATTTTTCTTTTTTCAGATAAACTCTTTGGCTCAGAGAAATGCTTAGAGCTGAAACTTTCTTTGAAATCAGTTTGACATATTGCTGACACAGCATTTTTTAAAGAAAAATATAAGTGTCTGAATAACTCCTTTAAAGCTCTGCTCTATAAATTTGATATTAAAGCTACACTTATGACTACAGGAACCATTGGATGCTTCAATAGTTTTGGGCAAAGTGGTATGGTTCAGTACTCAGAATGCAAAAGACTTATCTGTGCTACCCATATTTCTTGTGCTAGCAAAATCAGAGTACAAATTCTGTGAGAAAAGTCTTTTATCAAGGTTTCTGACACTCATTGTTCTGTTACTTTTCTTTCTTGCTCTTTTTCCTTGGGATTTTTACTTGGGAGTGGTACCAGAGCAGATTTGTTTATAAATGTATAAGGATTTGGCTCTAGGAGAAGTAAAAGCTGTGAGGTTTTTGTCTTGTCACCTCACCAATTTCACCAACTTCCTACCCTATGAAAGCATGAAAGTATGTCTGTAGTATTCTTATACTGATTAGGACAGATGGACATCTTTCCTGGCTTCAGTTCCTTCCTGATCTTTCTCAGCCTCCAGATAAATTTGCAAAAGACATTTCCCTGTTACTCATGACAGGAGAAGTCACACCAGGTAGCACAAGTTTTGAACAACTATACAAATATGGACAGGGAGATAAGCACTATGTAACATTTCAAATGCAAATAATCAATGAATCTAAATTTTATCAGTCACTCCCAAGGGTTATTAATTCAAGAAAAGAGGGAAAGCATTTTGACCAACTCTCACTGCCTATGTGTCTACCCATAAAGGCATACAAATAAAGAAAACAGTGTTTTCTACTGCGTATTCTTTAAGAAGACTCTGGAATTAATAACTAAACGATACCGATAGAGAGCTTGGGCACCTCTGAACATTTTTCCATGAACACCTTTGTAGGCCAGGAGTATCTTACTGATAGGAGCTCTCAGAATGCATATCTTGCATCCAGGCAAGGCACAGGGCAAACAAACAGCCCTTAAGTTTATGTTCAGTACAGTCTGTATTCTTTCCCAGATCCAGTGCCCCCTCTGTGTCTGGAAGATTCATATTCCAGAAGTTGCATACATATTGCTGAGCCTGTAATTCCTTGTCTTACTTTGAACTTAACATTTTCTTATTAGCAAGGATCGCTCTGAGTACCCTATTAACATTTTACTTCACAAAGGAACAAGTGTTAACAAAGATAAAGAAACTTGCTAAGAGGTTTAAGAAAATAAGTCCTATCATTTCAGCTTTGATTTTACTATTTATTTTCTCTCCTTCCATTAAGGAACATCTATACATTTCTTTCTTATTGCCCTACTTTTTGCATCTTTATGTTACTTATAAAATGAAGCAGAGTTCAGAGCCACAGATTAGAGACAGGTTTGGTTTTTTCTTGCTTTCTTCTAGTTGTACATTTGCCCTGTTTCAGGTGGGTGTATGACAAGTGTCCCTACACAAACATCTTAGCTACCTTATAGTTTAGCTAATCTCCTGAGAGGCTACAGATATCAACCCAGTGCTCTTCAGATCGAAAAGGTCTGTGTAAAGTTCAAAGCCATCTGAAGTATTACCCAAATTATCAGAGAACTAATTTGTGTTTCCTAGTCAGAGAAAACCCCTCCTTCTCTAAGTTGTTTGTGTGTATCCAAGGTTGTGTGTGTTTGGTAAGATTCTGCTGTGGATCCTCATCCACCTGGCCAAGCTGGGACCCTTGGACAGGGGCTGGAGCCCAGGCAAGGTCGTGTCCAGTGACTGGAGGGCCATGGCAAGCACCTCTCAGTAGAACATCTGGCAGCTTGCCTGAGGTGTGGAAACAGGGACTGATCCCCAGCCCACATTTTTAAGTAAGGCAATCACTCAATGGACAGTTTCAAATGACGAATTTGTCAATGCCTTTAGAAAAGAATCATATTTTTTTAAAAAAATTAAAGAACCATCCATGGTGTGAGAACAAGTATTCATGCTGTAAGATTTAAAGTATCTCAGAAGCCAGTTTTAAATGATCCAAGTAACAGCAACTAACCCCTCACTAAGCTCCCAAGTTCACATATGGTCATTTTTCTTTTTTTTATTTTATTTTAAAAATATTTCATGCCTCCTTTGTTTTGTTTGTGAAGGTGATTTACAATGTTTTCTTTTGGTGATTAGTTTTTTCAGGGGTTTTTGGTTTTCTTTTTTTTGTTTAGTTTTCAGATCCTTTCTTATTCCTCTAGTCTCTTCTTGATCTCTCCTACCTTTCATGCTGTTTCTGCAATGAGTTGTCCCCATTGGTGCATCCAAAGCTAATTTCATATTTTTTTAATTCAATGAGAGTTAATTTTTGCCTGTGAAGAAGGTTTTCTTCTAGCATACCCTTCATCCAAAGGAAAATAAGCTACTTGTCTTCAGGTGCTCTTATTGTAGAACATACGTTTTCAACTGTGACAGGCTTTATTTACAGTTCCCTGATACATTGAATGTTCTGATGATAGATCAATAAAAGGATGTCCTCCTGCACATGATTATTTCTGTTTTGATAACAATAACTATATTTTACTTCTCTGTACTTGGAAAAGCAATGTTTGCATTCATGTTCTTGTAGGTATATTCAACAGCTGCCTGGTAGTTCCATAAGCCTATGCTAAAATATGATACTCTTTCTTTTTGAACTTAAAACCTTTTCCTCTTTATTCTGTCATTTTCAATAAGCTACCCATAGTCTGCCTTGTTTGCCAGTGAATAAAAATGTGTGGTTCAATTACAGGAGCTGATGCTCTGAATGTTAAATCACTTCACTGTGTCTCTTGTACTCTCTATAAGGAAAGACTTTGAAATTAACCAAGTCTTTCACATTAACAATGATACTCTATGTTGAGTGCAACATCTTGGAATTAAAATGAGCATTTGGATTGCCCTGCTTAATATTTGTAGCATTATAATGTTAAGGTTTCATAATTTTTTCAAACACATTCATAGCCCCAATTATTACTTTAGAGAATAATCCCATGGCTACAGTCTTTATTCTCTGAGTTTACAAGGAGTGTTATGCTTAAAATGGTTTCCATGCTGAGGTGTGAAAGGTGGCATTTTCTTATAATAATATTTACAAGTCTCACTATTAGTTTCTGACTGTGAGTGAATATTATCCCTTTAAATAGTTCTTTCCAGAGCTCTTTTTTTTTTCCTATATTCTATATCAGAAAATTTGGCAAAGGAATTTCATTCAGGAATTAACAGGTCTACAATTATCAACCCTATAGTAGCAGCCTAATTCTTTTTAAATTATTCAAAACAGTTGTTGACACCTCTTTTACTTCATAGTCCCTCAATGTAAGACACAAACAAAAGCCGTAATTGTAGATGCATGTTTATGCCTTAATGGGGTCATATTCCATGACTGTGTCATGCCATGTATATTTCTAAACCATGATTCAAATGAGGAGGAGCATGTGAAAGTAATTAGGCTTGTAATTTTGGGCAGTAGACAAATGCAATCATTGGGAATGTCTGCATTCCATTTTTCACCTTCCATATATTCAGATTTTTACTTTTTGCATGGATGACCTCAAGTAGCAATTCTCCAGAACTCACTTTAAGTTATCCTTGGCTTTTTATCTAACCTCTTTTTATCTATGACAGTTGTTTCCACTGTGATTATTAGTAGTGGAAATAAACCTCTCTTTCACTGACTTGAGCTTTGTCCCAGCAAATAAGAGTTTAGTAATGCAATCTAACTCATTTTCTACAAGCTGCTTTTGAAAACTGTGGTCTGCCTCATGTATTTGTCTGTTCTGCCCAAAGTTCCTTTTAATTTTTTTTTCATAATTAGTCAGGCTATTTTTTTTCTTTTGGTTTCTCTGTATTTTCAAGATCAAAATACCTATTGTATTTCTATTTTTTCTACTTAATTGTGTCTCATATAATAGGTATGAAATGAGGAGGTTTTTTTCCTAATTAGTATATTGCTTATATTATCCTTGTTTAAATCCTTATTATATTTTTAGCTGTCATTAATGTGGACCATGGAGAGACCTCCTGAAACAAAAAGAACAGTACATTTTGGTAAAATAACAGTACAATTTGATAATATTGATATTCAGATATCCCTTAACTTCAGGAGAGAAACATTTAACAGCAAAAAGCCAAAAATGGTTAATTACATTTGTTTCTTTATTTCTTTGAAGGTAGAGCTGTCTTAATTTCTAAGGATAATACAGTGGGGGGTGATGGGACTTAGTGTCTCTGACAGCTATTGAAACTTTGGAGCAAAAAGTGCCTTTGGGACATCAGAGCTGAGGAGGACTTTCTTGGAAAAATCCATGAGTCTTTTGACCACCCACAACAAAAGCAGCTCTACCATGCACATAGAGACCAGGATGAATTTGCCTTTCTGTGTAGCTCAGAGGTGAGAATCAATCCCAAAGCTGCTGTCTATCTTCCTACCCTCTTTTCCCCATGACTCCTGGTTGGCCACAAAAAAATGTATTTTCAGGGCTTCACATCATGAACTTGTGTAAAAGATTTTCCAAACATCGAGGAAATGGCTTTGTTGCAGATTTAGCTCTTTTTCTTTCTATTTCAAAGGGACCTTTAGTTTTGCTGTGGAACAGCCTGAGACAGGAGTGCAGGACCCAGACTTGGAATATCATAATTACGTTCCTAGCACAAATCAGCTAAAGAAAATGGTGTTATTGCCTTACAGAAAGCGCAGTGTAGGGCAAGACAGATGCAACTGAGTCTGAACAAGAGTCGATGCAGCAGATTTACTATAAATCATGTGCAAAGGTTAAGGAATTTGGCTTGTTTTCCTCCATAAATAAAAGAAACTTTGAGATGAATAGAAAACAATTTTGAATCTATTAGAGGGATTGATAAAACTGCTTACATCACTGCTTTATGAATACTTATAAGGGATTCAAATAAAAACTGGGGGACACAATCTACATATTTCAAAATTTTTCATAAATAGTGTAAATACTTTCACAACACATGAAATAAAATGACCTGATAAAAAGATCATCAAAGTCTATAACACTCTTTTTTCCCCTGACTTCTGTGTACTTTGTAATCAAGTCTTAGCTGCCAGGAAGGCAATATCTTTGAAGAGAAGCAGTAAACTACACAGACATTTCTCATCTTATTCCAGGTATGCCATGTATTTACATTTCTCATTTTAAGATGATGTTGCAATATTTCCTGTACCACTAGGGTAAGAACATGCAAAAAAATAAAAATGGATCAGAAATGGACTGACAGCTCCTTGGATTTTGTATATATTTGAGACCATTACAGAATGATCTCAGCTCTGAATTAGCTCATGATCTGGAAGAGATCTGAAGGTATAAAATGTCAGAATACCAAATTCTTAGGGAAGTCGTCAAGTAGATTCTAGATTTTCACGTAATTTAGTGCTTCACCTCATAATTGGACTGGCTGCAGATGTGTTATTTTAGTAAAACTCTCTATAGGAAGAGGAAGAATGATACAACAGTACCATTCAAAACGAGATCATGCTGATATTCAGATACCCATTAACTTCACAAAAAGAAAGATTTAACAGTAAAAAACCGAATTTATATTTCATTTGTCTAATAAACAAGGGGCACTATAAAGGTTAATAACCTCCAATCACAATCTTTCTTCCCATTATTTAAACATTCTAAATTCAGATTTTTCTTCAAAATAAATTTTCCTTAAATTTTGTTCTCTTCTGCTTGTTTTTTCTCTTTCAAGGGAGAATGGAAGACCTGGTTTCATTGCCCAGGTTCTATGACAATCTACCAAATTCACATAGAAAGAAGATAAAAAGAATATAAAATTCTGCAACTTCTACTCTCAACTTTCTAAGATATATACTACAATTGAAAACAAGAAAAAATCATTTGGGGTAAGAACTTGGAGAAGTGTGTTGTTACTTGTTTGCCTTACAATTGTTTCCAAAGTCTACAACCATGGTCCTTGTCTATGGTTTGAGGAGATCCAGAGCTTTTCTTGACTCGTGAGGAAGTATAGCTTGAAGTGTAACTAAAGGCTCAGAGCACCAAACACTGCCAGGAATGCAGCACCACTGGTTTTAAGAGGAAAATGTCCCTGACAAGTCATGAAAGTACTTAGCAGCTCATGTCTTGGAGGAAAATGGGGCTCCTGAGGGTCAGCTGAGCTGTCTGACCCGCTAGGCAAGTTATTCTGAGCAGAGCCATGTACCTTGGCTGCAGGACTGATGTCCTGATGTCTGTGGCTGTGTTCAGGGGAGGGTGATGAATTGGAAGGGAACCAAAGCCCCCCACCCTGCCCATCTGCAAGCCAAGCCATGGTCCTGGAGATCACAGTCAAGAGTTTTGTCAACTTAAAAGATGACACAAGAACTGTTTGTTTCTCTAGTATTTTAAATTTTGAGGAGGATGTTTTTGGGGTGGTTTTTGGTTGGTTTGTTTTTGGGAGTGTTCAGGCTTTTTGGTGGTTTTGGTGTTGCTGGTTTTTCTTTTTTGTAAGCAGAATCTTCTTGGCGTTTTTTTTTTTCTCTGTGGATGGGAGAATATTTCTGCTCCTGGAGAAAACTAGACAGACATGGCTTTAAGGCAATGCTGCTGACTTTTATGGATTTCCTGCAGCTCCCAGAATATTACCCATCGTGTTTATAATGTCACTTCTGCAAGCATACCATCCATATGAGTACATTTTCAGTAGTGTAAATCAATTTAGAAACTCACTGTGCATTTATGTAAAATCCAGTTTATACAGGAGGAGCTCTGAACACTTGTCTTGGTTTCATCACGGCACAATGGCTTTGTTCCCTGGGATGCTCATTTTCCTTAGGCCTTCCACACAATACTGAACAAGTGAAAATCCTGTCAGTATGTGGTTTCCTTGCCCTTTCCTGTAACTGTTGGATTTGTACTTCAGTAACAGTCAACAGGGTGTTATTGTTTTCAAGAAAAAGGAAAAGCAAATCTCTTTCACACTGCAAGATATGACCCACTGCTTTAATTAGCATTTTTTGCAGACTAAAATCTGAAATGATAGGAATTACTCAAGAGGTAAACTTTCTCCATTTCATTGTAAATACAAATAAAAATTAGTTTTCATGCTAGCTGAAAATTAACTGAGCAATTTTGCTCGTATAGTGCTGCAGAAATTTGTATGCTAATACAATCATTTTAGCTTGATCTCCAATTGGAAGCAAAAAATTTAGCTTTTGGAAATCTATAAACTAAACAGAATGAAAAAGTATAATTGTATCTAGATCCTGTCATTCAGGGAATTCTAAACAGCTTGCAAAATCCTCTATTTTTTTGCATTAACAAAGTTAGATTTAACAGATCCATGGCAGCAGGGATGATATCAGTAGGACATACCACATTATCATTTCTTTCTTCTCCTGAAGACATTAAAAATAACCTTATGATGGGATATATCTATTATATATCCCATCATAAGAAATATTTAAGAAGTTGTTAACCTGTTTTCAGGTGTCCTTCTGTTAAAATGCTCAGCTGAATGGTCCAGTTGCTGCCCTTAAACAGCCACCTGAATCCCTATTCAGCAGCAACTTCTCAGTTATTGCCTCAAATGAGAGGCTGTGGAGAGGTGTCACTGCTTTGTCTCAGCAGAGATGGTGGAGAGGTTATTCTGTCTTTTTTCTCTCTGTTTAATTTAAAATAAACTAATAAACCTTGTCAGGATCCCTTTATTCAATATTCCAATTCTACCTATTGAAAAATACATCTTCAGACAGGAAACTATTTCCCAAAAAACAAAGTAAGAAAAGTGTAATGATTCTGATCCTGAGACAATGTAACCTTTAGTGTGTGAGCAAACTAATGGCATCACCCTGATCATGCTTTTCTTGCAGGCAGGTGGGGGACATTTCCAATATCCATCAGCTGTCTTCAATATTGTCTTTATTCATGTTCTGCCACATAAAATACGTTTTTTGTTCTGAGGTGGGGTATGGTATTGTGACATGCTGCCAAATATTGACAATCCAAAGAAAGGGATAAATTCTTGCCTAGTAGATATTGTGTCCCACTGAGGTAGCATCAATTAAATGTAAAAATTATTTATGTATTTTTAATGAAGACTTTAATATCTTGTCAGCCTGGTGTTTTCTGAGAAGAGCGGGTTTTAGTACTCAAAAGGAGGTTGCTGTTCTTATTACCTCCAAATATTTCTAAAACTAAAATTATTCAGAATAATAGGTACCTGTAACTATTCATTTTGCCCACCCACTTGTATCTGTTTATAGTTTGCATCGGTGTTTACAGGAAGTGCCTGCTGAGATCCTTCACATCTTTCATATTTTTAGTGACTGGTTCTAAAGTCCTCTTTTCCTTATGGTGACTGATATTTTCTAAACACTAACTATTAAATCTAAGGTGTTTTTCACCATTACAGACAAGTTCAAAACTACAGCCTGCAGTTTTATTTGATATGATTTTGTAAAATGCTGTCAGGAATTGAGAAAAAGCTATTTCATAGTGGTCACAATGTTTTATGAGATGAAAAACCTTCAGAATTCAAAATCAAGACATGCATACCTGCTTTTAACATATATGAAAATATAATTGCAGCAAGCCTGGCGTGCCCATAATTCCTAACAGATCTTCCAATGAGGATGGAAATCAACTGCATCTTAGCAAGTTCTTAGCAGTAAAAGGATGCAGGAAAGTTTTTCCTTTGCTATTAATTGACAAATGGATTTTGGCTTAACATATCACAAAAATACATTCAAGAGGGAATAAAAAACTAAGATTACAAGCATTTGAATTTATTTGAATAATCAAGAATCACTTTTGAAAATTTGTTTTGCTACTGATTGTAGGAGAGCTTGAGTTGCTGAGATTTCCTTATAAAATAGATAATATTTTTAAACGTTTTGTGTATTTTATGTTGAGAATATTGGTTAACTTTTTTTCAGTTAGCAATAATTATGACTGCTGAGTAACATTACACATGCTCACTAGCCTGGGTTATCCAAAATATATTTAAGAGGTATTTGTTTGCAAACTTCTAGTTTCTGCAATGCCTGAGCCAGGTCTTTGCTGCAAACTAACACAACTCTAGTGAAGCTCTGTGTGTCTTTCTACCAACTGTTGACCCACACTGTGTTTTTTTTAAATCTATTTTAAGCCAGTTCTTGGAGCAAGACTATAAATATTGCAAACTGGGCAAGCAGTACCACATTCTGAATAAACATACATACACACAGGAACTTCATGCATTAAACTTTTATGCCTCCAGAAATCATTCTGAAGTCTCTTATCAGGCTTTCTGGATGTTTCCTCCACCAAATTAGCACAGTGGCTGTGGCTGGCAGCCACTCTCCTACAGAGTAATGTGTCACCCTACGTCACTGCCCGTGCTGCAGAGCATACTGACCCCTCCTCCAGTGTCCTGGTTTGAAGGACAGGTGTCTGCTAAGGAAGGCAGGGTGCCTCCCTTGGAATGGAAAAAATGTAAACCCTTTCCCTCCGAATTATCGTAATTCTGAAATTAAGGGGCTCACAGGCAAAGATATGGGGAATGGAATAACAGTTCTTTACTAGTATTTATAATAAAGCAGACAAACAACAGCTACAATGGCACTAAAAACAACCAGAAGCAGGAACCCAGTGAGAGCCTGCTGGCTCGCAGGCACCTTTGGTGCAGTGATGGTCACAGCCGGCAGGGGGCGCTGGAGGTGCGAGCTCGGGGAGCACGTGGCGATGGTGTGGTGGATCCCCCCCACACACACACAGCCGGGACGGGGAAGGATGGAATAAAAAAAGAAGTTTTACTTTCACAAACCCCCTTGAGCAGTGGATCTCGGTGTCCTGG
>VZTR01028481.1:186450-231323 GCA_013400775.1 Chaetops frenatus
AAAAGGAAAAAACCAAAGCCACAAGGCTATTATTTTTCCTCAATATAACAAACAATGCAAAATTCCATAAATAAATGAAAATACTTGCATTCTGGACACAAAAAAAGTCAGAAAGAAAATGCCATGGAAGATGCAATTTAATTTGTCCGTTCTTTGCCTAGGGAGAATCTTTCAAGGTCATTTGCAATTAGAAAAGCTTTGAACTCTTTTGTTGAAGGAGAGGGGAAAAAAAAGAAAATAATTACCTCAGCAGCAGTTTGAAAAGACTGTGTACGGCATTTCAGTTGAAGATGGACTTATCTTGAACCATCACTCCAGATCCACATCTTTGGATCTAGTTACCATTTAAGAGACAAAGAATTAATCGACTTGCCATCATAGCATGAGAAAAGACTGGTTCTGCTCTTCAAATGCTTTTAATCTGATCCTGAGGAAGGTATTTATGGGGAGCTTTTAAACGTGATTTAGGGGTCTCAACACCTTTGAGGGCAAAAGGACCAGATACTGAAAGGTGCAGGGATTACTAGGGAAGCAGACAGTTGCTTTCTAGGAGTTAAGGATGAAAAGCAGTCCTGAAAAGCAGAAACCTCACAAAGTTCCTCTCAGTGTTGTTTGATATCAACACATAATTATAAAATTTCATGCTAATAGCAAAAGGGAATAAAACACCCAAATTGCACAAGGATTGGGTGAAACAAATATACTGCTACTCTTTTTTCAAATGTGTCTCTTACAGGGTTAAAAATAATGAATACACACAAGGGGAGCAGATGCTTGAATCCAATTGGAAATTACACCTAAAGTTAGGCATATACTGAATTATCAGGGGCCTATATTGGCCGAGGCTACAGCAATGATTTAAGTCCCTGCTGACGAGCTGTTCCCAGCCCTGCTGTGTTTCATGGAGCAGCAGACCAAGCCCTGCAAACACACACGGGCACGGCCACATCCTGGGAGCCAGCAGGAGCCTGATGACAGCTCTGCTCCACCAGTGCCAGGCTGGGCTGGCCCAACCCTGCCCACCCACCCCAGGGAAGGCAAAACTCAAGGGTGCCAGCAAAGGAGTGGGTTAAAGAGGAGCCTTCTGCCTTAAGACTAAAGATGCATATCACAGTCTGAAAAGGCTGGAGAGGTACAATATCATCCCCCAAGTTTTTCTTTTTCTCTCCTTTCGGAGGTGCTTTTTATAGTGTTGGTGTATTTTTTAGGAGTGAAATACAACAAACCTGATTTGCATAGTGCTATTTATCACTACAGATCCTCTGCAGAAACTTAGAGAAACCCTGAGAGGCCCTAGGGATGTCTTTTCTCAGCCACAGCAAGCCCCTAAATGCTGTACAGAAGTCCATTACGTGAAGAAATATCAAATGTTTTTTTATCAAATGTTCCAGCTTTTGCTACTGTCACCCTGTGTGATGGGTTACATGCAGCTGCACACAAGGTGCCCACCAAAGCCACCTGCACCCTCCTCAGTTGGACAGGGGACAGAGAATTGTAGTGAAAGGCTCATGGGTAGAGATAAGGACAAGAAGAGATCACTTGCTAATTACCATCATGGGTAAAACAGACTTGACTTGGGGAAAATGAAGTTGTTACCAATCACATCTAAGTAGGGAAATAAGAATCAAACCCAAAACTTTAAAGACCTTCCCCCAACCCCTTCTTTCCTCCCTGGCTTAACTTCACTCCTGAAATCTGTCCCTCCTACCCACCAGCAGCACCAGGGACAGGGAGTGGGATCCCTCCCATGAAAGAGAATTCTCCATGAACTTCTCCAATGTGAGTCCTTCCCACAGGCTGCAGTTTTTCATTAACTGCTCCAGTGTGGGTCCCTTCCTTGGAGCCACCTGTTCTACCAGCAAACCTGCTCCATTGTGGGCTCCTCAGGTCTTGCTGGGAGCCTGCTCCAGTGCAGGCTTCCCATGGAGTCACAGCCTCCTTCTGGCATCCCTCTGCTCCAGCGTGGGATCCTCCACTGGCTGCAGGTGGGTTTTTCTCCAAATATTTGTGAAAAACCACATGTATGTGTCATTTTGTGTGCTAAGCAAAATCACTGTGCAATAGACCTAGCTTAAACCTTCTTAAAATATTTTTTTGCAAAACATAAAATTTCACAGTTTCTAGTTTCTCTTTTCTGTTTTTAAATTGAAAATTAATTAATATTTATATATTTTTATATTTTTTATATTTTAACATAGACATTAACAGGAGGTTCTGCAGAAAGACAGACTTTGTGATATGTTAGGCCCAGAGCTAAGAAAGTGGTTAAAATCAGGACCATTGAAGAGGCATCAGGACAACATTTCCTTGTCTGCAGTGTGCACTTGAAGCCTTTTCAAGACTTCTCTGCTTTTTCTTTCTGATATATGTATTTAGAAAAAGCATCCACCTCCAAAAATGAGTTTTAGAGATTCTCAGTCTCTCATTTGAGGTCTGGTGACTCCTGATAGACTAACATGAGAAAAAACACCAATATTAAACAATAAGTTGCACTTATGTTATACCACCAAATTAAATAAATTACTTTTCTTTGAGAGAGGTAAATCAAATAAATAGTTCAGAAATTGAATGCTTTGAATCAACTCACAAGAGTTTAGGTGTGTACCATTTAAATCTCTGCTTTCAAGTTCTAAATCCTTCCCAGGCTTCTAAAAGACCATTTATTGAATCAAATAGCTGTGGAAAAACAAGTATCCTCTAAATAATACAAAACACCAAACACATTCTCTTCATAAGAAACAAGATTGATTTTACCTTTGATTATCTGTGCTACACAAAAATACTTTTCCCAATTAAGGTTAAAAAGTTGATGTTACACAGTCAACAACTTGACAAAATAGCACATTAATCAGGAAGTAGAGACTCATTGCAATTCCACATATTATGCTAAAGGAGCTATTTCTGGAATGCCAGACAAGTGGTGAGATACAGAGACATGTTCTGGAGCACTGATCAGCCAGGCCTTTTAAACCATAACATGTGGATTGCACCAAGAGCACATTGTTAACAAAGGTACTAAAATATTCAGTCTCTCACCTCTTTTTTTCTTCAGAAACAATTAGGAGCCTAAACGGTTCAAATGATTTTTAGAAAAAGATTAAATTCCACATAAGGTATTTTCTTTAAAGTCAGCTGAAGGTATCTATTGGAACAATACAACCACAATCTGCTCTTAACTATAGGGATGTGCTTCCTCTCCTGGCAGCCAGTGCTGCCCTCCAGTCCAGTCTGGTCTCCTGGACTCTGCTGCTCCACCTGCTGGGACCATTGTCACCACTTCATCCTGATGGGACTGTTGTTACCAGGCAGGCAAAGTTCAAAAATCTACTTGGACCCTGCTGTAACCGGATCTGGATTAGCTTGGGAGCTTAGCTTGGCTTTCTTTTCTTTCCTGAAAGGGCTCAGAAACAGGAAGCAAGTAGGTAAATAAGAGGATGGGAGGGAGAGATGGCATCTGTCCTTGGGGGTTTTGTGCTTGATTTAGTGATCAGTTCCCAACAGGAGCTGTCGGTGCTCTATCCCTCTGAAAATCAGACCACAGAAGGCTTAAAGTTCTTCTAAGTGTTTATAATTAGAATGGTCCCATAGTTGAGGTTCTTATGTTCCAGACTGGAGGCAAGTTACAGTTTTCTAGACAGCAAAACTGTAAAACAGATGAGCTATTGCAAAAGCAACCTGCCAAAAAGATTCACTTAATTTGAGATTCAACGTTTGTTGGCTCCCATCAAAGTGATGGACATTTTCAAAGGACTGTGGTAATTTCAGGGTGTTATGTCTTCTCATTCCCACGCATCAGACTCAAAATAAGATGCTGGAGTAATGCTTGAATAGCATGTTGTCAAGTCTAAAGGATTATGATCCCATAATGATGAGTGAGACATGAAAATATATACAGGCTGTAATGAAGAAAGGTTTCTAATATAAATATTAAGAAAAAACAGTTTCATAGAAATGAAACAATTACTTGATAATTTTGTTAATGGACAAGGAATAGCAATCTGCTCTTGGCTGTACACTGATCACAGTGAAGCAAATTAAAGAGGTAATAAAGATGATAAAATTATGATAAAACCTATTTTTCAGGTAAAAAAGTAACTTGGAACACTATCAAGAATATGGTTGTCATTCTTTCTAATTTTTTTACCTTTAAAAAGGGTATGTATTCTCTCACTGTATAACCAGAAGTAAGAAGATAAAATCAAAAGGAAAATTATGGTCATTAATTTCACTTTGGAAACCTTTTTTTCTTTATTCCAGACAGTAGCTACACAAGGACAACTCATAATTTGGCCTCTGGCAGAGAAATACTAAAAATCAATAAATAGAAATATCTTCTGATACTTGCAGTAGTAATTACCTTGCTAAGAAAGCCTCAGAGAATGACAAAGAGGAGATCACAACTGCATTTGTGACAGTGAGGTAGTGTTTGAAGTGCTATCTAGACCCTATCACTCATATTTCAGATTTCAGCACCTGTGGCATTCCTGTATCAGCTCCTCTAAATATTGAGCTAAACTTTGCTCACTGCTACCTAAGCAGTACCTTTAAAATCAGTGAGATTTTACAAGTTTAACTAAAATAATTTGATTAATACACCAAAGATTAAAACAACCTTTTTGCATCATAATAATCAGGAATCTGCCTGATACAAATTTTAACTTAAAAGAAAATCCCACAACATAATGTGTGATGGAAGGACTCACAATTTTGAGGAAATTTTCAGTGAGAAATTGAGAACAGCAAACGTGTCAGTATGTTCATAGACAATCTCTATGTTCCAAATAATAGTCATGAGAAATAGTGTCACCATCCTTGACCCACTGCAAATACTCGAATGAACATGGGAAAGTCCATCCTTTCCCCACACGTCATGCTCCAGATTAAACACATCTGGAGGACTTGCTTTAACAATGAAAGCCAAGCTTAGCACCACTGCAGTTCCTTGTGCACATTGCTAAAGTTACAATGCTAATTTCTCTGTTGAATCTTACTGTTCATGGAAATAAAGAGTTCCATTTCTAAACCACAAGATACATGAACAAGTATTACCAAAAAAACACAAGGTAGAGTTTTTATGACCTTTAACATTAATATCAAGCTTTTAAAAGTTAGTTTTCTCTGTATTTACAATGGGGAATAGAGGGCAAGCATATGATCTCAGGAAAGATGCTTCTTAAATATTATGATTTTATTCCTAATCTATATAAATGACATGGGTTTATATGCTCCTTGAACTAATTCTGCATGCAGTTATGTTTTTTCTCTCTCAGAATCTGGTAAAAGAAGGAAAGCTAAAGAGAAGGAAGGCAAGGACAGTCAGAGACATGAGATGACACATCTAGTGGAGCAAACGGGCATTCTTCAGTCTGGAGAAGCTTTATAAGAAGACAAGTGTCACAGCTGGAGCAAATAAGGAAGAATAGTATTGCCTCTCACAATTCAATACACAGGTTATGTCTAGTGGAACGAGCATGTGGTGGGCTGGGCCTAAACTAAAGAGAGTTTAGCTGAGCTATGAAGTTGCTCGTGGAGAATGAGTATCAAAAAATTATGGAAAAATCCACAACAATACTGTCCACCACAGGTTACTAAACAGAAAGGCTGTACCATGAAGTTCCTGAGTCACAGTTGTTGTGTACTAGATGACTGTCTGGAAAAAAAAACATGGTTTGTCATCCACTTCAGAATTTCCAAATCATCTATCAAAATACTGGGCTAAAATACCTTTGGCTGAACATTATTCAGTAACATTTGATGAGATATATAAGAGCTGTTTCTAAATATATTGGTTAAATTGCTCAATATATTTGATGTAAACAATACACATACAATGAAATGAGAAATTTGGATCAAAAACGCTTGCTGACTTCTAATATTTATAATGTTATTTCATGTTATAGTATCCTGATGTTTAGCTGGAGATTTCAAACTAACTGATATATTTAATATTTAATGTAATTGTTCCTTAATTCACTAGTGATAAGTGCTTTCTTTTCCTTAATGTGTTTAATATTTATTTGCTCTTATGACATCCCAACCCTCTTCTACAGAGAAAGAAAAAACATTTAGCTAGCGGCCTCAAATGAATAACTGTTTCTGTTTCCCTTGTTGTATAAAGCTTTGGTATGATTTTTTCTCTTCAAAATCTTCTTAATATTTTTCATTGCAAAGCAAATTCTAATCTATGTGTTAATAACCAAACCCAGATTAGCTAACTCATTGCTAATCCTGGATGAGTTTTGCAAAAGTTTGTGATGTCAGAACAAATAAAATGAAACAAATATAGATTTATACTCTGCCCCCCTTTATGTACTGGCATAAAAAATCATAATCATAAATACTGCTGTCATTAGTCTGTTCTCAGGGGGTCAGATATGATTGTTTCTTCTATGCAATGTTTAGAAACAAATTAATGCAGAATATACCTAATCTCTCCAGAGTGAACTGGCACTCCACACCACTGTGACTTTTAGAACTCATCTGTGTCTGGGGTGCTCTGCTCTGTACTGCAGTGTCAGTGTAGACAGATCCAGAACAACTTCCCTGTGTGTTTCATACTAAGTTAATTTTATGCTGGTCTAGTGGAAGGTGTCCTTTTCCCTGGTAGGTGGGTTAGAACAAGATGATCTTTAAGGTCCCTTCCATTCCAAACCATGCTCTGATTCTGTGTTAGAGCCAGAACCAAAAAACAAGCAGCCCTGGCTGCTTTCAGATAACAATTCTGAAGACATTAAACTGTGCATTCTAACACATTTCAGCTCAGCTGCTTCAATTTGAATACTCAGATTTTTTGTTTAAAAAAAATCTAATCCTGGAGTTTCTCCATGTATTCATTTAGACTTGCAAATAGTGACAAAATTGTAAAAGCAGAAGATTCTCCACTTACCCGCAACCGACAGCTGCAAGGACAAACTGCACAGGAAGAAGGAATAAAAATTTAGGAAAAAAAAGAAAAGCCTAAGACAGTAGTTGAAGCAATTATGTCTTCCAATAACCCTCTCAACCACTGTCACACCTGCTTTCCATCTATCCTTATTAACGAGTCTAACATAAAAGACTAAAGACTAGAGATTTGCAGAATCCAAGGGCTCATCACCAGCTGTTTTGTGCAGATGTCAAAAATTAGGACTTTCAAGTGGGTTGCCTGAACCACAGACAACCTGCAAAAGCTTGGGTCAGGCTCTTAATCTCTTCATATAAAATACATTGAAAAGAAGACCTGTTTATTTGGAACACAAATATCATTTTTAAAACCTGCAGTATGACTACTATGGACAAAGGGAGGGAAGAGGCACTAAAAAAAGACATGGCCTCAGCAGGAAAGTGCATGTCTTCAAGATAAATAAAAACTTTCTGTTTCAAAGGTTTGCACTCCCATTCCAAGTAAAGCCATTATACTGTGGTCCATGTTGTGCATTTTCAAAATTAGCAAACAGGTGTTAAATCTGGGATTTGACAGCTACAGCAGTGACAAGCATTGTCCTCACAGCTGTGGTATCTGGCAGCCATTGTTGCCATAAGAAGTGCTGGCAATTGAAAGAACAATTTGCATTATTTTGCGATTGCATAGAAATAATTATTGTGCAGTCACTGCAGCCATCAGTCAACCCTTTGGGCAGAGTATTCAATATCTTTTGTATCAGTGGAGACAGTAGTCCATTTATCTTGTAAACTGGCACTTTATATCAACTTGTTACTTAGTGGATTAGGTAAATGTATGAACATAATCTCTGCAGCTTTGTGAGTTATGAGCTCTTCAGGCTATTATAGTTAATGATGGGATGAGACTGGAACATCCACTGTGACCTTTCTCTCCAGCCTTGCAGGAGCACAGTCTCCTGATTACTGCTTTTTGGTATAAGGTTCAAAGCTGAATTTTCACATGGAACTGAGAATTTCCATATCACCACCCTGAGACTTCATAGATCCTGAAAATCAAATCTACAGTTGTGAAGTAAAGGAAAGGGATTGTAATGCCAATGCCAAGGCAAACTTTTCCTATTTAGAGCCAGTTAATTCTGGGACAGATTAGGAATTGGTGAAGATTAGGAACTCCCTTGAATACTTTCTGTTTTCTCATTCATTTTTTCATTAGTGGCTTCCTTTACATTACAAAAGGGTACTCTTGGGCCCCAGTATGACCTGCATTCTTTCAAAGAGCTCTCACAACATTTTTATGCACATTTTATGACCTAGACTTCAATTCTATGCAAAAATCAAAATATTTTACTTCCAAAACTTTTTTTTTTTTTTACTAATAGAACTTGAAGTACTAAAGTTAATTCTGTTCCACTGTTCCTAGAAATATAAATATTGTTTTTTTGAATATGACTTTGTAAAATCCACAGGGCCACAGAAGATGATTTTCAGCCTTTGTTTTTACTAAAGTGGAAGATTAAAGAGCACATTTCTAATGGTTTGTTCATGAGAAAGTGTTCCAATAGAGCTATAATTAGAAACTAAGTATTTTAAAAAGAAAATTTGTAAATCAAACTGTTTGCTTAACTTCATGTTTAAATATATCCTAATAAGCAATGTATTTCCACAGTGAATCTGCCATAAATAATTTTCTGGAATTATTTATATTTTTGGAATACACAGCCCCAATACATAAATATTATGTTTAGATTGATTTATTTTAGTATTTATAGGCAGTCTGTTCTTCAAGCTTCTGGGCTTTTAATTAATCTGGATTTGGGGCATAAATTCTTTATGCTTTGATTAATACCAAGCAGGTTTTATTTAATTAAAGAGACAGACTGGTGAGAGACATTTTAATCAAAAATTTCATATGCATACAGTACATCTGTATTTTTTAATACACACTCAGGCACATTAAAGCAAGATTTATTCTTTCTCAGCTGTTTTCCTTTTTGAATTATGGCATATTTCTGGTTCATGTGAGGAGTTACCTTCACGCACTCTTCGATCCCCTGCCTCCTCTCTCCTCAGAACAGCAGAGCAAGGAAATAAATGAGGTGGCAGGAATAAATGGAAAAAAAAAGACAAAAGTAAACCAATCACATGCTGAAAAAAAAACTTGTTAAATATCCCTGAACTTTCTAAAAGCAAAGAAGAATGTTATAAAAGCTGCTTTTTGAGGAGCAAAATGCATGAAAATTCTTATGAATGGAAAACTAGAAGATTTCACAAAAAATAATATGATATGGTCATATTATCATTATCTTTTCAACCACACAGTTAAGATGCTAATTCTAAAATAGTATGCATTGGTTTTTCTATGGAAAATAACTATCCCAGAGTAATAAACATTTGGCTCAAGTTTTGTGTCTGCTTATTTTGTGTCTATATATGGTCATTAGCATAATATCACCTTAACAACTTTTGACTTTTCAGCACACTTATTTACTGCTCAGCTCTATCCATGTTTAGCTTTTAACATCTGTCATATGATAAAACAATATTTTTAAAGATAGAAAGTATGGTCTTCACTGTTCACAGCACAATTATAGTCCTTTCATTTTTCACAGAACTGGACTCCCAATTAAGAATTAATAGGACTGTAATTAGAGAAGACCACAGTATTTCTGGAAGGATCAGATCAGTTCAAATGAATAGTAAGTCAGATCTGCCTTTTCTCCTGGAAAAGTTAAAAAAAATCTGGCTATAGCATTTGAAGACATGGTTTAATGGCAAGGACGATGGTGGTGGTACCTGGTGGATGTTGGACTTGATAATCTTAGAGGACTTTTCCCCTTAATGATGCTATGATTCTATGATTCTGTGATTCTGTGATTCTGTGATTCTAAATTCAATTAGTTAGAACAGAACTTAGAAGAAAGAGAGCAGACAGTGGCTGCAGAAATGTTTATGTTTTCATTACATATGCATGCCAACATCTAATCAGAGGTGACAAGGAAGTGACTCAGAATGAAGTCCCCTTCAAAGGGACCAGGAAATCTTGAGGAGAAGTGAGGGCATTGTGCAATGCAGGACATCACTGAGACATAATCCTGGGAAACAATTGTCTCTCCCTGCTCTTAATTTTACCTTGCTTGCTTTCTGAATTTATGCTGTTATGTTCTAGCTTAACATCCCACATTTTAATAAAACCTAGGTTTAGCAGTTTGTCATATTTCAAAGTGTACATTTTAAAGATGGGAAGAGAAAGTTTTTTCACAGAACTGGCTATTATATCTTTTACTGAAAGATGCTCTTATAGTTATTAGAAGCATTAAACAGACAGTTTTCCCCAAAGAAAAGGTTTAACTTTTTCAAACTGAGCCAAGAACAAAAGCTGAGTTTATGATCGTTGGTTTGCTCACCCATATCTGCCTTAGTTAATAATGCCCAACTTAATTTTTTACCTTTTCATAAACTTTTTCTCCCCTAAGCTCACTGATTTGGGAGCAGAAAATATGCTAGATGAGGATCCATTAAATCTAGACATGACATCTACACCTAGCTAAAACATATGTCCAATTTCCTGAGTCTAATGCTAAAGTTGATGGATCCCATCCAAGGGGGAGATCCCATACAAGGGGGAGAACAGAAACCCATGTTCAAAAAACAATTTGTGTGGTTTCCGTGCCAGGAGACATTTATAAATTTCTTGGTCATAGGAGAAGGTAACTATTGGTATATAACTGGCCACAGGTAACAGGGTGCATTACGGGCAACAGCTTGCATTTTTACAATGTTGAACAGAACTACATTTCTCTAAATAAACACCAGGACTTCCAAAATAAATACATACCAACATATCTAGATTCTGAAATTCTGTACCTACCTATCTCCAAATTAAACGTTCTGGAAACAGAGGGAAAATCTCTGTCAGTGTCAGTGCATGAACTTTAAAGGCCTTGGAGGTAATTTTTTTGAAAAATAACAGGGACCATAAGTCTTTTTTCTTGTTTTTATTTGTTTGTTCTGAAAAGGAAATGCATCCCCAGCACAGGATTAAAAGAAGTAAAATATGACGAGAGGTACCCAGCCTGCTTCCTTGGTATTCTTGAAGGTTGCCAGAGCTCTTCTAAGATCTCCACAGAAGCTGACTGAGAGAAACAGTTCACAATACAGGATATTGCAAATAGAAAGAAAAGAAAGGTCACAAATGAAAAAAAAAAAAATAATTGAAAGCCTCTGACCTGGATTCATAAGGTAACAAATAATACCACCTACAAACTAAAGTTCCTCTTTTTAATAACAATCAACCATCATTAGTTAAATTAAAAATAAATGCAGGATTAACATATCGTGCATTACAACATCATTCAAACACAGTTCACATGGGGTCTGCAGATAAAATAGATTAGAACAATGGTTAAAAAAGGAGAATTAGCAATTAATTTCATTTTTCATTGAATTAATTTTAGACCAGATGTAGGAAGTTTTGTCTGCCTTCACAAATCACAGTTGCCACACTTTCTAGTTTAATGTCCCTAAAATACCTCTGTGCCAAGACATTTCTGTGTTCAAGTTGTTCAGTGACTTGTTTCAGAGAAAATAACCACAGAGCTGCTCTGAATCCCTGTCTCTGACATGCTTTCAAACATTGATTTATTGTGCTTCCTCAGCTGCTTCAAGGATTTCTAGGATTTCTTTTCATGTTTTGCATCTGCTTATACATGAGCAGCACTCCTAAATATTATGATGATATAGAACAGTCACCAGTGAGATGAACCACCAGAGCCTCTCAGAACTACAAAGAGAGAAGGCTGGTCATCACTGCTTTCTTTGCTGGCTGTCACTGCTGCTGGATCTGCTCATTGCTCTCCATGTGAAAGCCTTGGTTTATCTCTACAGCCACCTCCTGCAACAGCTGTACCAATAATTTTGTTGTAGGAAAGGACTTCGTGAACACAGCTACCTACAAGGCAATGTTCAACACCAGACAAGATATGAATGATATATATGTTTTATACGTCATCTAATACATAATGTTCCTCTCATTATCATTCAGAAGAGCTCTGGACTAGACCTACACCCTCTGTTTTCAGTAGAGACCAAAAGCAGAGTGGCTGAACATCTCTCAGGAAAAAAGGATCTTTGAAGATGTGAAAGATAGCTGTGTGTTTATTGCATCTCCAGTTTGGGCTCAACCTAGAATTAGCAGTATTTTATTGTTTGTTTAGGGATGTTCCTTATCACATCTTGTCAGAAATCATATGATGTGCCTTATGATTTTCAGAAAGATTTTATTCTTGATTTTGAAAATCATTCCTAAGGAAGATGGTTGGCAAAGGAATCTGAATCTGTACTTTTCAACATAACTTCACTCAACCTTTTGTAAGTCATATATTTTGCACAAATATCTTTATGAAAACTGTATAAATAATTGAAGAAGAAACTATTCTTTACAGTGAGGGTGGTGAGGCATTGGCACAGGTTGTCCAGAGAAGCTGCGGCTGCCCCATCCCTGGCAGTGTTTAAGGCCAGGTTGGATGGGACTTTGAGAAACTTGGCCTAGTGGGAGGAGTCCCTGCCCATGGCAGGGGGTTTGCAATAATCCCCTTGAAGGTCTCTTCTAACACAAACCACTCTACTGTTGTGAGGTTCTATTTTGATGGTTCATGATAAGCTGAAAAGCACAACTAAAGAGTAGGTAAATAATCTGTGTCTTCCAAATGTGCTGAGAATCTGCCAAAAGGAAAAATTTTTACAAGTGTCATGTGGATGTGTTTCTCAATTTGCCTTGTAATTTTCTATATTGGAAAAAACCTCTGTGAATGATTAAAAACTGATTTAATAAAAATTTCAGAGGAGATTGATTTGTTTTATAAGTACAACTCATATCATCTATTGTGATTCATTTAAGGAGGATTAGTTGCCAAATGTATAACAAACAACAAACTGTGTTCTGGTACTTTGTCAAGTACTAGAAACTGAATTTATTTGGCTTTTAAAACAATGTGCTAAACATTCTGCAAAGTGCAAATATTACAAAGCTCATGAGGAGCTTTCCAGTAAGTTGTCCTTATTTCTACTGAACTTAATGGAATTCTCTGTGAAATTAGACCCAAATTTTGTATAAGCTTCATGTACTCAAAAGATATTGAGGGGAATTTGTTATTATACTCATTTTAATCACACTCCATTGAGACAGTCATCACTAGAAAAGCAAGTGATGCTATTGAGGCACTTGATGTTCAGGTCAGGTTGAGCAATGAAGATACTGTTACTTTTACATTTAAATTCATGTCAACACCATGATCCACAGGTTTCTCAGAGTGAAGTGTACAGCTCTCAGGCATTGCACTTTCTTCATAACTTATGTCTCTGTGATTTTAAAGACTTTGAAGATCGTGATATATCAGTATGAGGATTAAGAAAATAGAAGAGTTTTGTTTAGATGAGAAAAAATGGAATGTTTTTTTCAATTAGTAGGGAACAGCATGCTATTCACAGGCTAATGCTTATTGATTGGAAAGTCTTTTGAATATAATTTTTTTCATCTTTTGAATATATATTTTTTTTAAATATAAACCAGAAAAGTAACGTAACTGTTCTGCAAACAGCAGCAACACATAACAATTCTGTCTTTATGTATATATTGTTCTTCCACCCTTTTTAGTAGATTAAGATTGGAATTTATTGCTGTATTCACAGGAAATGGGTTGCAATGTTCCAAACAGCAGTCAGACTTCTTGCCTAGAATGAAATTTTGGATTTCATTAATTACTTTATTACCACAAATTGTTGGAAGAAACATGTGTTCTTGGATGTTAATTAATAGCTCATTATTATTATACAAATTAACTTGGCAGCACTATGTGCCATATATTTGTGGAATAATGAATTACATTAAAGGGAAGCCAAGATGGCAAACAGTGAAGTGCATGCATCTATTATCTGCTTCTTATAAATGCATAAACCTTTCCTAGGGCGTTAAACAGAAATCCTAATGAGAGGCACACTACAGTTAAAAGGGAAAAAAAGGAAGAGTAGGGAAAAGGATAAAGAGCAGAGCACGTACAGCTCGAAGCACTGAGCATCACACTGAGAAGCAATAGGTCCCACAGGTATTTGCTCTAAGTGTGTTGTCATAAAAGATGGGAAAGCTGACAGTGTAATGCACAGTGGTGCGAGTTTTGAGTCTGATCTCTGAAATTAACAGTAGCAAAAGGCTCATCTCAACAGCTCTGAGGAGTCCCTTCCCTTCCCTTCCCTTCCCTTCCNGTATATCAAAAGAAATAAGAGTTATTCATTTGGAGAAGAATAATCAATGTGTTCATTAAGTAAATACACTCTCCAACAGCTCCTGATTTTTCTTTCTAGTTGAACTCAAAGAGGTCTGATAAAATAGACATTCCATAGGCATCTTTCCACCAGTCATGCTTTTTTGTTTGTTATTTGTATTAAAGTATCAAAATCTAGAACCCACAGTGTTCAGGCTCCCCAGCTGAAGTGTACATAATTCCACATATTTGACCTCCAATGCAAACATACTCATATTCTTTTCTGTGTCCTCATTCCCAATTGTTTGCCTTGTCCCTGATTTTATTATTTACTTAAAACTAAATGAAAGATTATTTTAGGGGTCCAACTCAGATTGTCTTCAAATTCTATTTCATTTCTGTATTAATCTCACTGTGCTTATAATTTTTTTATAATTCATAATTTTTATAATTTGGCATTTCTAATGTTATTTCTCCAAACTTTTATATATCCAGAGTATTGTATTCTCTGCGGTTCTGTTCTTTGTCATATCTACTTTACAGATTCTCTCCTTACTCCTAGTAGCAAGAGATTCTCTACTACCACATAGAGACTAATATCAAATTAATCTGCCCTGAAAGATATTCCTTATAAGTGTTTTCACCTTCTGTGCAAGGACAACTCCAATTAGCTTCATTTAAATTTTCTTCAAAATTTAATTTCAGAAGGGAGTCTGACCTGTTGGATTCCCTAATGGTTTCCCTGACCTTCTCATATTCTACCTTTTGTAAACCTGTAATTGCCAGCTTTGTTTTTCTCTTGTTTATCTTTTTATTTTATTGTTGTAAAATCTCCATTATCTTCTGTTCCAGGGTTATTTTTTATTTAGGCTTTTTCCTTATCTCTTTAATACTTATGAGAACAAATTTTAAACCCTTTTTCATGTGATTGGTAGAGAAATCTAAAAGCTTTTATATCAGTATCAATAATGATATTGCATATTCTATCTGTAAAATATTCTAGTACTTCATAATAACATAATTTCTAGGACTGTTTATTTCTCTAAATATGCCATGTTCACAAGCAAACCAAACACTCACTGTCTATTGCAAATTCCTAATATTGTCTCAAGAAATTCTTGTTCTCTCATTAGGAAGCAAGTAATTCCTGTTTTATCTGCACTGCAATAACTTCTTAAGAAAAAAACCACATTACTTAAAATGTTACAAAAAGCTGTGCACACTCATATAGATATAAAACTTTATCCTAAGTATGAAAAATGAGATATTACCTTCAATTTGGTCAAATGCCTGAGATCACTTCACGTGCAACTGTACATCCAGGAATTATATTTTTATGCAAAGTTTGCATTTTCTACTGGGCAGCTCAGCTTATATTTCAGAGCAGTCTGAAGTAAGGAAAAAGAAATGCCACAGCTTTCCCAAAGTATAATTCACAGATTAATCATCTTAGAAAGTTTTCAGAAAACCAGCTGTATAGATAGATATGTCAGTGACATCTCACTTTGAAAATCAAAAATGTTAGATTTTATCTAGTTGTATGTTCCATTTTTTTCTTATTTACTGGGTAACAAACTGAATTGTCAGTGTATCAAATCACCACAGCTATAAGAAAATGTCTTTTTTTTTTTCATTATTTCAGCACCAAACAGTATTCTTGAAAATTTCTTTCACAGTTAGATAGGAAAGGGAGTTATGATAAAATGTGCCTTAGAGAGAAGAAAGGTACAAAAAAGTCAACCTGAACACAGCCTAGGGAATGTGAAGGCTGTGAAATTATCTGATAACTCTAAAGTCTGGGACTAAAGCAATCCTGATATTATCAATAAAGGGGCTGATAACAGTTTCACCTGTCAAAAGAGGAAACACTTTCTTTGATGTCACCTTAACATGCACCTTTCATTTAAGTTTCTATTCTCCTGAGATAAACCTACCTAGGCAATTTCTATTACTTTTTTACTTTGCATTTTTAATTTTCTGTCATTCTAGTTAAATTAACCTAGATGACTGAATCATTATTTTGTGAAGTTCAAAGAAGAATAGTTTAGCAGAAATACTGGCCTGTGGATTAGAGATAACTTATAAGTGATATCCTGAAATTTAAAATTTAAAAAAAAAGAAATCCAGTGAACCCAGTTCTCTTTAAGTTAAACTTGTGCAATGGGGAAAAAGCACTGGCATCACTTATCCATCTCAATAGGACAAGGGGAGAAAAATAAGACAAAAATTCCTCGTGGATTGAGATAAAGACTGGGAGATCACTTATAAATTACCATTATGGGCAAAACAGGCTCAAGTTGGGAAAAGTAATAAAATTTATTGTCAATTAAACAGTGTAGGTAAATAAAACATAAGAACAGATCAAATGGCATTCTCCATCATTCCACCTTTTGTTGTTTAACCCCAGCCAGCATCTCCCCACACAGCCACTCACTTTCTAGTCTCACTTTCCTGGGTGGGATTGGGAAAAGGATTGGAAGACTAGGGCAGAGAAAACTCATGGATTCAGATAAAGACAATTTAATAGGTAAAGCAAAAGTCATGGACAAAAACAAAGCTACAAAGTGAATTTATTCACTGCCTCCATGTTCCAGGAGCTGTCCCCAGGAAAGCAGGGCTCCATCATGGCTAACATGTAACACTGACATGGGAAAACAAACGACATCACACTGAAAGTTCCTTCCTCTCCCAGGTTTATGCAGTGAGTACAACACACATGGTGTGGAATATCCCTTGGGTCTGCTGGGGTCAGCTGTCCCCATTGTGCCACCTCCCAGCTGTTGTGGTGGTTTTTCTTATGTTTTACCTGTATTTATGATTTGTACCCCCCTACCCCCAAATGTATACAGTTCATCCCCAGTTTCCCCCCTTCTGCATTTTGTTCCACCTCACCTTGTGTCTGTCCCCCGAGAATGTGTCAATCCTTCCCCTCCCCTGCCTTTCCTCTGGAAACTTCTCCTCTCCCTGCTTCCCTACTACATGGATTCAAATGCATCCCTTCCCCCAGATGCTCCCTAGTGGGGGGCTGCCAGTCACTCCACTTGGGGCACTCCCCCTTCTCCTTCCCCACTGGTCCTGAGATTGTCCCCCCCCCCGCCCTCACTCCTCTCTCCCTTATAACCCCATGTCTGCCCTTTGTCTGCCTCTCAAGCCCCTGGCTTCCCTTGCTGGAATAAGCTGCTGAATGCCGTACCTGAGGCCTGCTCTCTCTGCTCGCTGCGGCCTGGTGTGAGTGCTGCTGCCTGTGGAGTGCAGCTCGGCTCCAGCCGAGGGGCCCTGGCCGTGCCGCGGACATCACCGTCCCGCTGTGCCGAATCCTTCGGGCAGCTTTGGCTGCATCACCCAGCCTCTTGTGCACCCCCATCCTCCAAACCGCTGGGGCAGCGTGGGCGGCAGGAAGTACCTTGATGTTCAGCTGTAGGTAAAACACTGGTCTAATATTTGTTTTTTGCTCACAAATCCAAAACACAGCACCACAAGAGCTTCTGTGAAGAAAACAATCTCCATCCCAAACAAAGCAGCCCATCTCTCTTCTTCTCAGGTTCAGCTTCCCTCCCAGTTCTTGTCTCTCCTCCACCAAGGGAAGCACAAGGGGGATGGGGAATGGGGATTGCAGCCTGTTCAATGTGCATTGTCCCTGGCGCTCCTTCCTCCTCACGCTCTTCCCCTGCTTCAGTGTGGGGTGCCACCCACAGGAGATGGCCCTTCATGAACCTCTTCAGTGTGGACCTTCCCTCATAAAATATGCCACCAAAATACTTTAGGATGAGTAAGCAGTGTGTTCCCAAAACTGCTGGCGGTCATCAAAAGATGCAGCAAGTTCTTTGAGAGAGTTTTGTTTGTCTACAGCCTCTGTCTGTCTGTAATTGCAATGCAAATTGCTGGATTATGATAAATTTAGTGCTCGAAAATTCAGTCAGTATAATATTTATTCCTTAGTTTTTCAGGTGCAATATAAAAAAATTAGATAAATATTTCATATTCTAAAGCCACAAGCAAGGAATGTGTGCTGAAAGCTATCTTTGAAAACTCAGCTGATGTCAGGATTCCATCTACAGACATGACAGAGCTGGTGACCCTGTTGCTGAAGTTTCAGTCCTGCCTTTGATATGTTCTTGTTTCCCTGAATTGGAGAGAGGCGTACAATCACACTCCATTAGTATTTCAGTTTACATTTAAAAATCTGAGGAAACAGATAAAAACAGTAACAGTATAGTAAACATCAGAATCCATTATGAAGCACCTGCTTCAATCTTGTAAGGGAGCCACTATTAAGTAACTATAGCTTAAAAATATATTTCTTAGTGTTTTTCGACAGGAATTTCCTGATCATTTTCAGCTTGCTACAACATTATACAATTTCTTTGTACAAATCTCTATGTCAACATTTTTTGAGTTCTTCTCATGACTGGACATTTGAAAATCCCAGTATAATCATATAATCTCTCTGGACTGAGCTGCAGTAGTCAGCCCTGTGGAGCTCTCTGCAAAATTGCCTTTCAGGATGTTTTGAACATCTTAGTGCCTGTTGAAATTTCCTATAAGTGCAAACACAGGAGGCTACTGAAGACCCATCAAATCCATAATCCTGGAGTTGGTGCTACAGAATTTCCCACTTTACCATGGCACTTTCAAATTCCCTTTCAGAAGAGAGTCTATATGTGTGTATATTTTAATATTTTGAGGGAAAAAAATCCCAGTTTTTGCTTTCTGTGGAAAATATTTTACTTTTCACAGAAGGTAGAATAGGGCTTTGTGTTCAGGAATGTCACTATAGCATTTTGTGGGAAGTTAATTTCAGTTTTCCTACTCTACTGAGGTCTAGGTTTCCAGCTGAAGATAACTTACATTCTCTCTCCCTGAGGTATTATAACAGCCCTCCTCAGAACATTTGGTTTTCTTTTAACCCCCTGTCCCTCACAACCTTAAAATTCTTTTTTAAATTTAACAGCGAAACTCCTTATATAATAAGAAATACTGTAAAAAACTCAATCAAATAAAATTAATCAAACAAAAAACTAAACCCAAACAAATTAAAGACAAGATGACAGTATTCTCTAAAACAAAGAAAGATACAAATCCGTAGAAAAATAGCATTTTTAAATGTAAAATAGGATATTATATATAGAGAAGAACACAGTTTATGAAGGTAATAGAGTACAGCATATATGACGTGTGTTTCTGGAAATTTAATTAAGTGAAAGGAAACCCCAAGTTGATGGGTAGGGGGTGGCATGTAAATCACTTTATGTGTGAAACTGCAAAGATAATTAAGATGTCTTATTTCAGGTCCAAAGCTGTAAAATGTTAAATCCTCATGACTCACACTAAAATTAAGAATCTGATTTTACTATCTGCTGAAATCCTTTAGTTGTTGTGATTTGTATAACTTCTGAATAGAGTAAGATTGGTATAATTAGGGTGACAAAACTCCTTCATTTTAAGACACCGTCTTTTGTTACATGAGCAAAGGCATGCTGATCCTCTGAATCCACTGAGAAGAAATTAAGTATAGTTACCATTAATCAAAGCCTGTTTAAAGCCTATAACTCTGCCTGAAGAAATCTAGTATTTTAATAAAAAACCGCAAAGCTCAAATAGCAATTTGCAAGCTGAAATTTATATATGAGTTTTGCCTGTGCAAATACATTGTCTCAGCCTGGGAAATGCTGTGTGAGGAAGAACTCTTACAGAAAAAGGCATTAATGAAAGAGTAAATGTATCAGAGAATCAGAGAAAGGACCCACAAAGATGGTTGAGTGCAACCCCTGGGCCTCCATAGGACAACAGAAGAATGACCAAGACCATTGTCCAAATGCTTTTTGACCCTGGTCAGGCACTGTGACCACTTCTCTGGGGAGCCCATTCCAGTGGCCAACCACCCTCTGGGGGAAGAATCTTTTTTCTAATATCCAACATAAACCTCCCCTGACACAACTTCAGGCCATTCCCTCGAGTCCTGTCATCACAGAGAAGAGATCAGTGTCTGCACCTTCTTTTCCCTTCACGAGGAATTTGTAACTGCAATGAGGTCTCCCCTCAGTTTCCCTCTTCTCCAGGCTGAACAGACCAAGTGCCCTCAACTGCTTCTCACACAGCTTCCCCTCAAGGCCCTTCACCATCTTTCTTGCCCTCCTTTGGACACTCTCTCATAGTTTAATGTCTTTCTTACTCTGTGGAGCCCCAAACTGCACAAAATATTCAAGGAGAGGCCACTCCAACCCCAGAGCAGAGCAGGACAATCCCCTCCCTTGCCTGGCTGGCGATGCTGTCCCTGATGCCCCCAGGGCAGGGCTGGCCCTCCTGGCTGCCAGGGCACCGCTGATTCATATTCAACATTCCATCCACCAGGAGCCCCGGGTCCCTTCCCACAGTGTTGCTCTCCAGTGTCTCATTCCCCAACCTGTCCATACATCCAGGGCTGTCCTGTCCCAGATGCATTTGATCTTGAAGGTTGGATAAAAGACATTTTTCCACATGTTCTCTATGTCTGGCTTTATATTCTATATTATCTATAACTGTATTTCTATTTCTGACTTTAAATACATGGAAATGTGGAGGGTGGTCTTCTCATGTATTTATTTATCATAACTATTTCAGCTACAAAGTATAATATTTTCCAGTTATAAGAAGTAGAAAAGCTCTTATATTTAAGCACAGATAGTTCCTTACATTTGTCTTTAAATAAAACATCATTATATTTCCAACCAAGAGAGATGTTCACTCCATGTCTAATGCTAATATGAAATGTTTTATATTTACCATATGCTATAGTGTTTCAACAGAAATGCAGTCCTTCTGTTTCACTCCTTCCTTTCATCCTTATATTTTCAAACAGATTTTGACTTGCTATAGAACAACTAGATGGTGCAACCAGTCTTTGTTGACAGTAATGTTGCACTGTACATGACTCAGCCATTATCTGAAAGGACAGCAAAAGTTAAGTAACTAACTTGTTAATTTTAAGAATCACTGGAAAAGTCAAAACAAAATCTTCTTGGTCTGCCTTACCCTGACAGAATACACTGATCCATCCCTGTTGTCTATTTTCCTAAGAATCTTTTATAAATATAAATCTTCATTGTATCAAACTCTGTCACCTTAGATTTCAAAAGATATTCTGTTGCCTTGACAGAATAGTTACACAGTCCAGAGATTTTTATGTGCCATTTCTAACATATTTCTCTTATTATAATAGAATTCAACCAACCAGGTTAGTCACTATGTACTGGACATAATTTTATAGAATAAGTTATTGGCAGCACTTCTAGCTATAAGGGAAAGTATCATTTCTCCACTTCATCTGTTATTTCCTGAAAATTATCAAAATAACTACCCATAACTGCTCTCTTGTTGCAAGAATTTGTTTTCACCAGTATAAAGCAGATATCAGAGATGGAAGGAGAATGATGCAGCCACTCTGTGTTCATTGAAGTGATTGGACAATCCTAAGAGTAAAACCCTCACATAACACTTTATTATGTTCTCAAAGGAAAATAGGTGCCATTCATCCCAATAAAGTGGGAAAAGGCTTATTAGCATCACTGTGTTTTATTTACATTTGCAACTGAAAGTGATAATTTTTTCAACTCTTATGTAACGAGATTATTTGCAATTGGCAAGGCTTAATAGTAACCCCACTGTATTCTTTCACTTGTTATACTGATACTTTAATTATTTCTGATAAACATAAGGTTTTTTGCTTAAATTCTGAAATAATAAATTGAATTACTGAAACGAAGAAATTTTACTATCTTTTGTAGCTATGGATTTACTTTATTACTTAGTGTATACGTAAGTATTATTGAAATAGGCATCAATAAAATAAGTGGTTTGTTTTATAGCACCTTACCAAGCACAACTCTCTGTGTTTAATATAGCTTCACAAGCACTAGACAGCTCATACATTCTTAAAGCAAACAAGGGTCATTTGAACACATTCTTATTGCTAAATCCACAATAAAATTAGCTGATAGGATGGAGAAGCATTTCCATGAGACAAACAGTCACACACATTTTACCCACCTTGTCTGTGTGTCCCTTAAAGGTGCTCAGTGGTAGGAATGTTACTACATTTGGTACCTTCATCATATACATCCACATGGAAAATACAGATAGTATTTTCATTTACCACTTTTATTCAAATGTTTTTCCAGAACTAATTCATAGGCTTCTCATTTAGGTCTGATCTTCACCAGCAATATATACATATGTTTTCCACAAGAGCATAGCTGGAAAGATTTTAACAATATTCTTTGATTTGGTTTTGCTAAAAATGCCCTGAAATGCAATGGAACACTTCTCATCTACGCTCTCCACAACTTTTTTCTAGAAATCGTGACATCACTTTTATGAAATCTCTAGCTGCTGACTGATATATGTGCATGCAGGACAAAAAGCAAATTAATCATTGCTGTTCTAGAATTATACCATTTCTGTAACCATGTAGACAGTAACTGCATTTACAAGTGTTGGGTACTAGATTACTGGGAAAATAAAAGCTTGTTATTGCTGCATTATCCTTCAAGAGGAATAATGATTTTCAGCTGTGTTCAGTAGCACAAACAAAAGTTAACATAAAATCTTCCCCTAGAGGAATAGGCAGTGTAAACAACTTGCCAGCAAGCATTCACACAGTTTTTTACTCACCACCTCAGGGCACCTGGAGGTGGAAGAGGTTTATTGGATCTATTCAGTACCAGTCACCATAAAAGCACATATACGTGCTTTGGGAGAAGTGGGGTACAGTTAGAGTCTCCATAGCATAATGTTTCCTTGAATTTTAGAGAGAGCATTACCAACCTTAGTATCACTGGTTGGTTTTGGGGTTTTTTGTTCTGTGGATTTTCCAAGTGGTAAGCATAAGAAGTATTGAAGAAGTATTACTCTTCTCCTTTTCCCACTGCCCTGACTCCTTTATTTCCTTGTTTATCACAAGGGACGTAATGATTTCCCCTGCTGGAGGGCAGAAAAAAGCAGCATTGTTGAGGCAAACAGACTAAATTGTTTTGATGGAAGCTGTAGCAAGCAATGTCTAGCCTTGCTATTCCTTATACAACATTCTCAACATTCCTTATCAAGTGTTTTATCTACTCTGTGGGAAGACACACTATATCAGGGCACAGTTGCTTCTATCAAAGCTACCAGAGCTCAAAATACCTTCTTTTTCCCATGAACACTTTTTGCCACCCAGCAGATTTGCCAGTGTTCCCAGCACATATTTATCTCAGCAGAGCTGCCTTGCTCTCTCATAAAGGGACAATAGTTCTCGCTGAGTTCTGACATTCTAATGGCTGCCAGTTGGGCCTTTTTTCTCCATTTCAGAGGAAATTTTCACACCTCTGAGTGTGCCATTTTTCAGCTGAATTTGACATATAGTTCACAGATGGAGAGAGACTCCTGATAAAAACTCTCCTTAGAAGACAGTGCAAGAAAACACATTTCTGCATTGTGACAGGTTAATATTCTACACATTGATTTGTTCATAGCTTTCAGGGTGTGATGCCAAAACCTTTAGTAAATTGGAGTTAACTTCTTTGAGAATAGTATAAGGGAATATATTCTCACCAGAGATAAAGGGAAATGAAAAAGTTCTTTTAAGAGGCTTCCACCAGCACAAAAAGTAGCAAGTAACTATATTACTAAATTAGCAACCCAGATCCCAAAGACTGGTTGTTCACAGTCCTGGCAAAGGATGGGACATTCTGCCTATTTAATTTTTTTTTCAAAATAATTAATCAGCAAAGTATATTTTCATATTAATTAATCACTCAACACAAATTGATGCATTTAATAGAAAAACTCCCAGAAATTTGGTCTTTGTTTCTCATTCCTTGTCCTTATAGCATCAATAGGATCAACTGGAAAACTGAAGCCAGTCAAAACTAAAGGATTACTCCACAAGACAGAAATAGGAGCATGAAAAGTAAATACAAAATTCAGAGACTGTTGTTCAGTCCTGGGTGGCAGTATAATACCTATAATCAAATAATGTACAAAATACACCTCTGGGAATCTTTCAGCATTCAATTTCATTGTTTGAACTGTATACCATTACCCATGCAGATTCTTCTTTTTCTTCTTTTTTTTTTTCTTTTCTTTTTCCTTTTTCCTTCTCCCTTTTAGCTATCAGCCATGATACCTATTGTACCCTGCCTGTCTCCAGTTCAAAATTCCTGTTTTCCTGACCATCTCAGTGCTGTCACTTCTACTCTTCACTGATGATTACAGCCAAGCTGCTCCAGAGCACTCGCATTCCCTCAGTGACTGTGTTCTCACTGATCAGCTGAGCAAGAAAATAAAAACTTCATCATATAGCAGCTGATTCTTGTTGATTCATGTCAGTCTCACAGATCTTGCTGTCATCACTCTCACACCTGCTTAACTGCATGATAGAAGGTATATCAGTAGAGCCCATTTTTGAAATTGTACAGATGTTTTCTTTACCATCAATATCTAAAGAAAAGGGCTGGGAAGGTCTTTTACTCAGCAATTTTGAACCTGAGTTTTGGCTTGGAAGCAGTCTCTCAAAATCATTTGGACAACTACTAATCCCCAAATATTTGGATTAGTCACAGTGATGAGGACTGTGATTACAAGGTTTTATAAAAGAGGAAGAGTTTGAATTTTGTTTCTTTGGTTGAGATATTTTGGGGGTTTTGTTTTTTGGGGTTTTTTGGGTTTTTTTAATGGGGAAGTTTCCCTTCTCACTAAGAGACACCAAGAAAAGCAAAGGAAAACACCTTATTTGAATGACTCTATGCATGTACACACTCTTCACACACTAGTGCATATATGAGAAAAGAAATAAACTGATTATTTTGCTGTGGATAAGTATAAAACAATTTTTCAGAATTAAATTTTTACATACATGAGATAAAACACACACTTTCTCAAAACAATGCTATTTTTATTAGTTCAATAATAGGTGTCTAGTCATGTGGAAACTATCTGCTAGTGAACACCTTCAAAAATTAATTTCAGTTTTAGCTTTGTTATCTAGATATCTTTCTGCTGTTTCTTTAAATATATTTTCCCTATCCCATTTAGACAGCTCCTATTCAGTACTATCATGTTGTTTGAATGGGAACAAAGTTATTATGAGGCTTAAATTTAATGAATTTTTTATGATATCTTATTTTACAGTAGCCTGTCAAGTAAATTTACTGACTCTGTGCTTGCCTTTGGGAATTTGCTGCAGAGTAGCTGGGAGCACCTCAGTCATTTCTGTAGTAAATAAAATCTCTAAGTTACTTTCTGTGGAAGACTGAAGTTTGAGGTTTGTTAGAGAGCACTGAGTTTGGAACTTCTACTCCACCTGTGATACTGAGGGAGCTGGCAGAAGTGCTTACTGAGCCACTTTCCACCACTTATCAG
Source organism: Chaetops frenatus (assembly GCA_013400775.1). Lineage (NCBI taxonomy): Eukaryota > Metazoa > Chordata > Aves > Passeriformes > Picathartidae > Chaetops > Chaetops frenatus. The sequence goes on from VZTR01028481.1 coordinate 211,965, forward strand.
CAGTCTCAGCTGGCTGGGTGACTACAAGTTGACAAATGTGATTGATCCACATTGGCAAGTAGGGCCAGAAGAAGGGTCCAGGGGAATACAGGCCTGTCAGTCTGACCTCAGTGCAGGGAAGGTCATGGAGCTGATCATCCTGAGTGCCATCACATTCCCATACAGGACAACAAGGGACTCAGGCCCAGTGAGCATAGGCTTAGGAAAGGCAGATCCTGCTTGGAATCAACTTCCCTGCTCCTGTGACAATGTCACCCTCTTTGTGGGTAAGGGAAGGGCTGTCGATGTGTCTACCTGGACTTTAGTAAAGCCTTTGATGCCATTTCCCAAGGCATTCTCCTGCAGAAACTGCTTGTTGACATCTTGGCTGGGTGTATTTTTCGTGGGTAGGAAACTGCCTGGATGGTAAAGCCCAGAGAGTGGTGGTGAAAGGATTTAAATCCACTTGGTGGCTGGTCAGAAGTGTGTTCCCAGGGGTCAGTATTGGGGTCAGTCCTGTTTAATACTTTTATTCATTTATCTTTGGAAAAGACACATGAATGTGCCACTCAAGGACTTAGTGGTGGACTGGGCAGTGCTGGGTTAGTGAGGGGACTAAATTACCTTAAAGGTCTTTTCCTACTTAATTCTGTAATTCTATTATTATCTTTCATGCACTGCATGTACAGGGTTCTTTGTTGCAGGTGGTCAACGCAGGAGTCAAACATTAGCCTGGACTATAAAAGGGGAAGATATTTCAGTTGAAAGTCCACTTCATTGCCTTACTCTGATCTTTCCATGACCACCTCTGATAGACCTTTTTCTATCCTGTTCTGGAAAATGCTCTAAGAAGGCCTAATAATTATTTTTTTCATTGTCTCATTAGCCTAACAGTTAAAAAGATCACCTTTAAGCTTGTCATCTTTACCAAAATTATGTCCAACTTTTATTCTTAACAGGCATAGGACCATAAAACACAAGTTTGAGCTGTATGAATACAGATGCTTTCAAAGACAATTGTGCCATCCCCTAAAAAGTACCATAAGGCCCAATCAAAGCAATTCACTGTATACAGCCTTGTAGTTTGTCCAGGTGTAAAATAATAACAATAAAAAAGTAAGTTTAAAGAAATGCTAGCTTAATATACTCGTTAATTGGCATCATGTCAAGTATCTTCTGGATTTTACATCTTCCTGGGAGTCCTGTGGTCACGTTGCCTGTTTTGGGAACAAAAATATTGATTTGATGAGCAATTGAGTACTGTTAACTATGTCAAGTAAAGATAAGGGGACAAAAAGTCTCAGTTTATATCTAAGGGAAACCAAACAGTAAAATATTACTTTTGTATCAGTTAGTCAGAATACCTTTAGGATTTGGTGGTAACAATGAATATGTCAGGAGCCTCTGCCCCTCCCATCATGGTCCTGTTGAGAGCCATATCCCTTCAATATCCCCTCCATCCTCCACCAGGCAGACCCCAGGAGCAGGGAGGGGCCAGGCCCTTCCTGTGAGCAGTGCAATGCTGAGGGCTGCTGGCTGGCAGCATTTCTGCAATCTCATACTCACAGATATTCACTAGCTGTAAGTATGTTTCTTTTAATCACTTGCTCATCAAGTAGTTTCCCTAATCAAATCAAAGATCAGAAATAATTCTGTATCTGGCATATAGTGGAAATGCACTGCTCTTAGATTTCATTCTAAATTGTTGATTGCTATCCAAAACTATTACATAAAAAAACTATTACATTAAATTAAGTCACAGGAGGGCCTATCAACACAAATGTCCTAAATCAATTCGTTTGAGAAGCTCAATTTTAATTTGACTCACTGAAATAAGTAATGAAAACAAATGAAATGAAAGCATTTGATTCCTGCATTTAAGAACAACAGAGAAATTTTCATCAGTAAGAAAAGAAGGTTTTATTAACATCAATTAATAGCTTGGTCTATCAACACACTGAAAATGTCACAAGAGACTTTTTTTTTTTTGAAAAATTTATAGTGACAAAATTGTAGACTTAGTGCAGCAGCTTCAGCTTGGCTTTCAGTGTTTACTAAGTCTCTAAAAGTCTTTTAGATTTGGTTGAATATCTGAATTTAAAGTCTAAAATAGAAGAAAAATAATAATGACAATATTTGAATACACTTTGATTTTTTTGGAAAAATTTTCAATGCATACTCATGACTGAAACTTTTTAAATTATGAAATTACTTTTAAAAAGACTAAGCATTCACAGCATATGTTTAACATTTAATCAGCTTCAATGTATTGCTACAGCAGCATCAAACCTGTCATGGAAGACTCTGAAGTTTCATTTCTCTAAGTGATGGTTGCAATTACTTATTCAGTCCAAGTATTTTAGTACCCTTTGGCTGTGAAAGTAGTTTTTGATTAAAGGACATATGTCCCTTTTTTCATTGTTTTTTATCCCTTTTATCAAATTTTCAGAAAGGATATTCTAAAGTATTTCAAAGCTAGATTAGTGAACTAAGTACAATGCCTCTACTTAGCTAAAGTGTGTGAGAATTTCCATCATGTGAGATGTTTTCCCCCTAAACTTAACAGCTCTTTTCCATTGACACATTTATTTTATTTGTCTTTATATTGATAGGATCTTTCTGAGGCTTTTAAGATCTATTAGTGTGGTGATTTGAAAATTAGTTTCCTCTTTTAAAAAAGTAATGAATAACATGTTGAGGGAAGAAAAAAGCTAAAGTTTCCACCCAGAGTACTGCTACAGGACAAACGCTTTTCTAAAAATCCAGACACTAAAAATATGCCAGAACTGGCATGCTGCAGTCCTGGTGTGACAAGGCCCAGTGAACACTCCTGTGACACACAGCATTCTTAAAAATTTACCACTCACTCCACTGCTGTGCTCAAAATCTTCAAATCAAAGAATCAGAAAGGTTGAGGTTGGAAGGGACTGCTGGAAATTGTCTAGTCTGGGCTTCAGCAGGGACACCGACAGTCAGTTGCTCAGAATCACATTCAGACAACTTTTGAATATCTCTGAAGATGGAGACTCCACAACCTCTCTGGGCAGCCTGTGCCTGTGCTCGGACACCCTCACAGTGAAAAAGTTTCCTGTTTTTCAGAGGAAAACTTCCTTTTTTCAGTTTGTGCCCATTGCCTCTGGGCCTGCCACTGGGCACCACTGAACAGAGCCCGGCTCCATCCTCTTTGCACTCTCCCTTCAGGTATTTATTTACATTAATGGGTTCACCCCTGAGCCTTCTCTTCTCCCGGCTAAACAGTGCCAGCTCTCGTAGCCTTTCCTTTTGGGACACCTGCTCCTGTACATGGAGCACCTCAGTGTCAGTCGCTTTGCTGGACTCTCCAGCACATCTGTGTCTCTCTCTCATGCTGGGCAGCCCAGAACTGAGCACAGCACCCCGGGTGTGGCCTCACCAGTGCTGAGAAGGGGGATAGGATCACCTCTCACCCGATGGCAATGCTCCTAATACAGGCCAAGACACCACTAGCCTTCTCTGTGGTTGGGCTGTTAGAAAGGCTGTTTCCCCGACATTTCAAGTTACAAAATTAAAAAACTATAATGTAAGCTGTTATTGTCCCAGTGATTGCACTGATGCACTGATTTATGATATGATGTGATAATGTTAAATATATGAATTTAGAATTATCTAAGTTTCAGCCACAGTCCCTCCATCCTCTCCTGCCCCTCAATTTTTTTTTTTTTTGTGTGAGTGGATTATTGTGAAAAGGAGTGAGCCTTAAAATAAGTTCAGGTCTTCAAAAATCCTGTAGAGTAAATGCAGAGGATGTTTGGGAAATTTGTTACTAGTGTCTTCCCAAAAGTTCTGCATGGTTGTTATGCAGCTTCCAGGAAATTCACCGTCTTGGTTAATATTTTTTAAATTAATTTTCAGATCAGTTACATATTTATAGGAAAATCCACTGAATAATAAAACCAAGGCAAATGCTAAAAGTGACTTTTTATATTTACTGCATTAGACTGAAAGACAATAACAACATATTTTGATGCATTGGACTTAGAATCACATAATTTTAAAAAGTAACTTCATCAAAAGTAAGCCACAGAAGCATAATTGCTGTGGTATACCTGGCCTTTGATGACCACAGAGTTAGACTCCATACCTCAATACTGGAAATGTTAAAGCATTCATCTCTTACTTTTCAGGCTCCAGCCTAGCAAAGCAATCAGTTTCAATAAAAAGCTACCTATTCAGTGAAGCATTAAGGAAAAGTCCAACATGCTCAAGTCCAACCATGTTCAAAAAACACAGCAGCATATGTTAAACTGTCAAGAGGACGTCAGCACATGCCAGAAAAATGCCTTGCTGACTATAGATGAGCTGTTGAGATTGGATGACAGCTGTCCAGTACAAAAACTTTGAAGACCATGTGTAAGTGAGCTCCTGTGAGGTGATGAGCACTTCCACGTTCCAGTGGGAGATCAGGGTACTCAGTAGAGTGGCAGTTCAGGTCCATGCAGCATATTTCTTTTGGAAAGAAAGGTATGTTTGACAGCCTCGTCTACCTGCCACAGCTTTCCCAACCTGGATACTTTACAGCTCATGGGATGGTTTTCTGCACTGCAATAAGAAATGTACAAACCATAACTCAGGAACAAAGTGCTGATTTGAGCTGATGTTTATTTATATTTCCACAGTCCTTTTATGCTGAAAAATGATGGTTTGTGCTGCTGGACTCTTGTACTTTACCTGTCTAATAAAAACTGTTTTGTGTGTTTTGTAATTTTCACCCTCAAGAAACATGAATTCCCATCATTTCATCATTACACCATTGTTACATAATAGCGTCTGGTAACCCATGGTAACAGTACTCCTTGTTGTAAGTAGCAGGTGTTGAGGACATGGCAAATGGCTGTCTATTCAGTTTAGACCACCTAATGGAGCTTTTAGGGCTAGTCAACATTTTCATTTAAATTATGCCAGGATATTGTACATGCACCTCACACAGTGAGCTTTGCTGGAAAGCTGCAGGGATTCAATAAACCCTACATTACACAATCTGTCTCTGCAGACAATTTTAATACTGAGGGTCTAGGCTGCTTTTATGTTTGCCCTGTTTAGCTTGGGGTTTTTACATATGTTAAACAAGCCAGACTGCATGAGCCAAAGTCATTCCTCCTACAGCTCGGTCAATCAATTTATTCCAGGGATGAACTGGCTCACTGTAGTCAGCGAGCCAGCAATTTGGGGTTTTTTCTATAGTAAAGTATATGTCTCCATCTTGAAAAGATTTCTACTTAAGAAAGGGGAGTCAGAGAGACTAATTAAACAACCTACTTCATGTAAAAATTTGAGAAATTCATTATGCAGTACTAGGAGCTTGCCACAACTAGAATCACTAAGGTCAAGATGAGTCACAAAAACTTCACTATAATGAAATGTACTTCCTACATTTTTTAATCAAAATGAGTTCCTACTGTCTTTGGTCATTTGATTTGTCAAAATCAATTTTTGAGTCTAGGCCATCATCAAAATAAGTGCATTTTCTTGAACACATTGCAAAGAATGCAGAGGTCTTCCTTCTGTTACTTTCTTCTCCAGAGATGACAGAATGAGGGGGAGGGAAGTGTTTAACCACAGAAGGAAGGCTGAAACTGGTTATCTTCAGCTAGAATGATCTTTTAGCTGCTCCTATCTTTTTAAAGTGCTTCAATCCTTGCAATTCAGTTCCTGGAGAAAAAAGATGCTATGCAGTAAATTTGCACAGAACTTAAGTACAGCTAGAGCCGTATAAGTAATTCCTTAAAGTATTAGTTTCATTTTCCAAATCATACTCTAAAAAATATTGTAACTTTATAGGTCTTGAAAAATTATTTGCCAACATTTGTTCATATATTGGTATTAATTCCTTTCCAATGGCTGCAGCTGCAGGTTCAGCATAACTTCAGGATGGGCTTACAGAGGCATTAGGGTGAGACATAAGGAACTGCTTCATTCCAAGATGCGTTTCAGGCTCACTGCAAAGGACAAACCTGAGGAAGCTCCATGATTTTTTAAATACACAATGTCAACTAAAAAATTGGATAATCTTTTGTCCTTAAAGAGAACTTACATATTGAGTCAACACTGCTTTATTTTGATTTCTGGTTGTTGGTTTCTTCTGTGCAAGTTTTGGGGTGGTTTTGTTGTTATTATTTGATTGTTAGTTTTTATTTTAAAAAAGCAATAGCCAGTTGACTAATTAAGGGGTTTTTATATCAGATCTATCTGGTAGCTAATTTCATTAGATAAAATCTGAACCTAAGTAATTATTTGATATCTAGCATTTGCACTAATTATACCAAACCCTGCTGAAATAAAATGTAAGATTAAATTTGATAGAATTTATGTAGCATAAATCAATGACTTTGTCACTCTCCATTACATAATCTTACCTAGAGAACAATTACGTTAAACACTGCCACAACTTTGAGGAATAATACAAAAGCTCATTGATTTCCTGCTATTCTTAATAAGCTTGACAGAATTCAAAGCACCATGATTTTTCCAAAAGAGACACCTAAGAATGGATTGTGCCACCAAGTCACAGGTTAACAGGTGGAGATGGCAGAAGACTTGTGCATTGCACACAGTGTGACAGCAAGCAAAAGAATACACATATGCCTCCTCTCTGGTTGATATTAAAAGGATGTTTCAGAGACTGATGGAAAAGTAACTTTTTTTTTCTTTTTTTCTTTTTGTTTGTTTGTTTTTGGTTGGGTTTTTTTGGTTGTTTTTTTTAGAATGTGAAGGAACTCTCTTTGAATACTTCTAGAAAGAGTTTCTCAGTAACAAGGGGTTGCGTATCAGTGGTGCACGGTTTAATTTTTTTTTTTTTTTAAATATGGGAATATCACATGCTGCTTCTTTCCTCTATATTAGGACTTTTTTCTTGTCACTACCCATGAAGAAAGGCATGCCAACCCCAAATGCTTTATCATCTGCCTGGTTTTCTTTAGTAGTTTAGCAGATGGAACAGTTTAGCTCTGTGATGCACATATACACAAATATATGTATTTTATAGATACTTTGAAACATCTCATTTATAAGTTACTCATATATATGTAGAGAAAGAGAAGACAGAAGGGGTTTGCAACACTCTACACTTATTTCACTGATAATTTAGGTAATATGTCTGGGCTCTGGCATATTTTCCTAATATTACAGAATAAGAAATTATTATACATTGCCTGGCCTTCAGTAACTGTTTTCAGGTTTTTTTCAGTAACTGTTTTTTCAGTAAGTGTTTTCTTGTATTCTCAACTTATGGCAGGGTTGAATTATTTTACTTTGTTTAGTCTCAGAATTACAATTTAAGTCACAGTGCATTATCTGGCGTGTGCTGTGGACAATGCATGCACATGTACACGCAGCACATATGTGGTCCACGATGCACCGGCAATTGCTATAGCTCAGCTTATACACCCACACTTCTTTCATGTGAGCCATTATGTTATCCACATCCTGGACTGGCTTTCTTTTGCTCAATTAAAGGATCATCATCTCAAAGGAAGGCTTTCCCTAAGCATCCACCAAACGGTGCAGTCCTGTAACGTCTCCATTCAGGGTGATTTAGTCAGCAACTGATGTACAGCCAGAACAGCAGGTGGACAGAGGGCATCTTTCACCATTCTGTTCAGTTCACCTTCTCTGCTGAAGAACACATTCCTGAATTTTGAGATGTAAGGATGTTTTTAAAAACAGTTACTTTATTTTGCTCACTATTTCTATTGAAAGGAATTTTTTCTCCAGCTTCCAGCTTAAGCCCATGGAAACCAGTCCTTACAAGTATTGTCAGCAGTGTTGAAAAAATAATTCTATCAATTATTCCTTGCAGGAGTTTAATTCCTCCATGTGGAATTTAATCCTTCTGTGCAGCTGTAGACAGCACATACTCTCCATGTCATGAGGATAAACAAGGAACAGATCTTTTAGTTCCTTCTGAGAAGCTGTGATTCCTGGCTGCTACCCACCTGCCCACGTGCCCTGAGAGCCAGCACCGTGCCAGCTGCCTCGTGGGGAGCTCAGGGAAATCACCATCCTGTTTCTGCCTTGGACACCCTGCTCTGCCCACTGACCTCACCAGTGCTCCTTAGGCTTCTCCTTACATCTGAAGGTGCATTTCTGGGAGCAGCAGTTCAGGCTGGAGTAAAATACTCCATAAACTGCTACCTAAGGTAAGACAAAGTAATCTTTCACAGGATAATTATAAAATACATTAATTCATTATAAAGTCATCACAGCACAAATATGTGCAGTTGCCAAAAACTGAAGAATGTTTATTAAAAAAAAATCTTTGTCTGATTCAGATACAAATTAAGGGATTTCTATTTTGATTCAGGGATATTTAGATGTTCTTAAAAGTTTAGGACAACTTTGATCAAATTTCTGCTTGCTTCATTAACATTTGTTCCACCACTGAGGGAAATAAAGGAGCTCTTTTGAATTAGTTTGTAAGTAGCATTTTATGGAATTGTCTGCCTCATAATGTGCTGATTTTGGAGGGAGATTTTAACTGCACTATCTGTTATGATAAAGGCAGGAACCATTTAGAGTGTCATTCCCCATCTATAAAAGAATTCTCCTTTCTTACACATTTATGATTTAACTGATGTGGTAGAGGAATTTTAATCCATAAAATAGGCAATATACATGACTCACTACCAATGCTAACCTTCTTTCCAGAAAGAGAAGATAATTTTTGCACTTATAAGAAACATCTAATTCTGTTAAAAATGAGCTATTTCAATTCTAATAGCTTTTCTTTTGCTGATCACAGCACAGTTGTTCTTAATTTTGTTTGATCTTTCTTACAACTATTAACATGTATGAGAATCTGATGACATGTATTTTCAAAATTCTTTTTCTACCTGAATTAAGTGTGAATGCTTTTACACAGAAACAGTGTGTTTTCAAGACCTCAATTTGTGCTTAAAAATCAATTCTAATCTAACCTGTTTGTATTCTCATTTGGCTAAACCTATTTTACACTATGCTGATATGAAAAGCAAGCCTTCAGGCCATATAAAATAAATGAGAATTTAAGGCCATGCGTAAGTGCTTTCCTGAATCAAGACTCAGTTACTAGACCATTACTGCAATACCATTATATTGTATTACAGGCTTTAACAAACACATCATATTTGTTTCCAGACATCTGTTCTTAAGTTCTAAACATTACAAGGTCACATCTTAAAAAGTGAAAAGAAATAAGCTTGTGTTTCAGTCATGTTACATTATATGAACTAATAAGTCAATAATTATATTATTTAAGCAAATAAACTAAGAATAATAAATAATAACATTCTTCCTTTTAGCAAATTATCTCAGATACTTGCTAATACCTTCTGAAACCTTAAAAGAATGTGAAAGGATGAATGGAGGCTCTTAGTGTTTCCACATGTCACAGAAAACTTGGTCAAGATCAATAATGCAGAGAGGACTCATGAAGAGATACTGAGGGGCTGTTCAGTGCTTCTGTTATACCCCAAAGTAAGGAACACATTTGTTTTTATAATTTTGCTAAGTTATGCATGATGGACTGACATAATAATTCCTCCTCTTACAGGAAAGGATGTTTTGTGAAAATGGCAGAATCAGAGAAAAGTTGTATAAATCAATTGCAAGGATTTTGAGAATTAATTCTAGGCATTGTAGGAAATGCAGGGATACAATAAATGAAAAATATTTCTCCTTTTCTTTTACTGTTTCCCGAGGCTTGCCATAGAAAAGAAAATGGAAAAGTTAGATGAAAACAGAAATGAAAGCATTTATGTGAAATATTTTCTCTTGCAATGAGTGATAAGGCATTTTAGTATATTATTTAAAGTATTTAATTTGTCTTTATCTTTAAAAAAACATTCAAACTGATATTTTATAAAATACATATTTTGGAATAGGTTTATTTTTGGCCCTTAGTACTATGTTGTGCAATTTACATTATGTAAGCATAGCACAACCATTTTGCAATTTTGCTCTCAAAATGTGAGCTTCTTCTCACATGAAGTTGTACAAGTCTAATTCTTGCAAGGCACGTGTCATAAGTCAAGCTTTTACAGGAAGGCCAAAAAAAGGAAACTACTTTTTTGAAAGAAAAAGAAGACATGTGAGAATAAGAGAGCACAATAAAGACATCCTTCTTTTTGCCCAGAACTCTTAGATTTTCTCAAGTATTCTTGTCTATGGTGCAGGTTGGCCATGCAGGTTGTGCATGACTAAAAGGCTTCTTTGTCATAATAAATGAAATGAGAAGGAGATTGGACTGTTGTCTGTGAAAATGGGAGCTGGAACATTGTCTTGAAGTAAATTATATAAGGTGATAGAGTCTCAGTGGGCATGTCCCAATACACCCCCAACAGATTTGCTTTAGCAAACATCTTTTTGATCAAAGATAGAGCCATTTCAAAATAATGTACTCTGATAGAGATTTTATCTCTTAGAACTAGAAAAGACATTTGATCCTCTTTTCTTTTGGCTTTAAAACCCAAAAATTTCAGTTTAGGTTTCAATTTATGCTGGAAGTACTGGGAAAGGAACACATCTGTTTTTATATTGCCACATCAATAAATGCAGAAAATATACATTCTTTGATTAAGGGATAACATTCTGTTTATATCCAAATCTCTGGGACTTTGAGAATTGGATTTCCACAGAGAAGAATTTAGTCCCTAATAAACCAAAAGCAAAACACCTCTTTGTCAGGAATGTTTTATTTAGTGCTTGCAGAAGTGTCATTATGCAGGCAGAAGAGTAGTGTGGTTTTTTTATTCCTTGTATCCATCTGCATTTCTTGTTCTTGTGGGACTCTAGGAGTTACAGCAAGAGCTCAAAGGCAAAACAACAAAAGACCTACTGGAAGTAAACATTGCATAGGGAAATATTTTTCCATGAGAATAGTGTTAAAACACAGCCTCAAAATATTTGCTGAAGGAAACGTAGGATAAGAAAAGTAATAACTAAACAAGTAAAGACACTTGGAAAGTAGGGAATGAACTGACCTATGGCACAGGGAAAGTTTTAAAGCAAATGAGCAGATCTTCAGCTACTGCAAATCAATGTAAGCCCAAAGTTGGAAAGCTCATGCAGTAAATAAGGAAATATTATTCTTTTTCTGGCATATTGCCTAAATTCTAGAAACACCACATTTTCAAAATGCACTGCTTATAAAAGGATGCCAGACAGCCTGGACCATTCAATACCCTCCACAAAATGAGAGTGCTGCAGCAGCCAGAGGGAAACACGGCAGAGAGGGCAAGCCTTTAACGTATCAAGTAGTGAGGAACAGGGGAAAAAACGACTTTGGAGAGGGATAGTCTGAAAAAATCTTCCCATCATAGTAGTTTCATATCCATACAGCCCAAACTGCTTCACAGTCCCTAGGCTAGTTTCTGTTCCTGAATCATTCTTCCAGGTATGAGTAGAGACCTGATTTTTTGTGAGACTCAGTGCAGTGGATTCCATTTGAATCATACACATTTGGAGTGATCCTTTATTTCATGTTGACTTTAGTTAGTACAGGCAAAAGAACACCTCCCCCACACTTCCCTTTTTGACAATCATGTCATTCAAAAGGGGAAAATCTATACTTTCTCCCCTGGCTGAAAAATATTAATGAGAATCTGTAAATTTTGAAAAATGAGTTGAACTCACCTTTAAATTACACCTATTTGGAAGATCTCTGTTGCTGCTGCTGCTAGGTATATTTCCTGGTTTTTGGTGGCATGGAAGGAGAAAACTGAAAGTAATACCTCAATGTCTAACATATAATTTGTAAACAGGCTAAACTGCTTGTATTTTGTGTTCCTGTTTCATAATTCTTCTACATTTGTATTCAAAGATAACTCTTCAATGTCTTACCAGCGGTGAGATTTTGTCTTAAAATATTAATAAGGGAAAAACACATATTCCAAAGAAAGGTGTTGGTAACTTTACATTACTTCTCCTAAACAATATAATGAAACAATTTGTTAATAATATTAAAATGAGAACAATTGAACCCACTGATTACTGAAAATGGCCTAAAGCAGAGCTGAAATATTGATTCAGTGGGAAGTTAGATGCTCTTCATTATTACATTTTTCAATAGCAGCTGAAAACTCTTACTGCTTTGGTAAATTAGCCAGGGCAGGATGAGCACAACCAAAAATCCTGAAAAAATAAAACAAACCAAAAAATACCAGCCTGCATCCCATAACTAAATATAACTTGAATGAATGTTCTGTCTTTTTACTATTGTTATATTGAAGGCACATTCTTCTGACTAAGAGAAAGAGAAATCTGAATCAAAAGTGCTGACCTTTAAAGGTCCCTTTCCTAAAGGCAAGCTTGCATTTCTCAGTTGATCTGCTTTGCAGTAAGATTGGCAGGAGATCTGTTTGCACTGGCAGAAGAAGCACTGGTATTTTTTGCTAACTGCTGTTTGAGCTATGTCAGAACAACTGATTCCTTGCTGGCGCACTATTGTCAACAGAAGAGTTTTGCAAAAATGTGATCCTGCTTTTATAGTAACAGAATTTTAACAGGAAAACTCTACTGCACTGCACTACAAGTTATGTGTACATCTTTCTACCTCAACTGAGATCTGAATGAGAGTAAAAGCAAGCAATCTTCCATAAGAAAATAACTTCATAAATTAGTTATGAAGAATTAAGAAGAACTTCTTACAATTTAGATTACTTTTGAAGAAACAGTGTATCTTTGTGGTTGGTTGTTTCTTCTCTTGTTTTGTTTTGCTTTTTAAATGTCCAGCTTTGACTGAACTTTTGTAAGGTTTTGACTTGTATAAATCTCTCAGCCCAAGGGTTGCACTAGAAAAAATTAATGCAGAAGGAAATAGAATTTGTTTCATTAGCTTGCAGTTCTCATATTTCTATTTCGATGCATGTTCCTTTTTATTATTATAAGAAAATATCACACAATTCCCAACCTGTGTGATCTATGCTATTGATTATTTTGTATATCTTTATCTAAGCGCCTCTTACTGGTCTTCTGTAGAAAGCACACAAGGGAGATTTGAGATGTTTTCCTTATATCAGCTTCTCCAAAGCCCTCATGGGAAATTATGGTTGGCTGTTTCCAACTACAGTGATTTCTGCCACACTCATAGGGACCCCTTTTGTGAATAATGCTCTTCACAAACCTTACAGAGACAGAAATGAACAACTATGATTCCAAAACTGCTTCCATCAGTTCTTTAATTAAAATAAATACTATAGTTATTTTTTGTTCATTAGAAGATGTTCTTGTTTTAATATGTTCTTACAGAATATCCACTCAGGAATTTTCTTGAGAAACCAAGAGATACATGAAGGTAAATGGGCTATTTACAGGCTGTATGTTAAATATTGAACGTGTTCTTATTTACTTTGTCAGGTTGATTAAACTGTGGCTGCCATGTGTGCTAGACAGAAAATCCTGGTACCCTGACTTGAAAAATATGCTCATCACAAGTGGACAGATAGTGGTTCTCCCTAAATCATTTAGAGTCAGATTCTTACAGAGCCCAGAACTGATGGAATGAATGTGTGCAATCAGCCTCAGATGTCTGTTCTTTTTTGGGAAAGATGTCATTGAATGGAAAAAAAACCAAAACAAAGCAGTTGTTTCCTCACCACATTCTGGTGAGGAAATAAAATTGATGGGCTCTCTGGCATGCTGTATCTAAAGAGCTGAAGAAACAGGAGCAGCAGCAGCAGACTGATTTCAAAATGTATGTTAAATACTAATTTGTGTCAGGATATTTTATCTCCTCCTTCTTCTGTTCTACCAATCTTTTTTTCACAGCATGCTCACACAGCAGAAGATAATAATTAAACTACTGTGCATTGTCTGTCACTGACACACATTAGAAAATGATGAAATAAAACTGAAGAATAGCCAGAATTAACTTTTAGAAACTCAGGTTTTTTCATCAATTTTACTGTTGAATTTAGGTCATTTAAAAGGTGACATTTTATTACAGTTGAAGAGGGAACTGTAATTTCTCTTTTACAAAGGATTCAGAATTTTTGAAATTTGTTTTCCTCCCGACTTGAAACAGATTTCTTTTTTCCTGTTAAAAGAAAGTCTGATATTAAAATAGATATATATTTAAATCAGTCTACTCTGATCATTTAAAAATAAATTCTTTGTTATGCATTGAAAGAGAGCCAGAAACCCTCGATGGAGGGTTTCTGGAAGTTTACCACTTCTGTCCTCTGAATTTCTCAGAATGCAGTATTTTTAACTCAAGTGGACTACTCTGACAGCTAGATGTTGGAAGTCCTAGGATTCCCATCTGAGCCCATAATAATAAATCATAGAGATCCAGGGAGGAAAAGAGAAAGATCTATTTGAGAAGAGGTGAAATAGGCTAATTGGCTTGTTGAATATCTCCCAAAAAGGGTCTTGTCAACATTTCTTTTTCTCTTTCCTACTGGGAGTTTGCCCAGGAGACCTCATCTGTGTGGGGAAGAGGAGCAGTGTCCTTCCTCCTTGGAAGTGGGTTGCAATACTCTTTTTCTGGATAATTGGAATAACTGAAGGGTCCCTAGTGTTCATCCCATTTTTTAGTGCCTACAGACAGGACTCTTAAGAGATATAACGTGTTTAGAATGCATGTTTCACATTCTGGATGCAATTCAGCAGTCTATAATGAACATATTTCAACAATTCAAAATTTCAGTGACAATTGTAATTTTTTGTTCCAGTCTCCTCTGCACATTTCTCTATCTTTTCATAGATTGCTTAAAAGTATATTTACATATTTCTCATTGTATGCCACAAAAAAATTGTAGTCATCAGTCTTCACTCCTGGAATAGTTGATCCAATATTTAAGCATCTTCAAGCACATACTGAGAAAAGATCTGTAGGCAAGGAGTCCACTGTTAGTTTCACAGACAACAAACTGAGGCACAAAAAACTACATGCTCATACATATGTAAATGCTGCAGAAAATTCTGGGATTAAACTCAACTGTGCTCAGAGTTTTCAAAATCTCTGGGTAAGATTATCAAATAGCTCTTGCAGTTTTGGCATGGTTTTCCAGTTCCAAACAAAGAAGAGAAATGTCTCTATAGTCACTTAAGGACATCACACAATATTCTGTTAAATTATTCTACAGTCGCTCAATATCAGGAGAAAAATTTGTCATCCAGGACTTCAAAACAGAACAGGTCTTTGAAAAGAAATATTTGAACTATGGGAGTGACTTAGCACAGCAGATGCTCTTCTTGGCTTCCAGAATGATGGACTTCTACTTGTATTTGTCTCTTAGTACTGGACAAGACAGGGTGAAGATGGAGGGTGAGTGTTTTCAGATGTCCTGGGGAAACACTAGGTTTGTACTGTTTTTTCATGAAACAAAATATGCTGTGCTGTGGGAACCTAAAACAGAGAGTTTAACTGAGTTATTTGTGTATTGACACCCTTTCGAGCTGTTATAATACCAGGACGTTAAAAATTTGTCTGGGCCTTGATTTCAGTTGTGAGCACAGAATTGTCTTTTGTTTTTCCTTTTCTCAGCATAGCTCATTTGTAAGTATTATAGATAATCACCAAACAAAATGCCAAACTCTAAGTTCTTTGTTCCATAATTATATATGAAAACTGAACTCGTGGTTATAGACTGCAGCACTCTGTTATCAGTGCAACAAAACACAGAAGGGAGATTTGTAGCATGCCTGGTGTTACAAATTATCTACAACATGAAAGGAAAAAGAAATAGCTAATAGTGGGACTAGCCATTAAGTCTACAGCTAAACTTTTATAGCTAGGATCCCATACAGGGCTATCCACCACAATTCAAAGCCTTCACTCACCAGTATGTTATTTACTTTCACATTTGTCATATATTCATGCTTTTTTCTCTCTCCTGAGAAAAGTATGAGCAGTGCATGTTTTCTTTCCACATATTAGTTGCCTTAGGGAAAGAATCTGCCACAGATACAAAAACATTTGAATTCTCCAACTGTTCTTGGAAAAGAAACTATCATGTTTATACAATACAGGACAGACTTGGCAACTGTTACATGGATGGTGCCTTCCCACGGATCATACAGTGCCTCAGTCTATTAATGACCTAAACTCCGTTCAGCAGTGCCCTTGGAAAAATTCTGTTGCTAGCAAATGCTGAATCAGAAACACTCCCAAAACAAATCTGGTGTAAATAAACTTAATTATCTAAAGCTTCCAGGAGCCTGGGGATTTGCAAAAAAGTCTTCATAAAGGCTGAAAATAAGGAATAAAAAATTAGTCCATCTTCCCATATGAGCAATAAACAAATCTTAATCATTCAAGTGTCATGTCTGTATGACTAACAAGGATGTTAACACACATTACAGGATGAAACAGAGTTATTTACTTCTCACCAGAGTCAATTAAAGGTTCCAGGCCCAAGTCCTGATTCCTTGAAGTCAGGGGGAGCTATATATAATTTAATGGTCATGAGTATTTTCTTTCTCCCTGCACCATGTCTCACAGTCTTCCTTTCGACATCTGTCATTTCCATTGACTTTAGAAAAAGGATTTTTCCCTATTTCTCAATAAGCCAGGTACCAATACCTAGTAATTCTCCCCATATCTATGTTGCACGTTTATTTTGTCTAAGTCTTGCTGTGTGCTGTAACTCTTTTGCCTCTTTCTGTATAGCTGGAGATGTCTGGAGATCTAAGATGCTGAAACAAGTTGGAGTTTCATTTTACACACAATGGGGATAGACTGTGGGACATTTTTCCAGCTAACAAAGATGTCATGAGTGGGGATCATAACTGGCACAGAGGAGGTAAATAAAGCCTTGTATTTCCCTTACTTTTAATATAATGAGAAGCAGCACCATGACAAACAGAAGAATCATTTGTGTATCCATCTAGGATGTGCAGTCTAAAGAAGGATCTCTCAGTTAAGCAAGTGCCCATCATGTGATGT
This sequence comes from Chaetops frenatus, assembly GCA_013400775.1. Classification (NCBI taxonomy): domain Eukaryota; kingdom Metazoa; phylum Chordata; class Aves; order Passeriformes; family Picathartidae; genus Chaetops; species Chaetops frenatus. The sequence continues at coordinate 228,844 of VZTR01028481.1, forward strand.
GATACAATAAAGCTGCTGGGTTTTTCCCTTGTGAGAACACTACAATTACCATATTTTCAGATGTCTCAATATCTATCTTCTCTCAAAATATATAAGATCCTGAAAATAAGGAAAAAAACCTCCAAGCCTGCAAGGTCAAGTTAAAATGCTCTCATAACTCCTATCAAATTCTAGGTAAATAGCTCCACATAAAACACAGTGGAAAAAAGAAAGTTAAATTTATGAGAGCGGGGGGCAGGAAATTATTAAGGGGAGTTATTTGTAATAAATGTTCCATTCTATTGCTTCATTCCATAACCTAGAGTCAGATTAACCTCCCAAGAAATAATAGCCAGTGGTTTGGCAAATGTTTACTTGGACCTGTAGAGTTGTTTGTGGAGTTTCCTATATTATGGAGAAGACTAATGGAATGGATATCTTTCTATCTGAATGATGTTTCACAGAAGAAAGAGAGGATTTGGGTATATTTGCATTTTCTGAACTGGCGTCTATCATGCACTTTAATTCCCACTGTATTTCTCTAAAAGTCTTGCCCTATCTTTGTGAGTGACAAAGGCCATTAGTTGAACAACCACAACAATTCATTACTGTAATTAAGGAGACTATTTAATATGTCAAAGTCTAAGTTTTCTAATAGATATAATTAACATAGTATTTTGCATTCCTTAAATATTCACAGTACCCTTCCAGCATGAGGTTTCTGACACGACCAAAAGATGAAGGGTTTTCTGATATCAATTTTTGAATAGTCTCAAAAGTAACCTTAACAACCTATTCCATCCCTCACTGCCCATCCATTAGTGCTGCTTTTATCTCTTGATTATCTCTTAATTCTATGTCACCTCTTGGAACAAAGAGGAAGAAATTGATACTCTGCCCTGGAGAGTAGAGAATTGCTTCTTATTCACTAAGATGTGTGCATTTCATGGATATCTATATCACTGTTCCTTCTCCTAAAAAGGAAATGGCAGAGTCGTATCATTATGTGTTTCTCATTCATAAAAATATAATGGAGAGGCCAAGTGCAAGGCCCTGCAGCTGGGTTGGGATGAAGGGATTGAGAGCAGCCCTGCAGGAGAAGGACTTGGCTGTACCTGTAGATGAGAAATTGACCCTGAGCCAATAGCACATGCTCACAGCCCAGAAAGCCAACCCCATCCTGGGCTGTGTGTGAGGAAGTGGCCAGCATGCCAAGGGAGGTGATCCTGACCCTCTACTCTGCTACTGTCACATCCCACCTGGATCACTGCATCCATTTCTGGGGTCCTCAGCAGAGCATGGATGTAGATTTGCTGGAGTGGGTTCAGTGCAGGGCCACAAACAGGGTCAGTGGGCTGGAACACCTCTTGTATGGAGACAGGCTGACAGAGCTGGGAGTTTCCAGCCTGGAGGAGAAAAGGCTCTGGGGACATCATATTAAAGCCTTTCAATACTTCAAGGAGACTTGGAAGAGAGATGGAGAGAAACTTTTTAGCAGAACCTGTTTCAATAGGGCAGAGTAGTTTTTAAACAAAGAGAAGTTAAATTAGATATAAGGAAGGAATTTTTTTACAATGAGGTTAGTGAAACACTGACAAGTTGTTCAGTAAGGTGGTAATTATCACATCCCTGAAACATTCAAGGACAGGTTGTACAGGGCTCTGAGCAACCTGACCTAGCTGAAAATGTTCCTGCTTATTGCAGGGGGCAGAGTTGGACTAGATGATCCTTAAAAATCCCTTCCAATCCAAATTATTCTATGATAATAAGATATCAGGTTAGCATATTCCTTTGATCCATACACACAGACCTGTACCTGTAATCAGGATTCAACTTCTGTCTTGACACTTGTGAATATTTACACAAACAAATATGCATGTATTATGGATTTTTGTCGTTGAAGTATTTTTAGGGAAGTATATTGAACTCAGACTATGTCTGCATAGGCATCCTCTTTAACTAGGACCAGAACTCTTACAAAGTCATTTTTACTTCCAAAGAGGCTGGCCAGCACCTACCTCACTTATTTGTCTGAACATTTCACTATACCTTTATTTCATAACTCTCTGAGTGGATGCTCGTCTGCAAATTGAAGGTTTTTACAATAAAATTAAACACTTTACATTTGTATAGTGCTCCCCATCTGGTAATCTCAAAATGCAGGAAAACATTAATTAAGCCTCGGAAGTTGTTGGAAGAAAATGAAGCTAATTTTATTTCTTTAGTTATTAGTGTTTCCTTTATTTCACTCTCAGATGTGCATGGATGCACTTCAGTTAATATTTCAGACAAACTTTTCCTGCATTCTGTTTTTTGGAAAAGCTCTTTTTGCTCCATATAAATGCATCAGTTAGTATGGAACTGTACAAAAGATACATTAACAGTAGAGGGGAAGTTTTCCTTCTTACACAGAGATGATTTCCCAACCCTCTCCTTCCCAGCCACAATTTTATTGGCTCAGTTAAATCCTTTTACCTTTTCTATATTGGTTAGTAACATGT
>VZTR01028483.1:23872-35471 GCA_013400775.1 Chaetops frenatus
TAATTAATATTCTGTCTTTTCTTTGTTAAATGATTCCTTTCCTTCTTTTGCCAATTAGTCTGCTTGCTCAGTCTTTCTCTTCTTTGAGTCAGTGGGTTTCTTGAGTCTGTGGTCATGATTTTCCCTTGCCAGAATTACCCTTTACCCAGTTGAAGTTTTGGCTTTTTTACTTCCTTATCTTGGGAGTTCTGCCAAATGACCTTGTGGTTTATAAATTCAGCATTCTTTGCGTCCACTCTCAATGGTGCATCCTTCTCCCCCAGCTCTGCTAACCTCCTGCTAGGTCTGTGATCACTGAAGCACGACAAGCTCTAAACCTTAACAAGCCTATTCTGCAGGCAAGTAATTAATTTTTCTAACACCTGGGCATCACTCCTATGAAAACAAGCTCTCAAGGAGACTGAATTTGTTGTTACCAACTTGTGTTGGTAGTAAAATGTCCCATCTTCAGAACCACTCCTGCTGGGGTAATGCTGAAATTTGTTTCCCAGGGTCTGGCTGATGTACTTCTTTATCAGATCTTTTGGCCAGGTTGTAGTAGGACTGCTGGCAGCCACCACTGGGTGAATTTTAAGTCTGAATCAATCTGAGCCTTTGATAATGGCAGTTCTAAGAAAGTGCCACGAAAGCACTGTGGCTTCAAATTGAAGTGCTAGATTGGTTCCTGAATATGCATTAACAGAGTGCCATGTTTCTATGTATCACTGACTTACTTTCATGCAGTACCAGCCTTTTGAACTGGTTCCTGTAATCACAATATAGGAAGTCACTGGTGGTTGAAAAGGAAGACTGAGCTGAACATTAAGACAAGCAAAAATTACAGAGTATTTAGCAGGCAGATTTGCTTTTCTTCTTGTAGGAATCTTTATGGATTGCTAATTCTAAAAGAGAACCAAAATTATTTGCCTTTATGTTATTCAGTCTGCATAATTACAAGACTATTTGAAAAAGAATATGGAAAATGTATAAACTCAGAAATATTTGATGTTGTCCTGATTCTGTCTGGGATGGGGTTAGTTTTTTCCTAGTTGTGTGCTGTGTTTTAGATTCAGCAGGAGAATAGTGTTAATAAAACACAAATGATTTGGCCGTTGCCCTCAGGACTGTTGTTTCCTGTGCTTGGCCAATGAGCAGGTGCACAAGAAGCTGGAAGGGAGCCCAGCCACGACAGCTGACCTGAACTGGTCAAAGGGATATTCCACACCGTAGAACACCATACCCAGTATATAAACTGGGGGGAATTGTACAGGAGCTGCAGATCTGTCACTGGCCAGTGGGTAATGAGCAATTGTATTGTGTACCTCTTATCTTTTTTGGGTTTTATTCCTCTTAATCACTATTTTTGTGGTTGTTGTTGTTGTTAATCATTTTGATGATGATGATGATATTATATTTTGTGTCACTTATTAAGCTGTTCTTATTTAAACCAATGCATTCTACTTTTCATTCAGATTTTCCTTCCCACTGGGGAAGGGGGAGGAGTGAGCGAGTGGCTGTGTGGTTCTTGGTTGCCCAATGGGGTTAAATTATGACAGATGCAAGCAGTGAAGGAATTCCACAAAGATCTTGAGATTGGAAAGTATTTTGTTAAAGGAAAAATAAATCCTGTTGATGCTTGGGAGGACCTGTTATAGTCAGAGCGAAAGATTGCTATGGTTAAGCAGTTTCTTTAGCAAACCAGTGAATGACTTCAGCAGTTACACAGTAGTATCCTAGTAATATAGTAACTCTCCCGCAGTTATTCTTTTTTGGCTTCTGCTGATGCTAACACTGTAGTTATATTGTGGTATTGTCACAAATTATCTACACCCAGAGGTCTTCAGAGAAGTTAATTTAGGAATTAAATTTGTTGTAGGGATGGCTTTGTGTTTGAAAGATTGGACAGAGAATCAGGAGGGCTATGGTAGATTTAGTGTATTGATTTGCCATAGATGTATTTTCAATTATAATTTGGTGTACATGTGTGTGGATCTTTGCATTAAATGGAGCATTGATTTAAATCAAGTAAGGACCAATCCTTTCATCTACTAAAACAACATGAGAAACAGCTTAGTGCTGCATGACAAGGTGGGTCTGATTCAGTGTTCAGTGGTTGTATTCTGTTTATACACCGTCATCCCTCTTTCTCTTCCATTGTCATTTCATATGGGACCCGCGAAATATTTGGTTGTTTTGAAAAAAAATTTTAAATTTCAAGAGACCTGTTGGGTTTGTGCAGCTTATCTAAGGACAAATCAGGACAATTGCTTCTCAGAGCAGCTGAGTTGTCTCTACCTAATATTATGCATAACGCTCCTAATTTGGGGACATCTGAGGACCCACATGGAGATTACCATCTTTTAAATCAGAACTCTTCTTCCCTGAACACAGAGAAGGGACATCCACACATTCTACCTTGTAGTGCAAATCATCCACCTGGGACCAACCACCTCACACTGGCCCTTTCCTTATCTCTTTCTGTAAATAAGGACATACTTTTCCTATGGGAAAGAGAACAGTGGCTTGAATTAGTAAGTCAGAAGCTATGCATCTGTGCTTTGATTTCAGTCCTTCAGGATTTTGCATTTCATTGTGTTCTTAGCTCCTAAAGACTTCTCTGAAGTCTAGCGGATGGACCAAGAGTTGCTGAAAGAACCATTTTTTTGTCTGGTGAGATAGAACATGGTTGTTGGGTTTGGGGTTTTTTTTGGTTGCTTCCTTTTGTGGTTTGTTTTTCTCAACAACAACAACAACAACAACAACAGTAATAATAATTTTAGAAATCTCTCTGTCACAGATTCTGTATATCTGTAACAAATGTGAGCATCGCAATGTCTTGTAGTTCTTCTCACATAGTCATGTTTCAGTGAAGGCTAAAGAACTTTTGGACTGAGGATCCCACTTTGTGCCAAAGCGGATGACGATACGAATGTTTTACGGCTCAAGTGGGAGCTGAAAACAAAATCCAGAAGATAAAGCTGAAGGTCTAGTACAAAGGACTAGGAGTCAGCTGAATTGAACTGAGATCCCAGATCTGAGTTCACCTAAATGAATTCACCTAGGTTCAAAGTTTCTTAGTTTTTGTGTATTTTAACTACATCTTTCTTTACAAAGTAGATCTATCTAGTCATGGGAGTGTTATACAGTTTTACCCAGGCTCTTTGTCAAAATTGTCTAGTGAAAGCATTTTGAAAAATGCTGAAAAAAGCAGAAAGAAAACAGGCTGAGGCCTGAAAATCAGGTTTGATATTGGACAACCCCAAATTCTGAGAGACACGCTATTTTAATTCTGTATTGTCTTTGTTTCCCTCAGCATTGCCCTCTTTTCTTGCTTAAGAAGTAATAGTGATAAACAGTTAGTTTATGTGATAAAAACTTGCCTGTGCTCTCGCAGCTGCTCCCAGCCCCATCACTGTATGCTGTCTCCTGAAACCTGGAGGAGCACATGGGACAGTGGCAGGCAGAGACCCAGTGTAAGGATTTTGAGGAAAAACCACCTTCTAGCATTGTCCTGGAGCAGCCTCACCCCCTTGGCATGGGAGAGGAATGTATCCACATGAGTCAGTCCTGGAGCACCTCACAGACTTCCTGGTTTTGCTGCCTGGAGATAGAGGACACGTTGCAGCTTACAGAGGAAGACAATTTCAGGATATCACAGAACTTAATAGGGGATGCTTAGTGGAGATAACAAAGGCAGGGAAAGGAGTAGAACTGAGTTTTTTGGGAAGGCAAAAACATTTGAAAATAGAGGGATGAAAAAGGACTGGTTATGTTTAAACAGCAGCTGATCAAAACAGTTCTCTATTATGACCTGAAGTACATTATGCCCTCCCAATAAACACAATTTCTTGTATTTTCCTGGGTGAGGGACTGTTTGACTTTCCAAAGGAATTTCCATTGTCAGACTCCTTGGATTAGATTTTTATGACTAATGTTCTCATCTGCTTGCAATCAATTGTAATAAACATACTAATGATACTGTTCATTTGTCTGTAAGCAGGTCATCTTGGCAGCTAGTGAGTAATAGGAGATACAAAGTTCCTAATGCTTTCTCATTTGTATGAGTTGGTGCTGGTATAGTTAAAGTTGAGGTGTTGTATGGCTAAATAAGAAAACAAAATGCTTGGTTTTCCTGATGAACAGTGTTTTTGTTTCTGGGAAGAGTGAATACATCACTTTATTTTTCCTCTGGAAAACCCTTAGGCCTGAATCACAGAATCCAATAAACATGATGGGGGAAGCTCCACTGACTTGTTTACCCCCAACTGCAGAGGAAATGTTTCATACTGAATGTATTTTAAGAGATTTTCATCAGCCAAATTACTCCTGGGAGCAAACCTCTAACAGGGCATGAATGATCCCAAGCTTAAGGTGAAGTTTTACTGCACACAGCCAAATTGATTTAATGGTTAACTCCTACCCAAAGAGCTGGTCCTTTTTCGCTCCTGTTTGGCCTTAATACTGTTTCAACTTGGAAAAACAGTGTGACTGAAAAGCCAACTTTTCCTTTCTCTGGGCAGGAATGATGGCGATGACAACAATTTTTTGCCTGCTTTTCTACCTTGAACTGGCTAATCAGAGTAAAGCTCAGTGCTGGCACATGGGGATGACCAGAAGAACATGTCTGTTAATATGGGAACAAGATCTGTTTTTAAAAGGAAACTTGACACAACCTGGAATTCTGAGTTTAGGAGCCTATGTTGTGTAGAAGGCAACCTGAAGTAATCATGCAATCTTGCCTCATTGTGACATCCACAGAGGGAAGTGTTGTTGCTGTTGAGTTCCACATGACACAAAAAGACTCCAATAATTCAGAAAGGCAAAAAGCAAGTTTTATTAAAATGAACACATTTTTATAAAGAACATCATAATGAACAAAACTCAGTTGGATAGAATTCCAAAACTAAACATGCCATAGGTTAAAAGGTATAAACAATTACCTTAACCAATCATGAGAGAACATGTTTGTCCTTGCAGGTGTGAGCAGCTTACATTATTGTTCTGACGTTGACAAAAGCTAGCCTGAGAAACACAGATTGTTTTTGTTAAGAGTGTCAGAGTTTCCCACAGACACTGCTTCATAGCTTTTCACAGAGATCCTCTGTGTTTCAAGCCTGTTTTAGCCACGACAAAGTGTTAGCTATCTTGCAAAGTGTCTCAGTGCTTCATCTCTAGTACTTGGATGTGAGACTGGCCACAGAATGTAGAACAGATCAGAACCTTTTAAAATCAAACCAATAAACAGCTAAAAAGCATAACAATTTAACCTGAGATTCCTGGCTACTGTTTGTGTACTACAGACCTCTTTCTTAAAGGGATGATGGCAGATACAAGTCAGTTTGTGTTGTATGCTAGCCTGTATGACTCTTAGAGGGTACAAATGTGCATCAATATTATTCTATGATATATTATTCCATATTAACATAATTAACATAACTTTATTCCACAATTTATGTATGCAGTGATTCTGTAGGCTATCTTGTATTATCCTCATAATAACAAATAACAGAATATTTCTGGTCACTCAGGTTGGGTGGAGGGCAAATACTATTCTGATATAATAAGAACATCTTTGTATTGCTGACAAATCCATTTTATTGCCAGCATGGCAGTTTGCTTGTGAGAAGTGTCTTAACAATGCAGCATGGCTGTAAGGAGACCATTAAGTAAGTAGTGATGCAGAATTGCCCTGTCATAGTGAGGTGAAGACTTAATTATATGTGCCAGGGGTGTTTATTAATTTTAAAATTTTATTTTATGAACTAATGAAGCCTGGTTCCTGACCTCTTTTACTTTATTCTCCCAACATCTTTTCCTTGTGTCTTGTCAAAGAAGGTAGGGCAGAGGACATAGTGTAATTAATTTCCAACTCCACATCCTTCTGTGATGTTACAGCAGTGATGGATGAGGGACGAGCAACAGACATCACCCCCCTGGATTTGTGCAGAGCATTTGACACAGCCATCCTTGTCTCCAAACTAGAGAGACATGTATTTGACCCTGAGATTAGCTCAGTTGAGTAGAGCATGGTGCTAATTACTCCAAGGTCATGGTTCAATCCCTGTGGGTCATTCACTTAAGGGCTGGATTTGATGATCCTTGTGGGTCTCTTCCATCTCAAAATATTCTGAGATCCTGTGACTTCATGGGTGGACTACTTGGTGGATGAAAAATGGGCTGTATGGGTCCTATTAAAGAGTTGCGGTCAACAATTCACGTTCCAAGTGGAAAGCAGTGATCAGTGACATTCCTCAGAGGTTGGTATTGGGAAAACCACTTCTCAATATTTTTGTTGGTTACTCAAGAGAGTGGGATTGAGGGCACCCTCAGCGTGTTTACTGATGACGCAAAGCTGAGTGGTGCAGCTGATGCACTGGAGGGAAGGAATGTCATCCAGAGGGACGTTGGCAGGCTTCAGAGGGGGGCCTGTTTGAACCTTGTGAAGTTCAACAGGGCCAAGTGCAAGTGCACCTGGGTCAGGGCAGTCCCAAGCACAAATACAAGCTGGGGGGAGAATGGATTGAGACTCCCTATGGAGAAGGACTAAAGGATGTTTCTGCCTAAAAAGATCAACGTGACCTGGCAATGTGCGCTTACATCCCAGAAAGCCAAACATGTCCTGTGCTGCATCCAGAGCAGCATAGCCAGTAGGGTGAGGAAGTAGATTTTGCCCTCTGCTCTGTTCTGCTCTGGTGAGACTCCACCTGGAACACTGCATCCAGCTCTGAGGCCCTCAACACAGGAAAGATGTGGACCTGTTGGAGCAAGTCAGGAGAAGAGCCACTAAGTTGATCAGAGGGCTGGAGTACCTCTACTGTGAGGATAAACTGAGAGAGTTGAGGCTGTTCAGTCCAGAGTGGAGAAGGCTTCAGGGAGACCTTATAACACTTCTAGAAGGCTGGAGAGGGGCTTTGCACAAAAGCATGTGGTGATAGGACAAGGGTAGATTGACCTTAAGCTAAACGACAGCCAGTTTAGGCTAGACATTAGGGAAAAATTCTTTACTGTGGAGGTAGAACAGGTTGCCCAGAGAGGTTGTGGACTCCCCATCCTTAGAGGTGTTCAAGACCAAGCTGGATGTGCTCTGATGATCTAGTGGAAAGTTTTCTGCCCGCAGCAGGAGGATTGGAACTGAATGGTCTGTAAGGTCCCTTGCAATCCAAACTGTTCCATGATTCTGTGTGCTGAGTGATTAGGTTTTTCCTTTGTTGGTCAGTAAGCTTGTTTTCATCCTCATTCAGCTGCTAATTTTGTGTGCTTTGGAGGACTGAGTTTATTTTGAGGGGTTTTTTTGAGGGTTGAATGGCTCTTTCAGACCTTGCTGAAGGAGTATGATGGTTTGTTAAGTTATTGTTTGCAAGACAGATACTAGGGACTGTGTAGAGTCTTGTTTCTAAGAAATGAGTTTAAAAATGTAATAGAGAGATAATTAATATTTTCCCTTAAAAAGTTCTTAAAAGTTAATAACATGCACAGAGAACTAAGCAAGTCTAATCAATTATTGTCAAGTGTCGTGCCTGTGGACCTTTTGTGAACAACTGTTAAATAAGGTGGGAATCAAGAATATTTACATCAGCTTGGTTTGACAACAGGCATAATATCCATGCCAAATCCTGCTTATTTATTGGGGTTTTTAGCTGTTGTTTTGTTTATTTGGGGCTTTTGTGTTTGGTTGTTATTTCTTTCATGCCTACCCCTCTCATTGTGTCAGTTGTGTCTGTGTCCTGCCCCTCCCTCAAATGTTAGCATTTCAGATTAGCTTTGTTTCCCCTGGGGAGCTGGTCACATATGAAAATGGACTTTACCAGCAATTCTAAAGGCCTGCCTTGCTAATGATCTTGGCTAAAGGATGCTAAATGGTTGCAGAAACACTTCTCTCTGTGGCTGATGTATTACCAAATAACAAAGTTGTTCTGAAGGTTCGCATAAATCTTGCCAGGTATGTGTGATCAGATAGGTTCCTGTAGCAGGATGGATTCGAGGCTGGGAATAGATCATGTAGCCCCGTGAAAATATGACTGAATTTGTTCCCCTATGTTCAGAGAAGTGCCTACAGTACTGTCCATTCTCACAGAATCACAGAATGGGTAAGGCTGGAAGGGACCACAGTGAGTCCTACATCCGGTCAAACTTCCCCTTCACACTACATCAGAAACAGTTCAGATTTCCTGCTTGAAGATCTTCAGTGAATCCAGTGATATTCAGTTTATTTGTGGTGTAGATTGTGACTCCAGAGTATAAACTACTGGTACAGTCTTGTTTACTATTTAGAATTTTGCAGAAGTCTGTGGAAGAACTAGCACAGAATGTAGAACTTACAGGGGTTCCTATGCCCTTTCTTAGTCTTTGCTAAGTAAGCAATTGAACTATATAGGAGGAGGTCACTTTTGAAATTGGTGAATTGGCACAAGTCTTTTAATTCTGTGACATTAGTAACTGGTCATTGGCACCCATGCTTATTTTTGTGCTTAGCACAGGCAACTGAAGAGGGTTGCACATGACAGATCCATGTTTTGGGAAGCTTCTGAACACAGGAACTTTTGATGTGCTAAAGCCATGAACCAGTTCACTGTAATGCTTATTTTAAGGTCTATTGAAAGGATGACTTTAAAACCCTTGATGAATAAAGGTGTCAAGTTTGTGCTATCCATTTTTCTGGCATCCTAAAGTTTAGATATTTCATTTCCACTGTGAATTTATTATATCCAAAGGACTCCATTATCTAGTGGAAATTGGTATATATGTTGTTTTGTTGAGCAAGTTCAAGCTGAGTTAAACAGAGGGGCCAAATCTGTTTAAGGAACGTGTCTGGAGTCTAGCTTTATGAACAGATGGCAACTCCAAATGAGGCAACTGTGTTTTTCTTCCTTGGTCTGCTATTGCCCTGGTGTGTGACCTTGGACAAATTACTTGATTTCATATTTCCTGCTTTCATCTGCTGTTCTCAAAGCACTTGAGGAGATGTACTTTTTACATGAGACAGTGGTTTTGATTTTTGACACAACAATTTTGTGGTTATATCTTACAGCAAAAACAGCAGTAATTTGAAAGCTGGATCTTTCACTATTAAAATAAAGTAGCTTTCGTAATCTGATTTATTTTGTTTATTGTACTGATTAAGCTACTAAACACAACTCAATTCCATTAATGACCTCTACAGAATTATAAGGAAGGAAAATTTCACTTATATTGAATATCATTATGCTTGCAGGTGTAAATTTCTTAACTTCTACTGTTTTCTAGTGCTTTGCTGTAGTAATGTACTGGTTTCTGCAGTGTCATCAAATGTGGCAGATTGCAGGGGCAGTGTGCTTCCATTGAGATGTATGGAATGAGAGAATCCAGAAGTGTAACATATAGTTTGTAAGATATTGCTGGCATTGCACTGTAATCCCTGAACAAAATCTTGATTTCACACTACCTTTAGGAGATCTTGTCTTGCAACAAAAGCACTTAGGTTGAAAAGACTTCTGCTGAAGCATTTTGTCCCTGGGAATGGAGGAAAAGAATAGGATAAGCTGCTAAAAAACAGAATCACAGAGTATCCTTAGTTGGGAGGGACCCAAAAGGATTGTCAAAGTTAACTACTGGCTGATATCTGTAGGGTAGAATGCAGGAGGTGTATGATTTAAGTGCCTTAGTGTTCTTCTTTAGTGTTTTTTACTTGCAAAATCCTTTGCAAGTAAAGGGATTTTGCATTCCTTCTTGACTACATATCTAAGCAGCTTCTGTCTCTTTTATGAGGAGTCTGAAAGGTGCAGAACTTTCTTCTTGTTGCTTCAGGCAATCTTGAGTTCTGGTGTGTGCTGCTTTACAAAATACAATCACCCAAATTCAATTCCCAGGTCACATTTTTTTAGGCATAACTGCCAATTATTAATAATCAATCTCTTAGCAGTACAACTGGAGCAGAAGCTGGGAGATGCCTGTGTAACCCAGCTCTCCCACTCAACCAGATAGTTTTCCTGAAGAGTCTCCAAAGTCTCCAAAATTCTCAAGGCTTTTCCATTGAGACAAACTGCAGAATCCACATGGCATGAGGCATCAGAGTTTGCTGTGATAACCTCAGTAACTGATAACCTCTTTTGTATGTACTATGTTCTGCATCATCCTGTAAACTAACGTGTTAGCAAAACAGAACTTACCAAATAAATAAAGGCCTGAGAGAGAGCTGTGCATCACCAATACAGCTTCTGTTTTCCAAAGTCTGTCCTACTCCTGTTCTTATCTAGGAACCTAGTTGGGATTAAAAGATAGTGTCATGGGTTGGCCCTGGCCAGATGCCAGGTACACACCAAAGCTGCTCGCTCATTCCCTTCTGCAGCTGGACATAGGAGAGAAAATTTAACAAAGGGTTCCTGAGTTGAGATAAGGACCAGGAGAGAGATCACTCATCAAATAATGTCATGTGCAAAACAGGCTCAACTTAGAGATATGCATTGAATTTATTACTAACCAAATCACAGCAGGATAATAAGAAGTAAAATGAGCCCCTAACAACACCTTCCCCCCACCCCTCCCTCTTTCCAGCCTCTACCTCTTACCCCGGTGGCGCAGGGAGGCAGGGAATGGGTGTTAAGGTCAGTTCATCACCCGAGGCGTCCCCCGCTGCTCAGAGGGAGGAGTCGTTCCCCTGCGGCACCGTGGGGTCCCCCCACAGGAGACAGTTCTCAATGGACTTCTCTGATGTGGCTTCATCTCACGAGCAGCAGCTCCTTGTGACCCGCTGCACGTGAATCCCTCCCACAGGCACCAGTCGCCCTCAGACTGCTGCAGCGTGGGTCACTCTTCCACGGGGTGCAGTTCTCCAAGGACAGGCTGCTCCAGCCTGGCAGCAGGGCCCTCTCTCTCCACGGGNCTCCCGCAGGGTCCCAACCTTCTCTCAGGCATCCACTCGCTCCAGTACAGGGCTCCTCCCTCAGGGGCTGCGATTAGATCTCTGCATCCCCGGGGATCCGCATGGGCTGCAGGGGCACAGCTGCTTCACCATCGTCTGCACCACGGGCTGCAGAGGAATCTCGGCTCCCGTGCCTGGAGTCCATCCTGCCCCTCCTTCTTCACTGAGCCTGGTGAATGCAGCGTTGTTCCACTCACATGTTCTCACTCTGCTTTTCTCTGGTCACAATTACAACTGCACAACACCTTTTCCTTTGTTTTTATTTCTTCTTAAATACATTAACACAGAGGTATTACCAACATTTCTAATTGGTCCAGCCTTTGCTAGAGGCACTTCTGTCTTTGGAGCCACCAGGAACTGGGTCCATAAGACATGGAAGAAGTGTCCTGCATCTTCTCACAGAAGCCACCCCAGAATCCTTCCCTCCCTTCCTCTGCAACCCCTCCCCACCACCCCACCATTTCCAAAACCAGGCCATGGAAATCCAATACAGATAGTCATAACTCAATGTCTTCTAAGACAAAGTAAGATAGATATAAGAAGTTAATTTACACCACAGTAGAAAGCTTCACACCATAATAAGGAGTAAATATGATTTATTAGCTAAAGATTTTAGCATTGAAAGTCCAAGTTCAACTGGTCAGAGCCTTTTAATTTAATGCCTAGTGCCTCATGGCAACATATTCAATACAGTGAAAATAAAATAAGGTGACTGATAGGAGC
>VZTR01028485.1:60400-75220 GCA_013400775.1 Chaetops frenatus
CAGTTTCAGAAAGCAAAGAGAAAATATGTACATATAACAGCTATTTGAAATTAGTGTCCCAAATTCACATATGAAATTCTGCCCACAGCCAACTCCTAAAAAATCTTACTCCTGCCAAAACTATGTCCTTCTGAGAAAGCTCTGTCTATTGACACCAAAACTTCAGTCACTGCAGAATTAGTGTTTCCTAAACCACTCTTTAATAGCAATCTGAAACAAAACCAAAGTCTTGATCAATTTGCAATATATTTCCTTTATTCCAAATAAAAGAGGCTTCAGTTACCTTTTCAATATATTCAATAAGTTATACAGATAGCTCTATAAGTCTACAGGCCTTGAAGTTAGATTAGATAAAAAAACTGAGTATAGTTTAAAATCTGTGGATGGCAAATCCATTGCACAGACATTGGAAAGCATTTCTGTTAATCTATAAAAGTAAAGTGAAAGATTTTTGTTATTTCTAAGAAAGACAGAAATTTAAGCTGTATAAACATTGTAAAATTTATTTGATTCGCAAAGCCACAGAAAAGGATTTGAATGCACAGAATAAAAAGAAATCCCAGAAGTTAGGGTGAAACTTCGTCATGCAAAGGGAATTCACAGAGACTAACTACTGATACAAAGTACAGACGTACCAGATTTGGAGCAAAGCTGAACAAATCTATCAATATTTTGTGCCTCACATAAGAACTTGTACTACTGTCTCTGACCTACAATAATTACAGCCTACCAATAATAAGTAGTTAATTTCAAAAATCACGATTATCCAACTCTGTAAAAGCTCTTTCTTATCCCACACTGAAATGTTATGCTCTTATACAAAAGATATCATAAACTGCTGTTGCAAATGCTACAGCTTCAACTCACATTTATTATTTGTAAATGCTTGTTGAACACAGCAGGGGGCAAAATGATTTAGCATCGTGAACAAATACATATGGCTGCTTGAGCCCCAATTTTAGAGTAGATAAACCTATTTTCTGGTTCTACATTTAATGGACTAGAAAAAAGCAGCTAAGCCATCGTACATATTCTGGAAACTCACTACTTCAAATGAACTTTCTCATATGAACTACTTTGCTTAAAACAACTTAAAAGCAAATCACAGGTCTCACATATTCAATGACTGGCTCTTCTGCAATATTTCCTCTTACAGTTTTAAAGGAGGATTATGCACTATGGAAAAGAAAATGCAAAGGTAAAAGCAAGTGTTATGTAGTCTAAAATCAATAGACAGAGAGAGGACATTAACCAAGAGGCTAATAAAAAGATGCTGCCCTAGACAGTAACATAAAGAGCCCTGATATATTTTTCTCTTCAGAAATACTATTCCTTATGCCAATTTTCCCTTAGCACTGCAGTAGTTTCTCTGTGTATATACATGTCATCTTATTTTTTTGTCTTGTTCCAATTTTATGTTTGCATTTTATTTTCTCATTTCCTTCCTGCTACTCCCCTGTTTCTCTTTACTGGCTTGATGTTTACACAGACCTTTACTAGAATTGCAGGGTTTGGAGAGATCCCATTTTTCTTCTTTGTTGTAATGCCCACAGTTTTTTTTTCCCAGAGAAAAGATAAGTTTACCCAGAAAATAAAAAGCTAATACAACCTTTTGCTCATCAACAAAGTATGTCTTACTGTAGCCAGGAATAAGTTAATAAAACAAGGAAAAAGCTTAGTGGCTTAGAGAAAAAAAAACACACCTCCTTGGGGTTATGAACGAACAATGTTGTTTTTTCTTCCCAGCGTGCAAGGATTTAATTAAGTGATAACAGTCACCTTGGGGTGGCTGCACAAGGCAATAATATCTAGGTGAAGAAAAATGCTGAAGAGAGTTGAGTACAGTCAATTTATCTTCAGAGAAGGCAATAAATGAACAAAGCATAGGTATTTGGCTGATTGTTTTGGAATGTTTCCATTACTGATAAACATCAAAATAAAAGGACAAAGATTTGGTATTTTCAGTATCTGAAATGCATTAAATACAGAAAGAAACGAAGGAATAAATCACTATGAGGTCATATCCTAGAGTTCTAATTGCAAATGGTTTGGTAATTATTCAAGCTAAACATAGAACAAGGGAATTTTAATGTTGACACAAAGGATAGAAATACAGCTGAGATGTGTATTTATGGCAAACACAAAACACTGTATAAATTTCACTCTAGAGAAAAAAAATTGTAAGTGTAGATGGAAAGTAGTGATATATATTACACAAATATATGCAACTTCGCAGCCAACAACCAAAATTCAAGGATTTAAAAATATGTTTGTGGGAGCTCTTCAGAAAACAAGCAGCAAGCTTAATTATCTGTAAGCCCACGTTCTGCCACCCCCATATGCAGAGAAAGAGATGTGTGAGAAAGAGCAACACGAAGCAGAGAAGAAATACTACCAGGGAGAAACATTCTCCTTTACCACAAAGCTGCTAACAATTTGTTTTACATTACTTGCAACATAGGGTTTGAAAGGAATACACAGGCTGTCCTTAGGGAGTGTGATGTGTTCAAAGGGGTCTGAAAGCTATGTAACCAGTGTTTCCAGTAAGAGTACTTAGTCTTCCAAAACTCAGCACAACTCTTAATACAGCTACAATAGTTCTTAGCCAGCAGCATAATTGGCCAAACATGCATAAATCATGCTAATATGTGGATGGGAGAAACAGAATAAACACACCAATAATCTTGGGAATTCACCACATTCTTTTGCCCCTCTTAAGTTGGAAAATCTCATATTCTCTTTAGTTTTGATACTTTTCCTGAATCTGTCTTCAGCAATGAGGGAATTGATAGCTATTTCCTTGAGTTTACAACCGGTTTAAATACTCCTCACCCACACGTGTCTGCATGGAGAGGATGAAACCCACAGACAATTGTTTTTTAACTATGTGGGCAGATACTCTTTCAAAGAGAAGAAAAGTCAATAATGAATGGCTCACACAGCATTCTGAGAATAAAAAAAGGAAATATGCGTGTGTTTGTGAGACAATGTGAGAGCAGGGAAAGAGCTTGAAGGAAAAATATCAATTTCTGAAAAACATAAAATATTTTCAACCTGAACATAAACCTTGGAACAAATTTCACTATGTTGTCTCATTATGACTTCTACTAAATGTTCAACTAAATTATTTCCATAAACACTCCTTGTCAGGGCCTGTGTTTTCAAGGCCCTGTAAATAAGATCTACATTAACAATTGGTCCCACAGCAGTTACTTTCCTCCTAAAAGCAATACACCCTTTAAAAACACTTTATGAACTACATACGTGGATTTATTTCTCATCTGTAGGAGGATGAAGGTTTATCACCTACCTGACACTGTTGTTTGGCCTTGGTAACTTGACAAACATTTATCCCAGTTAAAACTACAAACTTATAAGTTATTGCCATCAAGACACCAGGGAAAAACTTGCATAATACAATGACCAAGGCTGCCCTTTCCAGTTAGCATGGAAGTTCTGCATAGTCACAGAGATGGGTCAAACAGGTTTTTGAATTCCAGCACACTGAACTAGATATCATGCTACTTTTTGAAGTATGATCTAGAACTGTTTGTAAAATCCATTCCCAAATTCAATGGAAAGCCCAGAAAATGATAAGAACTGATTACATGTGTAGTACTTGGTAGTACTTTTTATGTACTTTTAAAAGTTCTGTTATGGGAGTTTTGAATTTTTATTCCTGACTTCACAGAATTAAAATTGTTCCACAAGTGCCTCCAGTTTAGGTGTGACATTAGCTACATGATCAGAGCATAGGTCTTAGAATTAAAATACAATATTCATCTCATAGATGAGTTTACACACTCACTGATCTATATCTTTAGCCATTTTCTTTCTTTCTTTCTCTTTTTTTGCTCTTTTGATTCTTTTTCTTTTTAATGATTATCGTAATATAGTGAGATCTTATAATGTGAAACTTGGATCAGCTTGTTTTCCTGAACTAACTATTGCTTCAGCATCTCCTCCACTAATTCACAATATTCACCTATTTTGAGGTACTGACGTGCCAGTTCAAGCTCATGTCTCTGAGTCATCCTTCCTGCCTTCAGAATACAGAGCACTTCTCATGAATCCAGAGGGCTAAAACCTTGGAGTGAGTTCCAGAGTGTGTTGGAAGGACATGAATTTGATGGATTTGAGGGATGGAACGGTGGAAGATTTGAAGGTCTAACAAAAATACCAAAAAACCCCAATGATAGGGAGTAAATCTCACAATACCAGGAACAAGCTAAACTTTTAGTCGTAGAAAACATAACAGAAAAGGAAAAAATATAATGACTATAAAAAACAGAAAGAAGAAAAAAAATGGGACAGAACAATAAGCACTGAAAAGAGAACAGAAAGATCAAAATGTGCAAGAGAAAGTAAGATGAGCTTAGGAGAAGATTGTAGAAAAAGAAGGAGAAAACTACTAAGTTGTACTTCTAGTAAATCATTTCACAGAATAAATGCCAACCCGTTGCAGACTTTTGTGTGAATATACAGTTATGGCATCCAGAAATTATTTGGTACTTCAAAAAACCCACCGATAACATCGTCTCCAGAGCAGCTTGTGTGGCAAGGGCACAAGGCAGGACAAATACAGATTTGGCAATGTCTGAACCGAAGCATAGATGAAAAATGACAATTTGTTTTCTTCTGAAGGATCTTTCCCAAGCTTTTAATGTTACTAACCTATTCTTGCCAGGGTTAACTTTTATTCCTTGATTAGGAAGATTAATACTGTGTCTGGAAAATGCTAGGCTTCACAAAATGGTAAATTTTCCCACATTATCTTCTTGGACATACCTGCATAACATTTTGTTCTTCCCCTAGAAACTGCTAAAGACTTTCTGCAGCATTTAAAAAAACCACTGCTCAGACTGTTTAGCTGTGAGAACCTGCTCAGAGTTGGCAGTCCAACGCACAGCCTTGAAAAAAATGTTTGTATGCAAATCAAGAGAAAAAAAATCATACAGTACTCTGCTCTTACAGTGGTCAACACTGGACAGCTGTCAGCAGAAAATACAAAGTCATTCAGCGTGAAAATCTGCTGTTACAGAACAAACCCTTTCCCCCTACAAATATCTCAAGAAATACTACTATAGGAAGCACTTAGAAGTAATAAAAAGAAAGGAGAAATGTTGTTTTCTTGGGTGAGACAAGTGCTTTCCCATCTATGTTAATATCCATCAAAGAAACTTGGCAAATGATGTATATATATATATATATATGTATATATCATCAATGCAGAAATTTATTGGAGCATCAACTTTAGCTGAAGAATTCAACTGCCCTATTAACTTCTCCACATCATCACAGCTCATTCTTAAGGATGCAGTATCTGAAAAGCCATAAAAGTCAAAATCTCAGTGCATCTTGAGTGTACACTGTCATTCAATTCTGTATTTGACCAAACAGCCGAACACCTCATGTCTAATTTAGAACTTTCAAAATTTATACCAGTATACCTTTTTTTTTTCCCCTTCTAGAAATCTGCTTGTAGTCATAAAGAACAAAACTTGCCTATACTCATGTCTTTCTGTGTGAGATCTAGATCTGTAAAGATCCATAGAGCTGTCCAGTAGTGCAAAAGAAGCATCTCAGATATATGAATACAGATTTATATAGCTCCTTTTTTGTATCACATATCCAGTGTGTAGTATTTATTATTTTTTATTAAAGTGAGCTTTCCACTCTGGTTAGAAACTTAGCACATATAAACTGTGGAAATTTATCACTACTAAAATCTTGTTTAGTAATAAACATTATTTCAGAGTGTTAGATAAGTTTGTAAACATTCCATAGAAATAAACAGATGCAGGACTCTTTGCTTTACTCAGTTACTCCTGTGGTTGTGCAGAAGGGCATTACACAAAAATATTTAACCAGGGCAAAACTGATGCAATATGAAAAGGATTTATTATTGAGGAGCTCAATGCCCTTTTGGCACTGCTGCACAATTTGTTAGAAAGTGTTTTCCTGGGTAAAATGTATGATGCAGGTTACATTTCCCTAAAATGGCTTCAGCCTGCTCACCTACTTCATAA
This sequence comes from Chaetops frenatus, assembly GCA_013400775.1. Classification (NCBI taxonomy): domain Eukaryota; kingdom Metazoa; phylum Chordata; class Aves; order Passeriformes; family Picathartidae; genus Chaetops; species Chaetops frenatus. The sequence continues at coordinate 66,430 of VZTR01028485.1, forward strand.
TAAGAATGAAATGGGAGCAGTAGACATCAATCTGCTAATATAATGAAATAAATATGATGGGATTTTGGAAAGACATTTGGTCATTGAACACAAGATGTATGTGCTATTGAGTCTCTGATAACACTAGTAGGAAACTTCAGGAATATTTTTTTCCAAGCAGTCAGTTTGTATCAATTACCAGGAAACAATCCTCAACTAATGCTGAGCAGGGGCTGCAAGGAAGATTTTCCTTTTCATCATCTTACTGTGTTGGTGTTTTTAACTGACATGGTAGTCTCTTCCCAAACTACAAAGATTAACCAGAAAATTACTGACCAATATAGAAGAAAATTAATTTTGAAACATGTTACTACAAAGTAAGACTTTCTGGTACATATTACCGCAAAGTACAACATAGAATAAATGTTTTTAATAAATTATTTCTTTACAAATAGCCCCATGCAATGCTACAGACTTGGAGAAGAGTGGCTGAAGAGTGGCCAGGCAGAAAAGGACCTGGGAGTGCTGGTCAACAGCCAGCTGGACACACACCAGGAGTGTGCCCAGGTGGCCAAGAAGGCCAATGGCATCTTGGTCTTTATTAAAAACAGTGTGGCCAGCAGGACTAAGTGCAGTGGTTTGGCCCTGGCAGGAGGTCAGGCACCTACCAATGCTGCTCTGTCACTTCCCTCCTCAACTGGACAGGGAAGAGAAAATATAACAAAAGGCTCATGGGTTGTGGGAGGGAGGGGAGGGCAGGGAGAGATCACTCACCAATTACTATCGTGGGTAAAACAGACTTGACTTGGGGAAATGAAATGAATTATTACAAATCAAAATCAGAACAGGATCATGAGAAGTAAGACACTTTCCCCCATCCCTCCCTTCTTCCTGGGCTTAACTTTATTCCTGATTCTCTACCTACTTGCTCTCAGTGGTGCAAGGACTCAGGGAATGGAGGTTATAGTCAGTTCATCACACTGTTTCTGCCACTGCTTCCTCCTCAGGGAGAGGAATCCTTCCCCTGCTCCAGCATGATGTCCCTCATATGGGACACAATCCTCCACAAACTTCTTCAAGGTGAGTCCTTCCCATGTGCTGCAGATCTTCACAAATTGCTCAAGCATTGTACTCTTTTCCCACCGGTCTATAGATCCCTGCCAAGAGCCTGCTCCAGTGTGGGCTTCCCACAATGTCCCAACCTTCTTTCAGGCATCCATCTGCTCTGGCATGGGGCTCCTCTAAGGGCTGTAGGTGGGTCTCTGCTCCACCATGGATCTCTGGAGAAAAGGAAGCTCATGGGGGCCCTTTATTTCTCTCTACAACTACTTGAAAAGAAGTTGCAGCCAGGTGGGGGTTGAGCTCTTCTCCCAGGCAACTGGCAACAGGGCAAGAGGAAACAGCCTCAAGCTGTTCCAGAGGAAGTTCAGGTTGGACACCAGGAAGAATTCTTTCACTGAAAGGGTAATTAAGCTTTGGAATGGGCTGCCCAGGGAAGTGATGTGAGTCACCGTCCCTGGAAGTGTTCAATTTCCAGGGATGGTGAAATGACTGGACATGACAATTACTGCCATGGTTTAGTTGACATGGTAGTGTTTTGTCAAAGGCTGGATTAAATAGATCCTGACAGTGTTTTGAAAACTTAATTATTCTAATTTTTTTTAATCTTCCAAATTTTACATTTCTTCATTTATGGACTAGCATACATTCCATTCTGCAAGTAAGATTTTAGATTTGTTATTTCTTTGGTATTGGTTGCAGGCTGAATTTCTGGGAAAATTCAGTCAAATTGGTTTAACTATTCTCAAAAGTATGATAGGGAAACTATTGCATTGCCCATGTGAAAATTTTTTTGCAACCTTTCCCTTAAACTGTTCTATCCAAATCAGCTCTCATTTAACCAAATTCTGATTTCTTGGGTAAAACTCCAATTTACAAGTCTTGTAGACTATCTAGCTTAAGTACAGCTAACAATAACAACAACAACAAATATATATATTACTGATTCCATTTAAACACACAGAACTACTGCTAGAGACTGCTGGCACATGACCAGATCATTCCTTTGCAATTCTAATTTTCATTGGGTCAGTGCTATGTCTCCATCAAAACTAACACCTGGCACTTGCTTCATCACTTGCCTTCCAGTGATCTGGGAAGCAGAACCTGTCTTGCTTGAGTAGGACAGATGCATGAATCACATTTTGTGTAGGAGAAACAGAATGAGGCAAAGAACTGCAGAGGACTGGGCAGGGAATGGAGGGCCTTGACTGAAGGAAAGACACCTGAAGAATAAGTACACAAATTACTCTAGGATTAATAAATACAGGAGCCAAAAAGATTCGGGCTGATTTCCTGATCCGAGATGAGAGCTTTAAATCACCTGATCCAAATTTAGGAGGTTCTGAACCTTTGATAAGAACCAACATGGCAAGGAAGGAGTTAAGCAAGTAGAGCTAGATCTGTTAAGTACCTAAGATGCAGATAGAAGATTAGGGTTGGTGGGAAATACTGACAGGCTGAACAAGCAAGTGGGAGGCACTGGAAGGATGAGCATTGGAAATGGGAGAGAAGGCTAGAGGGGACAGGCTAGACTATTTAGGCACCATGAAATAGGACTGAGACATATTTTCCCACTCTAGCAAATTTCTTTCCAAACATCGGAGTGGCTCCCACAAATTCCAATTTGGATCATTCTTCCCACATCAGCAAAGCTAGGAAGGATATTGGCAAATTTTAACATCACAAAATATTCTAAGCCATAAGGGACCCATGAGGATCATTGTTTCCAACTCCTGATTACACACAGGGCAACCTAGAAGTTAAACTACATAGCTATGAGAGTTGTTGAAACACTTGAACACCAACCAGCTTGGGGTCAATACCACTTCCCTGGGGAACTTGTTCCAGTGATTGGCCACTATGTCAGTGAATTTCTCCCTAATATCCAGGCTTCTCCTCCCCTTATACTAGTGCACATAGGAAAATGATAATTTATTTTAGTTACCCTGTTCAAATGGCAAAATTACATGTAATTATCCTAAAACTATATCTCTTCCAATGAACTATGTTTGCTTCAGCAAGACTTCCTGACTTTTCCATTTTTATTAGTAGATCATAAGAAATTACATCCAGAACAATGCAAAAAGAAAAGCATTAAGATTGTAAAGCTGAGGGCTGCAAAGTAAAAAACCATTCCACTGGAACTCCTGCCTCATTTATTGCATGTAATAGATAATGCTGCCTTAATGAACAGCTATTTGGTATTTTGTTTTCTCCTCAGTCTTCAATGTGTGGCCCTAGGCCTTACTTACAGCATTCTATGCAAACCATGCTCTGAAGACAGAATTGCAAGCTTCCTTGTGGGTTTTCCATGATGCTCATCACTACAGCATTTGAGTGCTTCATAAACATTAATTTATTTTTCAAAATTACCTTGTGAAGCTGTAGAATAAGGGAGATGCAACCCCTAACAGTGCCCACATCATTATTGTCACTGATCGATGCTGAATACAACAATTATCTTCACTAGATAAGAATCCTAATTTCACAAGTATAATTGGATATACAACAAAAGGAAATATAAGCCAGGGAATATAAGACTGAAGGGCAGGCTGAAGTTCTGCAAGAACAAAACTATTAGATGCCCAAAAGTCCAACAATAACAGTAAAAATGACTTAAAGGCCTTAAGGGTAAATATACACCCACTTTTTTATTTCAGCTGCCTGATATCAGGTAAATAAAACTGTTCCCATTAAATGAAGGCAACATCAGAAAAACTTAAGTTCTACCAGATCAGTGCTGCTATATAGTGAGATTTAAATCTTTTCTCTTAAGAAACTGGGTGATGCTCTAGAGAAGTTATACATGCATCCTAATCTGTTAGCCACCTTCATAAAAGGAGAGAGATATTCCTGATTGTGGAAGTGGAAAATATTCCAGCTATACCAACTTAGGTTCATCTGCAAGAAGAAAACATGCATGTATGTGTGTGTCTGTGAAAATTAGAGTCAAGAGGGAGCACGTTTCTCACCATTGGGAATAAAGTGTAAAACCACAATTTACCTGCCAAAGGAATGTGTGAGTGATGATGGATTCCCTACATGGCAAGTGGTGTCACAGCCTGAATACCTGAAAGGATGAGGGTTGAGCTGAAGGTCTCAGATGCAGCCAGAGTCTGCAGTACTGAGGGATTTAAAAGCAGCAGGGGCAAGTTAAAATCAGTCTCCCACTTTTAGTAATCAAATGCAGATATATGGATAGTGGCCACAATATGACCATGTTAACTTCAGAGCAAACATGCTGCTAAATACTATATAAACCTCTAGAAACTGAGGAGGAACACTGGACACAACTGAGCAAGAACTACTGCTTGTGTGATTACTTTAAGACATGGGGCAGTAAATAAGAAAACAAAAGCACTAGTTATGCACTGAATGAGAGCTAGTGAATTGTAGCTTTGTGTAGCAGGGGGTGATCAAAATTTTCTTTTTAATCATGTTATCTATTAATATTTTGGAGTCTAAGCAGCCCCTAGGAGCTTTCTAAGGTTTTCAGAGGTAGCCCCCAGTACACTCCAGCCATATCTTCAATTTCTTCTGTCCTAGTTACACCAAAAGGCAGAATACTGAACAGTGTAAATACTGATGCTAAGAAACTTGATATAATCTGAAATACATTTAATTTTTTACAGAAGCCTAGATAATGCATTCTGCTCAATGGCCAGAGGTATATTTTTACAGGAGCTGCGCAAAATTTTAATAGTGCCTTAAATAATATCCCTTTGCTATTTGCAACATTCACTTTTTTTCTGGTGAACTGTCAGAATAGAGCTATTGAGCCATGCTACCCACAGAGTTCAACAGTCCAACAACTTCTTTATTTGGAGCCACACATTTATACATAGTGAATCTGAAGGAGTGAAAGCCCTTGCAGGAAAGGCAATTTTTGTAAGCAATGTTAACCTCACATTCAGGGTTTATTGAGATAACCTCTGAATATAAGGACTTAGGGGAAAAATTAACAAGTGATAGATTAACTCAGCTCTACCTAATCTGACATCTCCTGCATTTCCTGCAAAGTATTTACTACTGGCTATTTGGTGGACAAGACAGCAGACTAACTGGACAGCAAGTTTGACTCAAAATAGCAGTATCCATACTATACACAAGGAAAAAAAATTACCAAGAAACAAAGAATTACAGAAGTAGCAAAGAGAAAGGCATCAAAAATCAGAATCTACTGAAAACATGACAACAACAAAGGACTTGCACTTTAAGGATGTGCAGACCTTGTGTTGGCTTGCTGCAGAGGGGTGAATTTTGCCCTTAGATGGTTGGCCTTTTCACTACAAGAGCTTCCGATAGAAAAGACAAATGCTAAAGAGAAGATGGAAGACAAAAGCTTGCTGTTCTCTAACTTGTAACTCATTTGCTTCCTCACTTTTATATATACACACAATACAGACATATATATAGACTAAAAAGAGAGGAATCCAAGTATGCTCACTCATAAAGACTTGCTGTCTTTGACAGATTAAAAAAATCTTCAAGGCACTGCTTCTGCATTCAAAGAACTAACTTTGTGCAAATTGCTGGGAAGAAAGAATAAATAAACTCATCTAGCAGCCCAGTTTAAAGATGTCATGCTGCTTTATCCCTATGATTAAGAGACTTATTTTAGTGTCTTTAACTATTAAGCTTTAACTTTCTTCAGCATCCTCACACTGCCCCTTGACTCATAGAGAGACTTACCAATGTTATTTTGAGGGGTTACTGCTTCTGCAGCTGACTGCCTGGAGGGTTTCCAATATTCTGCAGTAAACTGTTTCTAGATTTTCCATTATCACTAATCAGCAAGATAAATGCAGTCAGAAGGACAGAACATTTCTGCAGTTAAAGCTATTTCTTTCCAAAAAAACTACAGGAGTGTTTGCTATTCAAATTTTCTGTAGGCCCTACAGTATTGGCATTAATTTACTGGGATTATTACCATCCGAGCAATAATGTTTTGGCCTGGATAAACTTAACTGGTGCTTGTCTTTTCTTTTAGGTTCCTTTAAGAGAAAGAATGACAAACATGTAAAAGTGACAGGTTTTAAAGCTTTTATACATTTTAAGCAATGGAGGGGCCATGAAAGGACAGGGACATGAGAGACACTTTCATCCTGAGTAGAAACACTACAATTAAAGCACATTCACAACTGTTCTTTACCCGGCTCTATTATTATTTTTGTAATTCTTCATTTAAGAACGTTCTTTAAAAATAGATCACATTACTCTAAACACCTTGGTCCTCCAATCTATGGCTTACATTCTAATTCTGCCTTTTAGGTTCCTCTTTCTTATACATCTGATACCATGTGCTAATAAGGAAAAGAATGTGATAAATGAGGTCACAAGTTCCTCTGCATGAGAGAGATTTCAAAGCACTGACAAAGACAATTTAAGAATTATAGGAGACCTAATTTAATAATCAAAATCTCTTCAACATTTAGCAATTAGTTGCACAGTATACATGCTGCCTGTAGCCAGCCCATGCTCTTGAAGTCCACTGTGTCACAACTTGGCCCAGAAATCCATTGTGTCCTATTGGAAACAGTAGGTACTCTTTCCATTTATAAAGATGAAAGAAACCCGCTATAATTTCTACGTCTTTTGCTATTTCCTTGTTGAAATGTTTATTAATGAAGAAGAAAAATGGAATAAAAGAAAAAAGAAGATACGGTCCTTTTCTTTTCCCATTCACATTTGCTTTGTTCCCATGTTTGCAGCTGTTTTTGGCATCTGGAAATAGCACTTTGGGACAAGTACTTTACATCTACCACCCAGCCATTCTGGCAGAGAACATAGCATGTCTCCTAAAAGAAATACAAGCTTCCTACATTTTTCCTACTCTGCACTCACTCCACAAACATCCAGCAATGCTCCCACAGTCTAGTATTTGTTCAGCTCTCTAAATGCAATCACAACAGTAGAGGTACTGGTAAAAAGCTGGTTCTAGGTATTATGGAAATAAAAATGCCTCTTCCCACACAAGCTCTTCCAGTGCTGCTAGCAGAGACAAGCAAATGAAAGACTGAAGAAGGGTGTCATGGGAATGCTGGAAATTGTCTTTATGAGTGTCACCCCTGAAGTGGCATAAATGTCACACCTTTTGGGGGAACAGGTTGTTTTTAACCCTTAGGTCTGCTGGGTGGTACCTGAAATAATTAAACCTGACATTTCTAGGGTTAAAACATCAAGAAGGAGAAAGAGCTGAAAAAGGAAATTCCCCAGTTTCTTAGTAATGAAAAGCTGAGGGTATACCTTCTGTGGTTGTCTGTGAGATGCTTTCACATCCGTGTGTCAAGGGTTTTTCAAACTGACAACTTGCAAATTTGAAATACAAAAATGCCCAAAGCGATATTTTAGTGGCTCAGGGAAACTCTTGTATGGGAAAAAGAATTCTTAAGTGAAACGTCTCTAGAAATCACACAGGGCCTGACCACGATACTCTAATTATGCTAATTGCTTCAATGCCCTTGCTTTATTTATGCTGAGCAGCTAAGATAAATAAAGGAAAATTGCTTTGGATCTAACTGTATTCATATCAGAATGCAAACTAGCCTGTGTTTGTTATGTGATTGCTGATCTGTTTACACTAAATTCTGCAGGTAATTGCAGTTTTGATTGCACATTTATTTCTAGCTGCACAGGTCCCAGGACTAGGTCTGTCTGTTTTTATAATTAAACCGTTTTGTAATATCTAAACTCACTAAAGAGCAAAATGATGTTTTAAGAATTTACATATTTTATGCATTAAAGATAATACTTAGGTACTCAGTGACAGAGAGGAAAAATCCTGTTTATTACAGAAAAATGGACAGCATGTTCTGGATTTGAAGAAATTGGAGACATCTGTTCCAAGGCCTGTTCACTGAGTGGGACAGATGTCCTCCGCATCCCCGTAATCTGTTATACAACACCTACTTTTTGAACTTTCAGTTCTAACTTTCATATGAGTAAAATATGTTCACAGAACAAGGCTGGGGCTTTGGTGATTGACCACAGACCCTATGCAAGAGTCAGCACCTGATGGCAGTTTTAGAAATGGAAGTCTCTCCCTGGGAAGAACTGGGAGCAAATAAAATGTTGATGTGTCTTTAGCTCAGGCTCTCATGACAAATTGCCAATATTGTTATAGTCTTTCAGTATGCCTTAAAAAGAAAACAGTATTCCCATTTTGCAAAGTGTAGAAGGTGTAGCGAGGTGTAGAAATTTGACTTGTCCAAGAAATTTGTGTCATAGATGGGTACGAAAAGGATTGCCTAAATCCATAGCTTTTGCTCCAAGCAAAAAATTATTATTATTACTTACACATCACTATAAATGTGTATGGCATATTGCAGACAGATAAAGTGACAGGTACTGCAGAGTTGACACTCTCAATTATAAAACCATCCTTCTGTCCTTGGTGATGAATTTGAGGTGAAGAAGCTTTCTATTTTTTTGTTCCAATGTATTTAGCACCTTCTGAAACCTTAATTTGAACTTCAGCTGTGGTTATTTCTTCCTTTCCACCTTCCTCAACATGTAGGCACCAAATCTAATCTTTTCTTCCTTCTGTCTTTGAGAAATGCCCATTACTATAACATTACAGAGAAAAACCTCCCTAATCTCAGTATTACAAATTTAGAGCAATGTCATCTCTCTGTGGCTTCTTCATCCATCATCAATTCCAGAATCAGTAATCCATTCTGTCTCACTTAATGGACGACTTAATATCAGCCTATGCAGACTGGTCTGGCAAGCCTCTCAGCTAGTTTATACT
>VZTR01028487.1:0-21794 GCA_013400775.1 Chaetops frenatus
CCACCGTTTCCCCCCCTCCCCTCTAAGGTGTCCCATTCCAGCCTTTCCCACCTGGAATTTTCCCTGCAGCAAACCCGTGGGGGCAGCGCCAGGAATGTCCTTCCCACGGCCAGCCCAGGAAATACCTGTGGAAACATTTTAGGGGGATTTCCAAAATGCGGGAAGGAGAGTCCCCCCCTCCCCAACCGGGGCTCCACCCACCCCACCTGCTCGGAGCCATTCCAGAGGAAGGATTTGCAAGGAAAATACCCCGGGGTGGCCCTGGAAGAAATGAATTCATCTCCCCCGGGGTGTCTTTTCCTCCCTGGGTCAGGCGGCGGCAGAAAATACCTGTGGAAAAAAAAAGGTCACCAAGGCCACCAAGGCAGATGGGAGCTGCTGATAGCTGGGAAAGCACCCCGGGGCCAGCTCGGGGAGGGTCGAAACAGAATTCCCAAAATCCTGGTGATGCTGATCCCCGTTACCCATCCCCACCTCCCAGCCTCGGGTCTGGAGCCGGGAGCAAACCCAGGGAGCCCAGCAAGTCCCCAGTGTGGAGGTTTGGGGTTCGTTTTGATCCCAGCTCCTGGGTGCAGGAGGATTTTAGGAGCATCATCCTCTCTCTTTGGGGATTTATCCTTCTTTTTCCTTGTTTTGTCCCTTTCGGGTTGAGGGGGAATCATGAGGAAAGCGGGAGCTGCAGGAATTGGGGGGGAAATCGGGAATCGGGGGGGAGATCGGGAATCGGGATGCAGATCGGGAATCAGGGGGGAGATCAAGAATTGGGGTGCAGATCAAGAATTGGGATGCAGATCAGGAATCGGGGTGCAGATCAGGAATCGGGATGCAGATCGGGAATTGGGGGGGAGATCGGGAACTGGGGTGCAGATCAGGAATCGGGGTGCAGATCAAGAATTGGGGGGCAGATCAGGAGATGGGATGCTGCTGAGGAATCGGGGTGCAGATCAGTAGTCAGAGGTGGCTTTGGGTTTGGTTGAGTCCTAAACTCGTGGTTTTCAAAGGCCGGGGCTGGGGAGAGCTGGCTCAGCTCGAGCAGCCCGGCCCCGATTCAGTCTCAGGCGCAGGAGCTCGGTGTGAAATCAGCGCTGGAGCCGGGGCCGTCCCCTGCGGAGGCAGCCAGGATGCCGGGGGCCAAAGGACACGGGAAATGAGTCAGGGAGTGCTCCGAGATGTCGAGAGAGGGGGAGAGTTCAGCTCGGGACAGCCGAGAGAGGATGAAATGCTCGGGGACCACGGGACAACCACAAAACCCCTTCCCTCAGGAGATGGGGACAGGGATTTTCATCCCAAACAGGACCTTTTCACCCCTCTGAGCTCCCCAGCCCTGCTTTGGGTTCAAATCCCTTCCCTTTGGGGCTGCTGTCCCTTTGGGCCGGTGGGATGTGGGGACACAGCTCCAAATTCAAGAGAGGAGCCCAAACCTCCGGAGATCCACACCAGAGCCACACACAATGCCAGGTTTTTCACCTGTTCCCACTTCCCACAGGTGGGAACATCGCTCCCAGCCTTTCCCTGAGCCTGAATTAGGTGGGTGTGGGCCCACATGGGCTGGTCCAAGCCTGGAGCAGCTTCTTCCAGCAACACCTGTGGCGTGCCCAGCATTCCTCCCGCAGGACGGACACGCCCGAAATCGGATCCAGCCGTGATTCTCCTGGTGAAATCTCCCCTGGAGAAGGATGGCAGCACTCATTCCATCTTAATTCCATAGGAGGAAGGAGTCTCAGGGCAGCTGGGTGCTAGGCAAAAAAAAAAAAAAAAAAAAAAAAAAACAAACACCTCCACTGCGTTTTGGGCAGGAGCCAGCTGGGCTCTGCAGGGATGTGGGTGGCAAAGGGGATACTTTGAGCCACCTTTTTTTGGGGATTTTTTTTTTTTNTTTTTTTTATGACCCATCCTGATAGAAACGGTCTCTGCAGCAGCTGGGGAAATCCTGGGTGGCTGGGGCCGGACAAGGACCTTAAAAAAAAGGAAACATCACGAACGGGGTGTGAATTCAGCGGTTACCTCCGCGTCAGCCCCGGGGAGGTGATGGAAAAGCTGAGCCGGCCATGGCTGAAAGGGGAGGAGAAATCAAACAAAGAGAGAAGAGGAAATCAAACAAAGGGAGAAGAAGAAATCAAACAAAAGGAGAAAAAGAAATCAAACAAAAGGAGAAAAAAAAAAAAACCAAACCCAAACAAATCCTTGCTAGAAACAGCCCTGACCCGGCAAAGCAGCTTCGCTCCCGGGCGTGGCTGGGGCTGCCCCAGCCGCAGCAGCCGCCCCGGGGGGATCGATCGGGAAATGCCGCAGCATCGATAAAGCATCGGCTGCAAAAGCAGCTCTGCCCCGGAGCGAGCGGTATTCCCGGTGTCCCGGGGTGTCCCGGTGTGTCCTGGGGTGTCCAGATGTGTCCTGGGGTGTCCAGGTGTGTCCCGGTGTGTCTCTGGATGTCCCGGTGTGTCCCTGGATGTCCCGGGGTGTCCCGGGGAGTCCAGGTGTGTCCCGGAATGTCTCGGTGTGTTCCGGTGTGTCCTGGTGTGTCCCAGTGTGTCCCTGGATGTCCCGGTGTGTCCCGGTGTGTCCCGGGATGTCCCAGCTCCCTGCGGGACCCGGCTGGGGCTGGTTCGGAGCACGGAGGGGGGTTGGGGACCGTCATTCGCTGGATTTCCCCAGGAACGCTCGGCTCTCTGCCAGCAATTCCTGTGTGGGACTGCAGCATCCACCAGGGTATCCCAACCCCACCCAGAAATGGGAATTTTGCAGCCCCTGCGAATATTTTGGAGGGGGCAATGGAAGCTCAGCCCCCGGCGGGTCCCGAGTGCCTCTGGCAGTGCCCGGCTTTGTCACCTCCCCCCGGGCAGCAGCGGGACCTGTCCCGTTTGCCCGAGCCTGGAGCCAGAGCTGGGACTGCAGGCACAGAACCCCCCATGAAACAGGGGAAGAAAGGGGGAAAAAAAGGTGTTTTCCAGCCCAGATCATTTGTGGTACCAGAGGACTTGCGGGGTCACCCCAGAGCAGAGACCCCGCCCATGGCTCTGCCCACGTCCCGTGCCCTTCCCTGCATCAGCCACGGGCTGATGAGTTGGGAATGTCATTCCCGGCCTTCTTTGCCTGCTGCATCCCAGTATTTCACCTCAGAATCTTCAAAAGGGGTTTTTTCCAGACCAATGAATCACGTTTTGTTGTCCTAGTGTTTTGTTTTCTTCTTCCAGGGGATATTTTCTACCCTTCGAGGGCCGTGTTTGCCCCAGCTGCTCCAGGGGCCTCGTGGTGCGTGGGGGCAGGAAAAGGGATGAGGGAAAAGATGGATCCAGGCAGGGAAAGGCAGAGCCAGGCAGCTGAGCCAGAGCAGAGCCAGAGACATCTCTGCTCCCTGAGGAGGAATTTGGGTGAATTGGAGGAAATTGGGAATTTGGGTGATGACAAAAGGTCAGACAAACACAGACACCACCACCCCACCACCCCCCACCCTTATCCACAGCCATCACCTCGCTGCCATCCCACACAAAGCATCCCAAACAAACTGATTTCTGGGGAATGGCTCCGGAAAAGAGGCAATGGAAGTGGTCTCCATTCCTCCATTCCCATCGGGGCTGTGTCCCGAACGCCCCGGGGGTGCCCTCGGCAGTCGCAGCATTCCCGTGGTGGGACGGCGGCTCCCGAGCAGGCTCTGCCCGTCCCCGCTGCTTCCCACCATCCGCCAGCTGCCCGCAGCTGGGAAACGCCCTGGGATTTGCAGGGGCTGGGGGGAGAAAGGGGGGGGGTTTTTTGACAGCTGCAGCCAGGCCAAATCCACCAGGGAAGCCCCTCGCTGGCCTCTGCCTTTCCCAGCCCAGCACGGCCAAGAACATGAGCTGCTGCTCTGGCACCGAGCGCGGGGAAGTGGAGCCACCTGCCCGTCCTCCTCCCGCCCCCTTGGGCCCCAAACATTCCCAAAAACAGCACAGAGGAGTTTCAGTGCCTGATGCAACCAAGCAGAAGCTGTTTCTCTGTGTTTTGGGGTTTTTCTCTATGGCTTTATTCTCTCTATGGCTTTTTGGGGGGAGGAGGGGTAAAGGGGTTTTTGGCTGGTGGATACATCACTGCAAGGCAGGAGGAGGACATGGATGATGAGAGACCCCACAAGATGCTGAAAGGACATCCCCAAACCCTCTCACCCACCCTGGGGGTCTTTCTGTGAGGCCTAGACAGAGCCTGCCCAGGGAACCAGGGTGCAGAGCCCAACTTTGGGAACAGCCTGTCCATCAGCCCAAATTTGGGAACAGCCTGTCCATCAGCCCTAACGCTGGAGGCCGGAGCTCAGGAAAAAATCCCAAGCCCATCGGTGCCAGAAGCACGGCCTGGGAGCACATTTTTTCTTTCCCAGGGCTGGGGAGGAGATGAGGGGATGAGGGGATGAGTATCACTTACCCTCTGTGCTTTGGGACGTGGCAGGGGGCCAGGCCCTCCCCCTGGCCCTGGGGGAAGCTCCCCTATAAAAGCAGCCAGGGCAGGCTGGCCCCAGCACAGGCGGCTCTGCCACGGCCACAGCCCGGCATGGGGACAGCAACCAGGCTGCTCTGTGCCCTCCTCATCCTCTCCACGCTGGGCTGGCACTGCCTGGCTCAGAGTGAGCACTGCCCTGAGCCCGGGGCTGGGGCGTGGGGACAGAACCCAGGGTTTGGGGACAGGGACTGAACCCAGGGTTGGGGGATGGGGACTGAACCCAGGGATGGGGGACAGGGACAGAACCCAGGGATGGGGGATAGGGACAGAACGCAGGGATGGGGACAGGGACTGAACCCAGGGTTGGGGGATGGGGACTGAACCCAGGGATGGGGGATGGGGACAGAACCCAGGGCTGAGGAACAGGGACAGAACCCAGGGTTGGGGGATGGGGACTGAACCCAGGGATGGGGGATGGGGACAGAACCCAGGGCTGAGGAACAGGGACAGAACCCAGGGTTGGGGGATGGGGACTGAACCCAGGGATGGGGGATGGGGACAGAACCCAGGGCTGAGGAACAGGGACAGAACCCAGGGTTGGGGGATGGGGACTGAACCCAGGGATGGGGGATGGGGACAGAACCCAGGGCTGAGGAACAGGGACAGAACCCAGGGTTGGGGGATGGGGACTGAACCCAGGGATGGGGGACAGGGACAGAACCCAGGGCTGAGGGGTTGGGTTTGCTTCACGCACGGGGTGCAGGGGATCCCCCTAAAGAGCTGGAGGGCTGGGGAGGGACTGGGGGTGTCCAGGCTGAGCCAGGCTTGTGCTGTCCCCCAGGAGCTCCAGCCATGCCCGACAAGTGCTGCTTCAACTTCCAGACCAGAAGGATCAAGAGGGACAACGTGGTGGCCTGTTACCCCACCAGCCCCGAGTGCCCCCACCAGGCTGTGATGTGAGTACCCAAAATCCACCCCTGCACCCTGCCACAGCCCTTGCCTTGCTCTGCTGGGTGCAATCCTGAGCCCCTCAGGAACTCAGTGCTGGGGTCCCCACTGAGCCCAGCTTCTCTCTGTGTGCCCCAGCTTCAGGGTGAGGAACGGGAAGGAGATCTGCACCCAGGCCAGCAGGGCGTGGGTCAAGAGGTACCAGCAGAGCTTCCAGGTCAGCTCCTTCTCCATCCCCAGCTAGAGGGGTGGCTGGGGACAGTGGGGGACTCCTCCCCCTGGGGGACACCGTCAAGGCACAGGGGACACTTTTGGATGGAGCAGCTGACAAGGGACACCCTCCCCTCATCACCTCCCTGAAGGCAAAGGGTCTCTGCCAAGCCCTGCATCCCACCAGGATGGAGTGTCCAGACCCTCCTGTGGTCCATGGAGAGGCTGCAGCAGCGAGGGGTGGAGGGGGAGCAGCCCCACAGTTGGTTTTTTTTGGGGTTTTTTTTGTAGACTCTGAGCAGAATTAAACTGATTGCCACCTGCAAACATGTGTCTGTGTGAGTGTTTGGGGACTGGGCTGATCCTGCTGCTGGCCTTCCTGCCCAGGTGCTGGGGTCAGCAAGGAGCCAGGGAGAGCTGGAGCCTCAGCCAGGTCTCTGTGGGGGTGTCCAGGGGCTGAATGGGGCCAAACCAAATCCGTGAGGGATCTGGGGAAGAACCCGAGGGACAATGTGCCTGGGAGGAGGGGGCTTCCTGTGCTCCCCACCCACCACCATAATTAACAGCCCAAATTCTATCAGAGGGGGATCTGGGGGATGCCTGAGACAGCCCAAAAATCCCAGGATGGCAGCAGGAAAGGTGAGAATGGCAGAGCCACCACGATGAGCAGCCAGCAATGGGTGATGGAGAAACACCTCGGGGACAAACCAGCACCCCCAGAGCAGCCAGCCACCCCAGCCCAGAGCAAAACTGCAAGAGAGGCCTCCCAGCCAATGGCAGGGGGTGATTTTTGCACAGAAACTCACAAGTGTGAGCACCATCCTGTGTGGTTTGCTGGTGGCCACAACCCAACCCAAAATAGAGTCCCGGCCCCAGCATCAGAGGCCTCTCCCACACTTTCCAGCAGCCCTGGGGTGTCACGGTGGCCCAAGGGGCTGCCAGCAGGAATTTCCCTTCACCACTCGCCCCTTATCGAGAGATCCAAGTGGTTCTTTCCACGGGGAAGGTCCAGAGCTGTCATGGAAAACCTGCCAGGGGTTGTTATATATCAGCCAGGGCTGCAGGCTGCAGGCCAGGGACATCCTGGTGGCCTGAGCTGATTCAGAGCTGCTGGTGCTGGCAGAGCCTCGGGTTGGACATGAAGATCTCCTGGGCCCTGCTCATCCTGCTGCTGGCAGCTGCCTGCCCTGGGAGCCAGGGGATGGCCTGTAAGTACCAACGAGGAGATTTTTCCCTTCTGAGCTGGCCCAGCTCATCCCCTGATGGGATTTGGGGCTGGGGAAGGGGAGGAGAGCTCAGCTCTTAATGGGGTTGTGGGGCTGCTCGGCTGTCTGAGCATGAGGGCTGTCCTGGATTTGTTCAAAATGAGCAAAAAAATAGGGTTTCAATCCCAGAGTCCCAGCTGGGGAGCTCTACAGGCAGGGAAATGGGGGGCTCCTACCCTGGGGCAGAACATCACCCCTGGGGCTGTGAGATATTCCCTTTGTGGGATGATCTCGAGATGATGTTGGGCAGAGATGGGACCCCTTTTGCATGATTTAAGTTTGATTTATTGTTTCTTTATCTTGAAGGCATAGCAATGCCTTCACAGAGGTCTGCAGAGGTCAGCCATGTTCCAAAATGCTCACAAGACTGAAGGTTACAAGGTCTCTTAAAGGTTAATTGGCCAATAGATAACTGCCACATACATATATTTTCATTTTTAAACCAATAGTTAATCAATCTCCTGCCACATGGCCGATTTTTTTTTCACCCAGTCACGTAACAGACACCCAGTTCCACGTTACTACATTTTAAACTTTTCACTTGATTCCACAACTACTTCTATATCTAAACTTCGGGCTCCCAAACTTTCTGATCCCGGGATTCCAAACAGGATTTCAAAGCTTTCTGATCCTGGGATTCCAAACAGGATTTCAAAGCTTCCTGATTTTGGGATTCCAAACAGGATTTCGAAACTTCCTGATCCCGGGATTCCAAACAGGATTTCAAAGCTTCTTGATCCTGGGATTCCAAACAGGATTCGAAAGCTTTCTGATCCTGGGATTCCAAACAGGATTTCAAAGCTTCCTGATCCTGGGATTCCAAACAGGATGAGGGAGCAGGAGCAGCACCCCCACCCCGGGTGGCAGGAGAGCACTAAACCCTCTGTCCTGCTCTCAGTCCGCAGCTCCAGGGTCTCCTGCTGCTCCAAGGAAATGTTCTCCCGACGGAAAATCCCCGAGTTCAGAATCCAGGGCTACCTGCCCACGGCTCCCACCTGCACCCACAAGGCTGTTCTGTGAGTAAGCCCAGCTCCCACCCCGCCTTCCTCCCTGCCACCCCACCCTCACCTCGCTCGCCCACCTCTTCCCAAAATCTCAACCCCCAAAACTGAGTTACCCCGCACGGGCTGCTCTGGGTGGGGCTGCCCTAACCCGGCTCTTCACACTCACCTCCCTCCCTGCTTCACCCGAACAGCCCCAAATCCCCCCTCCCCATTTCTGCTGTCGGCAGGAAAATGGGGAGGAAGCCAAAATTGCAGAGGTGGCCAAGGGTCAGCCCTCGAAGGGAAAGTGGGGCCAGGATGCTGCAGGGATCTCTGGTGGGATCCTCCCCTCCCAGGCTGACCCGGGATATTTTTTCCTGCCCAGTGTGCGGCTGAAGAAGGGGAGGGTCTGTGTGGACCCAGACGAGAGGTGGTTCCAGGAGTACCTGAGGAAGCAGAAGCAGCCAAGCAGCTCCTCCACGTGAAGCTGCCTTGCCCAAGAGCTCTATTTATTTGCATCTCAGAACTCTCCGTGTGGTTTTTGTGTCACTCATTAGTGGAGCTGGCTCCGTCCCCCTCCCCTGCACTGCTGATCCCACCCTGGGCTCAATAAACCTTCTTGTGCTCACCTGCAGCTGCAGTCAGGTGTCAGTTCTGGGGAGAAAACGAGTCACTTCCAGGCTTAGCATTCCCAGGAAGAGTCCAGGAGCCCCTGGGAGGACAGGGAAAGCCAAAAAGCCCAGCTCCACCCTCCCGAGATGGAGCAAGCCCTGCCCTGCTGTGGGGTTTAAAGATGCCCTGGGCAGCTGCCCATGGGATGGGGATGGGCTGGCAAAGGGAGGAAGATTCCCTTTGGGCTGTTTGAAGGTGTTTAGGGGTGGGTTTGGCTCTGTCCCCGGGGAACACTACAGGTGACAGCCCCAGCTGGGTGTCACTGCGTGCCCCACCCCTCCCCCGGGCCATCAGCCAGTTTGTCACCCAAACAGGGCACCCATCCAAGCCATGGGCAGCCGGTTTCTCCGGAAAAATGCTGAATTGTCCACTTCCTGTTAGTTTGTGTGACTCATTTGAATCATGTTTTTGATAAGCTGGGACATGTCCCACTCTTACAGGTACCTTTATACACATTGCCAGACTTGTTACCATTTATCTGCCCCCATTTCGGGCATTTTTGGTACAAATCAGTGACCCTGGGCTAATTAATCTGCCACAATTCCCACAGGGTACATCACCTGGAATTGGTCTGGGATTGGAAGGAATATCCTTGCCTAGGAATGTGTAACTGCAATTCTCAATCAAAGCATTTTTGCAGAGAAAATGAGAGTTAACAAGACTTTTCCACTTGCTCTTTGGTGCTGGAAACCTCAGGATCCAGCAGAATATTGGGATGTGTGAAGGACGGGGCAGGAATTGGTTCTTCAAGCCACAAAACCATTAAGGAAAAAACCCTTTAAGGTCAAGTCCACCCCATGAAGCCAGCACCAAACCACATCCCCAGGTGACACATCCTTGGAACACCTCCGGGGTGGGGATCCCACTCCAAATGCCACCCTGGGCGTTCTGACTCAGAGCTGGAGCCCACACAGAGGTGCCAGATGATGAAAGCACTGAAGGACGTGCAGATGGAAGATTGCCAAGGCTGGGGCTGAGGGCCACCAGCTCAGTGTCCCTGTGGCTCTGGCAGTGCTGGGTGGCAGGAGGGTGGCAGGCAGCTGTGCCTGCAGTGCCAAATCACCCCCCCTGCTGCTGGGCATTATCCCTTTGGGGTTTTCTGGAATGCCAGGTGTGCTGCAGCCTCCTGCCTGGGAGAGGTTGGTTTTTTCTCACCATTTTTCCTCTCATTCTGGTGCAAAAGTCACTCTGTTTTCAGTGCAGGACCACAGAAATCCCGTCCTGGCTTGTGGTCCTTTGATGCCTGAAGTGGCTCCCTGGAAACAGAGACCAGACAGGAGTGAGGGAATAAAGGTGGGGATTTATTTGAAGGCCTTCAAAGGCTCACCCTGGGGAGCCAGAGGCTGCTCTCACCATGGAGCCCAAGATGGGCCCCGAGCCACGAGTTCTTCACACCTTTATGGGTTTGGTCCATTTGCAGATCAATGCATCAATTCCCCAGTTAAAACTTTAGCTAATGAGGTGATTTCCCCAAGCTCACCCCCAATTCTCAAGATGTTGGGTTCCACATTCTGGGCCCAGGACAGGCTGGGTGTCCTTGGAGAGCAGCTGGGAGAGGCTTTGTTGTGTCCATCTCAACATGAGAGAGCAGCAGCTCCCAGGCTACAAAACCCTGCAGAGTCACACACTGAGCACTGCAGGATTTAAAAATATGCAAGTTAAAATCCAAGGCATCAGATCCATTCCCCAAACATCAGTGATCCCAGGGATTTGGGGCAAAATGAACCAAGCCAGGTCCCACACCCATGGAAGGACCAGCCAGCCGTGGCCTGAGTCTCTGTGGGTTGCATTAATGACTGCTGCACCTAATTACACCCTCAGTTTGCACAATCCAGGGATTCCCAGCTCTTGGGAAGGCAACTGCAGCCCCACTTTGAAGCCTTGCTGCCCCCCAGAAGGTCCAGGCTGCACTGGAGGGGCTCAGTGGGGTTGGGTGTTTGTTGTTTTCCATCCTCCACCCCTCATTTCCTGGGAGCCTCCTGTTCCTCACCACGCTGAGCCCACAAAGCCATCCCAGGGCAAAACAACAACAACAACAACAACAAAAAAGCTGGATTCCCCCACAGCACACACTGAGCACTGCAGGATTGGAAAAATATGAAAATTAAAACTCAAGGCATCACCTTACCCTCCTCAGAGAGGGAAGGAACATTTGGAAATTCGAATTACAAGTCCATTGGTGGGGGCTGGTGTAGGAACTCTGCTCTGAATGCAGAATTGCTCCCCCAAAACTTCCCACACGAGGGGCAGGGACAGCTCATGAGGCTCTCCCTGGAACCTCGAGCCACGGGACCCCTTTGCATAATTTTTATCAATGAGTGTCACTTCCCAGAGGGTTGTTGCATAATCCCAGTGGCTTCCTCTGCCCTTGCACGGGATCGAGGTGCTGGCAGTGGCTTTCAGTTCTTCCTGCTGTGGGTTCCTGCCTTGGGCTGGAGCCTGGGGAAGGCAGAGATTGCTGTGACCCCTTTGGTGCTGCAAAGCAGGGGGCCCCTCTCCTGAAAGGGGTGCCCAGAGCATCCCTCAGCCTCAGGGTCAGCAGCTGGACTTGATTGTCCATGTGGATCCCTTCCAGCTCAAGGATATCCTGTGATTCTCCTCTTATCCCTTATTTCTGGGAAGGTGCAGCCCTATGGGGCAGGTTCCTCACCCCAGCACTGAGCAAATTTGGGGTCTGCTGTGGCCCGACACTGTCCCTGCTGCTCCCTCTGCACAGCCCCAGGGGTGGGGGGACTTTAGACTTAATTCCCTCAGGGTTTTTTTGGGGGGGATATTCATGCAAGGCAGTGCCAAAATCATCAGATTATGCAAGACCAGAGCTGTGTTTGCTCCCCACTGGAACTTCTCCCACTCCATGTGAGTTTGTCCTGGTGGTGAGGTGGCCACAGCCTGGCTCAGGAGGAATTGATGGGAATCTTTGGGGCCTTTTTGTTTGACTGCACCTGCCTCAGCTGCCTCTTCCTTCCTTATTAGTTCTCTTTTCCATTTTCTCTCCTGGGTGCATGAAATTTGGATGGTGTTGAGCACTTGACCATAACCAGACAAGCCAAAAAGAAGGGACAGCTTTTCCTCTTTACTCCCCTCCCTAACTAATGGGCTTTTTCTTTCTTTAGTTTTTCAAATTTGCATCTGTAAAGCTGAAGTTTCTCTTTTCCTGTTTCCCCCTCCCCAAATTTATCTTCCTCTGCTGGATTCAAATGTCACCTGCTCACAGAGGTCTTTCATGGCAGGGGAAATAAAACCACAAGTCCTTTCTTTACTCTCCCTTTGTATCAGTTCCTTATATCTAACTCCTAAACCAGAATTAAACACAAACTCCCTGCTTCTGCTGAGCTGCATTTTTGTGCAATTCACTGTAATATCCTTGATTCCAGTCACAATGGAAAGTATTTCATCAGCATCCAGTAAGAAGTCCCATCCGGCCCTCAGCTGAATGGAGAACTGAAAGCTTGGCCACTCACTCCTCCAGCTAAGAGGAAATATTTTTGCTTTTTCCGTCAGAAAGAATCTATTAATTGTGAGATTTTTCCGTGGCTCCTGCTGGATGACAAGTCATCCTCTGGAAGCTGCAGTGCCCACAGTGCCCTGGTCTCAGTTTCCAGGGTTTCCTGGCAGTGGGATATTCCTCACCACTCTCCTGGTGTTTGTTGTTCCCCAGTGCTGCTCTTTTGCCCATCCTGACCCTTTTCCCTCTGTTTGGGCTCCCACCAAGTCAAGCTCAGCTCAACCCTGGCTCAGGGCTGCTTTCTCTGTAAAAAATCCCATTCCAGGGTTTGGACAGCTCAGGATCTTGTTCCTGTGGTTGACCCAGACAGCAATTCCTGGTTTCCTTCATCCTGTCTGTCCCCACTCCCACTTCTCCCTCATGCACAGAGCAAAGCTGGCCCTGCTGAGGGCAGGAGAGGAGCCAGAATTCCAGAGGTGGCTGGAGGGCAGAGGTGTGGGGAAATCGCTGTGGGACATGGGGTTTACAGGCAGAGAGGGTCATGAAAACACAAAAAAACTTCTACTGGCTGGCCCTGAACTTGAGATTCCTCTGCACAAAGCGGAGCTGTAGAGAAACTTCTCGGTGTCTCTGCAATCAGCAGAGCAGAAAACCAGAATAAACCCATGCAGATCTGCATTCCCCTGAGGAACTGAGTCCCTTCCTTCTGCCTTTGTTTATCCAGGGACACATGACAAGCAGGAGCATCTAAAGCAGGTGAATCCTCCAAGCCTTCCTGAAC
The DNA here is from genome assembly GCA_013400775.1 of Chaetops frenatus. Classification (NCBI taxonomy): domain Eukaryota; kingdom Metazoa; phylum Chordata; class Aves; order Passeriformes; family Picathartidae; genus Chaetops; species Chaetops frenatus. Next base: position 12,712 of record VZTR01028487.1, read on the forward strand.
CACCACAGATGGGGAGCCTGGTTTTTGTTACATCCAAAGGATTTGTGTGTTTGTTTGTTTGTTTGTTCCTTTGTAGCTCCATGCACAGTGTGGCTGAAACAGAAATAGCTGAAAATTGGGAGTTGGAGAAAGAGCTGGAACAGCTGGAACAGCTGGACCTGTCCTTCCACCACCCCAAGGCCAGATCAGCACTGCCCAGCTCCTCCTGACCAGCTGCAGGAGATGATTTGCTCCCATTCCCACCTCTGTCCCACAGATGCTCCCAGCAGGCAGGACCCTGGGGCTGGGGAAGCTTTGCTGGGAGCACAGGCACTGCCATGGCTCAGCATTTTGGGCCAGTTGGGTTCTTCCCTTGAATCAGTCAGGATTTGTCATGCCCGAGGCAGGGTCAGCAGCAAGGCCAGGGGAAGCTGGGTCTGCTTGGTAACTGCAAACTGACTGTGGCAGCATCAGGGAAAGGCTGGGAAAAGCCAAAAAAAATTGGAGGAAGGAGTGATTTTGGCAGCTCACTCTGTCTGGGCGTGCAGCAGAGAGGGGTGGTTTGGGAATTACCCTCTGGCATTGCAAATGCTGCCCTTTTTTCAGTCACTCTCCAGTCTCCTGGAGGATTCATCTGCAATGAGCTGATCTCAGTGGGCACCAGCAGGATCCTCTCCTCCCTCTGGCTCCTGCTCTTAACACCAAGTCCTGACATGGGAATCTCTGCTTTTTTGGGGCTAAATCAGGAGAGATTTAATTGGATTAAATGACCCTGCTTGGGGAGAAGTGGGCAAGCAGTAACTGCAACAACTTGAGCATTGAGAGGCTGCAGCCAAAACTGAAACTCTTAGGTGAAAATTCAGCCAGGGGATGGGAAGGGTGGCAGGGCAGGCTGAAGCCAGAAATAAAATCCTTAAAGAGGTGAAAATTCAGCCAGGGGACATGGAGGGTGGCAGGGCAGGCTGCAGCCAGAAATAAAATCCTTAAAGAGGTGAAAATTCAGCAAGGGGACATGGAGGGTGGNTAAAGAGGTGAAAATTCAGCCAGGGGACATGGAGGGTGGCAGGGCAGGCTGCAGCCAGAAATAAAATCCTTAAAGAGGTGAAAATTCAGCCAGGGTGGACATGGAGGGTGGCAGGGCAGGCTGCAGCCAGAAATAAAATCCTTAAAGAGGTGAAAATTCAGCCAGGGGACATGGAGGGTGGTAGTACAGGCTGCAGGCAGAAATAAAATTCTTTAAGAGGTGAAAATTCAGCCAGGGGACATGGAGGGTGGCAGGGATAAGGGATCTGGATCAGGGCACCAGAGTCCAGGCCGTGCACCTGCAGGGACTCCATGTCTCTGCAGCCTTTCCTGTAAGGAAATTGCTCTTTTGACCACATCACCAGCAAAAAGGGACAAATGTGACACCCACAGTGGCTTCTGGCTCAACACAACCCCATTCCTCCATGATTGTCCCTGTCCCAGCAGGAGTCACTGCTGCCAGTGCAGATGAATGTGTGTGCAGTGGTGGGGCAGGGGTGAGAAGTGGCATTTGTGGCAAACCCGGGGAGAAGCTGGGATCTGTCTCCTGGGCAGTGATTTTCTGCCCAGCAGCAGTGCCTGGGGGTGTCCATACCAGGCCTTGGCCATGCCAGGTGTCCATTCCTCGAAAATCCAGGGTGTCCACCTGAGCTGGGCTCTGCCACCCCCAGAGCTCCCCAGCCCTGGCACGTTTTGGGACCAGCAAAGAGCATCCCTGAAGCCGCGGCCTCGTGGCCGCCGCTTCCCCTTCTGCGGTTTCCTCGCCTTCGGCAGCTCAGCAGAACTGGAGGATCCTGACATAATTTCCCCGGTATGATGCCCTCACTTTCTTTCCTTGAAGCCCTGCACCCACCCCCCGCCTCGGAGGGGGATAAAAGGGGAGCACAGCCCCAGGGAGCACAGAGAGAGCCCTGCAGCCTCCCCAGCTCCAGCTCCAGCTCCCAGAGCCCTCAGCCCACAGCACCATGAAGGTCCTGGCAGCCACCCTGGTCACTCTGCTCCTCCTGGCCACCTGCTCCCCATCTGAGGGTCACCTAGGTGAGTCCAGAGTCACCGTGTCCTCCCTGGGAGGTGCTGGGGAACCCCAAGCCCGTCAGGGGGATGCCAGTGGCCGTGGGGAGGGCTGGGGGGTGGCTGTGTCACCCCGCAGGTTGCAGGTTTGGAGCTGGGGTGGGGGTCTCCCCGCAGATGGGCTCTGCCAGGGGATGTGGCACGAGATGGCAAATCCTGGGGGGTGGCAGTGGCTGTGCTGCAGCCGGGGTCTCACCAGGGCTCTCTGTGGGTCTCCCTTGCCCTCACAGATGGTGTCCCCAGCATGTGCTGCTTCAGCTACCAGAGACAGCCCGTCCCTCGGGGCCGCGTCAGCTCCCTCTTTGTCAGCAGCAGCTCCTGCACCCTCCCGGCCGTGATGTGAGTACCCAGCACTGCCAGCACTCGGGGAGGGAGGTAGGGGGGGACATTGGGGACACTCATGGGACACTCGGGGTGCTGCTGGTGGCACTCAGGTCCCGCTGCCTCAGCCCAGCACCTCAAGGCAGGTTTTGTCCCGGCAGTGTGGTCACCAAGAAGGACAAGAAGGTTTGTGCAGATCCGCAGGCACCGTGGGTGCAGCAGCTCCTCAAACACTTCCAGAGCCGGGAAAACTGAGCCTTCCCTGCTGACAGCCACTGCAAGGTTCCCAGCCTCGGGCACACCGGACAGGATTTGACCCCCAGCCTTCTTCGACGGCAAAAATTATTTTATTTAACTTATTTAAGTTAAACTAAGTATTCTTTTTTTTCTAAGCATAAAAGTTATTTAAACTATGTCAGAATAATACACTAAAATAAAGGTCGTTTCAATGGTATCAATGTGTCTGTTAATGAAGGGTCAGTTTTGATGCCTCCTTGCACCAAGGTGGGAGAAGAGACCCACAGGGACCCCTGGGTTTGCTGTTGCTCTGCCTGGCTCCAGCTCAAAATTATTTCATTTAACTTATTTAAGTTAAACTAAGTATTCTTTTTTTTTCTAAGCACAAAAGTTATTTACACTATGACAGAATAATACACTAAAATAAAGGTTTCAATGGTATCAATGTGTCTGTTAATGAAGGGTCAGTTTTGATGCCTCCTTGCACCAAGGTGGGAGAAGAGACCCACAGGGACCCCTGGGTTTGCTGTTCCCTTGCCTGGCTCCAGCTCTGGTGCCACCCAGGTGACACCAGTGTCTCACCTGGGGCTGCCAGTGGTGGCTCTTGTTTGGGGAATGTCCTGGAAGCACCTGTGGTGCCACAGGAGAGTCAGGGTGTGTTGTTCTATGGGGTGGAATATCCTGTGGTCAGCTTGGATCACCTGTCCTGGCTCTGCCCCCTCACAGCAGCTCCTGAGTCCTAGAAGAAGGTAAAAAACCACTGAGGAACAGCTAAAACACGAGTGTGCTATCAACATTATTCTCGTGCTGAAACCATCAGCAAACATAAAAATAAAAGAAATTAATAAAAATAATCAATTTAAAAATAATAACAATAAAATGGAGCTGCAGATCCTTCCCCAGCTCCATTGTCCCACACCACCAGCCAGTTTGTCACCCAGCAGACAGGGCACCCATCCAGGACACAGGACATGGGGACAGCAGAGGGGACAGCGTGCCACAACCCAAATTTCTGTGCCACCCAACTCTTCCTTAACTGGCACATTGATATAATCGAAGCTATTTTTGTTTGAACTTATTATCCTGACATATTTTAAATACCACACCTAATAGCTGCCTTTTGTGAGTTCAGAGATATTTGTGGTGAGGGAAATGCAGTGGATCTCACTTGTCTGGGCTGCAGGAAGACACTTGAATTAAGGCCAGAGAGTAAATTATGAGCAAAGGCAGAGAAGATGTGACTGGCATATGAAAAGTAAATTTGGTGAAGAGCTGCCTGAAAGGGGCATGGTAATTGCTTCAGCTGAAAGGGGCTGTGTCACACTGCGAGGGGCTTACCCACACAGTTCCTTGAGTTTCTGCCTCAAAAAATATCCTGCTTGACATTTGCATTAATGACCTTGGCACACGAAGCAGGAGAAGGCAGAGGAAATGTGCTGATGAGGCAAAACCAGATGGGATCATCAATCCTGAGCAGGCCAGGACATCACACAAAAGGATTCTAATGACCTTGAGGGGTGGAGAAAGGATCCAAGGCAGCAGTGGGGACAGGGATAAGAGGGATAAGTCCGTCCAGTTTGGGAGTCTGGGAATGTCTGGGACAGGGAAAATCCCATGGCACACATCACAAGACTGATGTTAAACAGCATGAAAAGAGTTAAATGCAAAAGGTTTGGGTTGAAAAGTGGAGGGAGTGATCCATGTGAAGGCTCCAGAAGTTGAAGGAGGTGCAGGGGGCACTGCTGGTGTGAGGGCAGGCTGGGAACTGCCTGGGAATACCAGCAGAGGGGAAATCAGGTTTGCATGGGGACGTTGTAAGGTTCTCATGCAGGTTTCTGACCCAAGACAAAAACCAAGCACTGCTCCCATGGACACCAGTCCCACCACCAGCACATTCCAGAAGCCATCCAGACTGGAGCTGAGATTCCCTCCCAGTGTGAACTGCCTTGTCTTTACAAAGGTCACAGAGGCCTTTTAGAGCACAAGGTGACCCTAAAAGCAGCTTTGATGTTCTCCAAGGCTGTCCAACCAGCAGCAAACAGCTCTCATTCCCAGGAAAAGCACCAGATCCACTTGTTCCCTTCCAGGAGATGGTTTTGGTGGTTGTGGGGTTTAGTTAGAGATGCCTCACTCTGGAATTGGCTCAGCTCAACCCTTCAGTGTAGAACCACGGAATAAAAGCACTTCTGCCAAATTTCCTCCAGAATCTGGGCATTCCCATCTCTAACAACCCCTCTTTCTGTGTCCTGAAAGGGCAGAGCTGAGGCTGCCTCTGGTGGTGCACACACCCCATTTCCTAAGCTGACCTCTCGCTGTTTCATCTCCCCAGGGCTGAATTAATTTTGTGGTTCCAACCTTTTACTCTCCACCTTCCCTGTGTGCCCATCCCAGCTCGCTGGCCTTGCTGCCACATCCCCAGGGATGTGTCACCATCACTGCAGCACTTCAGCACATCCAAGCTCCTCTGGGTTTCTATTTCTTTGTTTCTCTCCTTTCGGTTTCCTCCACATCCTCATCTCTGATCAAGTCCCTCAGAGCTTCCTGGGCCACCTCATTGCTGAGCTGAAAGATTTTTTTATAGCACTATTTTAAATTTTCAGGCTTTTTCTATTGACTTCCTCTTTCTCTGGAATTTCTCTTTCGAATTTACTGGGACAGGACTAATTCTGGGGTCTGCTTGGATCCCTTTCCTTTTCAACCAGAGGATGTGGGACTGACTCACATTTTAGGGAGAATTACTTAATGGTCCCTCACTTCTATCCCCTCTGATCTGTGAATCCCAGCACCCCCAGCATCCCTCCACTCCCAAATCCCAGCCAAAGCTGTCTCTCAGGACACTCTCTCCTGCTTTTCTCCTGATTTTCCCTCCTGTGAATTCCCCAGCATGAGAAGCCCCAGCAGGACACGCTGTCAAACCTTTGCTTTGCTTTTTAGGACCAAGCCAGGAGTAATGGCAACCATCAGCCCTTTCCCACCCTTTCCAGAGCCACTTTTTTCCTGCAGCCTCCATGCCTGGACCCTGCTGGGTGTAATTCAGCCTGACAAAGCCTCCTCCTCCCAGGAGAGGCATCAAAGTGCTTTTTTGGTGTGAAAACTGCTTTTTAGCCTGGGCTAAATGCCTCAGTGCAGCCCCAGGGTAGGCTCCCCTGTGTGCCCACAACCCCTCCAAAGAGCTGGCCCTGCTACTCCCAAAAATGCCTTGCAGGGAGGTGGGGAAGAATCCAGACAGTGCAGGGAACCAGAAATAACAAAACACAGCCGAGTTTTGCACCTGGGCCTGGCTTTTGCCCATGGAGCTGAGTGATAAAACAGTGATTTTGCAAGCAAGGGCTCAGGACAGGTGGCCCCACACCAGGACTGTGTCCCCCCACCAGAGTCCCCTTCACCAAGAGCAGCAGGCTGGGAGCTCAGGTGACAATGACAAATTGCAGGTGCCAGCCTGGAGCTCCTTGTTCCTTGGGGCACTCCCGAGTGCCAGCCATGCTCTGGGAAGGACACAGCCCCCAGCAAATCTCTCAGGCACAAGAGCCAGCAGACCCTGGTGGCTCAGAGGGCACAAGGCTGGGGAGAAGCAGAGGAACAAGCCAGACACGAGGGATGTCTGCAAGGAGAAAGAGGAAGGGGTTTGCTCTCTGCGTGATTCTGCAATGGGTGAGATGTGAACTCACCCTGCTGCTGGTAAATGGGGCTCCAGAGCAGCAGCACGGGCAGGAAAAATCAGCATGACCCAGGGCTCAGCCACAGGGGTGGTGGTGCCTGAATTTCAGGGCCAGCTCAGCCCTGGATCATCCAGGAGGTGAAAATAATCTGTTTTTTGAGAGATAGGCCCCAGCAGAGGATGTGCTGTCTCCAAGGGTTGGACAGCATTTGCTGCCTTCCATGACTCAGGAGAACCCTGAGGAGCTTCCCATCTGCACAGTTCTCCATCTGAGGGTTTCAGGAGGGAAGGGAGAGGCCCTTGGGGTTAGAGCACATGGTTTTTCAGAGAAACAGAGAAAGCAGGGCTGGGGAGGCTCAACTTCCACTCACTGTGTCACTCTAGGAACAGATTTCTCCTCTCTCCAGGTGATCTCCCAGCACTTCCTCGCTGCTGCAGGATTTTTTCCTCCCATGTTTTTGCTGCTTGAGATCAGAACATCGTGTCCTTTCCAGCAGGAAGACAAAGGATGAAATTGTTCAGTGACCCCTGTGGCCCATTCTCAGGCCTCTCTCACCCTCTTTGCACTGCATGCTCTGCAAATTTAACAAATCCATGCTTGTTTGGAGCAGCATTAATAAAAATATCACATAGCACCAGAGCTGTGGGGTCCCACATCCTCCTGGCAGCCAGGGGTGAAATCCACCCAGGCCNCGAAAAATGACAAAGGGGGTGGAGAAAGATTAGGGGATTTTTTTTTTTTTTTTTTTTGCAATCTGGGGAGCTGGCTCATCCCCACGGGAGAGAGCTGCTCATGCAATAATCCCTTCCCAGAGCTCACTGCTCACAGATTTTGAATCCCTGTCAAAAATGATGTCAGGTTCAACTCCAGGAAAAGAACAGGAGCGAGTCCCTGCTAGTGTGGGAACACAGGACTTGGCAGAGGTTCCCAAGGAGGGTTTCCCAGCCAGGTCTTCTGGAGCTGTTGCAGAGCAGCATTGCAGCACCATCTGCTGCCTGCTGCTCCCTAGCTCCTCACCAGGCAGCTGATAAATCCCTCACTCCTCGGGGTGACAAATCCTGCAGTCACTGATTAGAAAATGGATCTGCCTTCTCTTCTTGGGGGAAGCCAGGGCTCACCTTCCCCAGACTTTCCTCAGCTGAAGGACAGTCTCAGATCCTGTGGTCAATACTGCAGGTGAGTGTGAGCAGCAGAAGCACCAACTTAGAAAGGTTAATTGCTGCAAATATTTACTCAGGGTCTAAGCAAATTAACACTCTGGTAGCACTTCTCTTTGCAGTGGCATCCCAGCTAGGGCACAGCACATCTGACTGCATTTCTCAAGCTCATCCCAGCTCCTCCTGCTCCATCTAAAAGGCTCCCTAGAGATTTCAGGTCATCTTACCCCATCTCAAAGGTTCACAGCAGATCCCAGAGTTCCTTTTGCCCCATCTCAAAGGCTCACAGCACATCCCAACTCCTCCTGTCCTATATCTAAAAGCCTCACTGGAGATTCCAGGTTATCTTATCCCATATGAAGTGTTTCACAGCAGATCCCAGCTCCCCCTGTCCCATCTCAAAGGTTCACAGCAGATCCCAGCTCCTCCTGTCCCATCTCAAAGGTTCACAGCAGATCCCAGCTCCTCCTGCCCATTCTCAGTGGTTCACAGCAGATCCCAGCTCCCCCTGCCCCATCTCAAAGGTTCAAATTCCCACCCCAGCCTGCAGGAATGTGGTGCTGCACAGGAGCAATGCACAGCAAGGGCACAGCAGGCTGGGAACAGCTTGTAAAGGCAGGTTTTGTATTTGAGCTGGCAGGAGTGCGACCTTGTCCTTTTCTTCACTGGGATTTGCAGGACTAAGTCCAAGGCAATAAATCAAAGGTGCACATGGAGCAGATTTCCTCCTCTGGGCCCTTCTCCATGGAGCAGCTCAGACACAGGAGCAGAAGGAAGGCCCAGCACGTGTGAAGGATGAGGGTACAGGCTCAGCTGGCTGTGGCAACACACATGCCAAAAAGGAAAGAGGGAACAGGAAAAGAAGAACCAGGGGAATCCCAGTCTTTCTCCTCACCCTCCCATATCTGAGAATGCCACATTCAAAGCTGGGTTGTGCTGCAGCATTTCCTGGCTCGTACAGGAGCTGGGTCACTGTCCCAAATCCTGGCCAATACCCCCCCTTCCCCAGCCTTGGGACCATGACAGCATCTGCCTCATCACTCTGGCATCTCCAACAGCTTCTCCCTCTCACACACCAGGCTTCTGCAGACAGCTCAGAAATTGTGTGTAACAGCCAATATTCTGCAAACATCTCGTGCCAGATTGAGCTGGGAGAGAATTAGCACAGCCCAAGCCACCCAGGCAAGGCAGCAGAGGCAGGGCAGCCCTGCAGAGCAGTCCTGTCCCTCTCCACAGGCAGCTGCCACCCCCCTCCCTGCTCAGCCTGCTGCAGATGTGTACGGAGAAGATTTGGGTGTTTGTTCTCCAAACCTGCCTTGTTAATGCTGGAGGAATATTGACACAACGTTCCCTTTCAAGCAAATGGAAATTGAAGCTTTTTATTGAACCTATTTTTTTTTTTTCTTTAATCTTAGGCTTTTAGAACAAGACATTTAACAATGTTACCATTCATGTTTACATCACATGTCCCAAGTTCAGCTGGGGTCCTGCTGGAGCTGCAGCTGAATGTTGTCTGCTTCCCCAGAAGTCCTCAGAGTGAAGATTCATGGAGAAGCAGACACTTAAACACACACAAAACCAGAAAATGCAAGTGGGTTTTACTAATGAGGAAGGCACTTTGCTGCATGCACCTCTC
>VZTR01028487.1:21950-62374 GCA_013400775.1 Chaetops frenatus
GGCTCAGCTTCCCCAGACTTTCCTCAGCTGAAGGACAGTCTCAGATCCTGTGGTCAATACTGCAGGTGAGTGTGAGCAGCAGAAGCACCAACTTAGAAAGGTTAATTGCTGCAAATATTTACTCAGGGTCTAAGCAAATTAACACTCTGGTAGCACTTCTCTTTGCAGTGGCATCCCAGCTAGGGCACAGCACATCTGACTGCATTTCTCAAGCTCATCCCAGCTCCTCCTGCTCCATCTAAAAGGCTCCCTAGAGATTTCAGGTCATCTTACCCCATCTCAAAGGTTCACAGCAGATCCCAGAGTTCCTTTTGCCCCATCTCAAAGGCTCACAGCACATCCCAACTCCTCCTGTCCTATATCTAAAAGCCTCACTGGAGATTCCAGGTTATCTTATCCCATATGAAGTGTTTCACAGCAGATCCCAGCTCCCCCTGTCCCATCTCAAAGGTTCACAGCAGATCCCAGCTCCTCCTGTCCCATCTCAAAGGTTCACAGCAGATCCCAGCTCCTCCTGCCCATTCTCAGTGGTTCACAGCAGATCCCAGCTCCCCCTGCCCCATCTCAAAGGTTCAAATTCCCACCCCAGCCTGCAGGAATGTGGTGCTGCACAGGAGCAATGCACAGCAAGGGCACAGCAGGCTGGGAACAGCTTGTAAAGGCAGGTTTTGTATTTGAGCTGGCAGGAGTGCGACCTTGTCCTTTTCTTCACTGGGATTTGCAGGACTAAGTCCAAGGCAATAAATCAAAGGTGCACATGGAGCAGATTTCCTCCTCTGGGCCCTTCTCCATGGAGCAGCTCAGACACAGGAGCAGAAGGAAGGCCCAGCACGTGTGAAGGATGAGGGTACAGGCTCAGCTGGCTGTGGCAACACACATGCCAAAAAGGAAAGAGGGAACAGGAAAAGAAGAACCAGGGGAATCCCAGTCTTTCTCCTCACCCTCCCATATCTGAGAATGCCACATTCAAAGCTGGGTTGTGCTGCAGCATTTCCTGGCTCGTACAGGAGCTGGGTCACTGTCCCAAATCCTGGCCAATACCCCCCCTTCCCCAGCCTTGGGACCATGACAGCATCTGCCTCATCACTCTGGCATCTCCAACAGCTTCTCCCTCTCACACACCAGGCTTCTGCAGACAGCTCAGAAATTGTGTGTAACAGCCAATATTCTGCAAACATCTCGTGCCAGATTGAGCTGGGAGAGAATTAGCACAGCCCAAGCCACCCAGGCAAGGCAGCAGAGGCAGGGCAGCCCTGCAGAGCAGTCCTGTCCCTCTCCACAGGCAGCTGCCACCCCCCTCCCTGCTCAGCCTGCTGCAGATGTGTACGGAGAAGATTTGGGTGTTTGTTCTCCAAACCTGCCTTGTTAATGCTGGAGGAATATTGACACAACGTTCCCTTTCAAGCAAATGGAAATTGAAGCTTTTTATTGAACCTATTTTTTTTTTTTCTTTAATCTTAGGCTTTTAGAACAAGACATTTAACAATGTTACCATTCATGTTTACATCACATGTCCCAAGTTCAGCTGGGGTCCTGCTGGAGCTGCAGCTGAATGTTGTCTGCTTCCCCAGAAGTCCTCAGAGTGAAGATTCATGGAGAAGCAGACACTTAAACACACACAAAACCAGAAAATGCAAGTGGGTTTTACTAATGAGGAAGGCACTTTGCTGCATGCACCTCTCCACCAGAAACAAGTCCCACTTTAGCAGACACCAACAGCATCTTTTGTCTTTGTCTAATTTGGGAGCTGTGCTGCACAGAAGTGGGAAGGCAGTTAATGAATGCAAAGTTTGCTCGAGCAGAAAGTGCTTGATCTAGTCAGGGACTGGAAGAACAGAAGCTTTGCATTCCAAACAAAGGATTCCCCCAGGAATGGGAGGTATTTGAAGATGTCCACTTCTGCATCTGGAATTAAAAGCTGAGATTTCTCACAGAGAAATGCAAATCAATTAAGTGAACCAAGAAATGTTTGGGGAAGAGAAGGAAAATATTTGGCAGGCAAACGCTAAAACGTCGAGCAGCTCTGTGGGAGTCATGTCCCAGGGACTGGACCAAAAACATAATTAGTCTGTTGTGGAGATAAACACCAAGTTTGTGTTCTGTTTTCTCATCCCAAACACCTCCTGGGCGCTTGCTGCCTCACATCCTCCCTCCAGCAGCAGAGCTCCAAGTGTGTGAAACACCTGGGGGAGGAAGGGTTTTAGCAAAGTGTGAAGTGTTCCTTCCAAAGTGCACAAGTAGTAAACAACATTTCCTCTGGGTTTGCACTGCTGCCAGCCACGCTGGGGGTAGCTATGGCATTCCCAGCCAATGTCACCTGCCTGGGAGCTGGATGGCAGCTCTGGATCCACAGTGCCTTGTCTCTCACACCTGGCAGCAGCCAGAGCTGCCCAAGTGTCCCCACAGAGGTAAAAAGGCCACCAGTCCCACCAGGCAGGCAGGGAAATGAGGGGCTTCAAATGTAGATGACATCTGAGTCATGCTGCTGAACCTGCAGGCAAATCAAAGAGGGAGAATTAGTGCTGGCTTCAAGTAACTCCCTTTGGTCTGGGTCTTCCTTTCCCTCCAACTCTGCAGCCTTGGGCAAGATGCTCTGCAATAGCTTTCTCTTCCTTCTTTAAACAAATGTATTTGCCTCAGCCCTGAGTTTAATCTTAAAAGTTGCTTCTGTTGCCTCAGAAAGAGCTGTTCCCTCAGCTGTTGCTAAACTCAGCTGTGTCCTTTAGCTCTAGGCACACCAGCCCTGAAGGAGGTATTGAATGTTACACTCTGGAGCTTTTCATTGATCCTAACCCCCCCCAGTTTTGTTCAGATAAACCCCAGTAAATCCATCAAGGCTTTTTTCACTCCCCATACCTTGCCCAATTAGCACTGCCTACAGACAGCTGATTCCCTCCCCACTGCTCCAGACCACATTTCCTTACAGCTCTTCTTGATCTTCCAAACCAGTGACATTTCAAAGCAGGTTGTTTTTTCCTGACACCCAGCTCATTGCTCTTCAGGCCTCTTTGACAGGGAGCACATGGAAGAGAACTGAGCCTGGGTATTTATTGGCCTCTTCCTCCCTGCCTTTTAAAAGCAGAAGACAGGCACAGTATGTTTTAAGCTCTCTATACCTGGGAGCACATTTCTCATTTCCATGTCTGGCTGGTACAAATAAAATTGAACACAGATTCTCCTACTGTGTACAGACATCTCTGCTTCATTTACCAAGGCTTACAGCTTTGCACTCCAGCTTAGATCAGAAGTGAGAAAAAACAGGCAGCCTCGAGTTATAAACATTCCCAAATGATGTGCCAGCACCAGGGGCTCCAAAATCCTGCAAAAGCCTTGTCAGCTGTGAGGCTGGGACAGAGCAGGACAAACCAGGTCCCTACAGGCAGCCACCTTCTCTGAACTCCAAACTTTTGGGCAACATTTAGGAATTTACTTATGAATCTGATTACCTTTATAATCTGTTTTCTGGTTCCTGTGGCCACACTGTTGGCAGCCAAGGAATTTGCTTGGGAAGATGACTTTTCCACTGGCACCATGTGCTGAATTTTGTTGGTGCAGGGCCAGCTGCTTGCAGTGTTTAACAAGTAAGCAGGGAAAGGTCTCTGAAGATTTACATCCAATGAATCTCCACTTTCGAAGGTTTTCATCCATGATGGGGCCTTTAAAAGAACAGAGCACATGGAAATTTATTGCCCTCTCTATATCAACACTCATTAAGCCAAAAAGAACATCAGATGAGTAGTTAATAAATAAAGGCCATCTTTCCTCATCATTTTGCAAGCCTCCCTTCTGACTCTAAAAACCATTGACTCAGAGCCATTTTTGCTACATGAGGAACAACCTGCAGACAAAGCCAGGCCTCTTCTTGCTCTCCTTCAGGAAGAAGTTGAAGAGTTTATTCAAATAACAGGCAACTTCTGACAAAAATCTGGGTCTAGTTCCTCATTGCCTTAAAAAAAAAGAACACACCAAGGCTTTTATGACTTTCAGCAACCACAAAGCACATGAATGAGAATGTGATGCAGACTCTAAGAAACCACATTTAAATGTGTTAGTCACAACAATTTCGTTTGCTCCACGACCTTAAACCCTGATTGTGGTTTCATCATCATAAAATAAGATGATTATTTTTTTGCTTATGGTCCTAGTATTCAGCCCAGGAAAAAGGCCTTAAGATTTTGGTTTGACATCAATTTTCCTCCTCTGAAAGTGTTCATGCTTCTCATATTTTATCATCAAAGGTACTGAAGGCTTGGACTGGAATACAGCAGCTGCCTTTGGCACACCCACACTGTTCCATTTGAGGCTTCATGCTGGAGAAAGGGGCAGGGATTTAGGGTACTCACACTTCCTAAAGAGCAATCCAAGGAGCCCAGGACTTCACTCCAATGGCAGTAAAGCCCAGCCTGTTTTTCCTCCAGTTTCAGAGCATGAATTTCTGACTTCAGTTCTTTCAGTCGATCTTCGAATTTCCTGCTCTTTTCTAAGTAGTCCAGCCTGGGTCCACACATGGGAGACAAAAAGCCCAGGGTGGCACAGTTTAACTCAAGAACAGGTGTTTGTGGAAGGAAGAGAGTTGGGTTTTGTTTCACTTTATGTTTAATAGGCAAAATGAACTCTGGCAATGCCAGCCTGGCTCTCCTGACCCAGTGACAAGGGCACCACTTCTTTCTTTTTACTTCCTAACTTTTTACCAAGCATTTCCTTCCAGACTACGGGATGTCTGATGGATCAGCTCCCAGCAATTCCACACTTTAGCACTAGAGGGAAACTTCTGTCCTCCCACATGCAAAGTGCTTTGTCCCTCCTCAAAACAGAAGGTTCTGGATTTATCATGGCTTGATGCCACCAAAAAACCCGTCCCCTGTGTGAACAGCCAGTCTGACACAGACATCACTCACACCAGCTCAGTAAAAGGCCTCCAGCCATATGCACATCCCAAGGTATTAGAAGATGAACTGTGATTCCCAAAGATTTCATTGCCTTTCTCATTCACTTGCACCCCAAACATACTGATACCTCTCTCTCTCTATCTCAAAGGAGAGTCTCTTGAGGTCAATGTCCTTCAAATCCAGCTTTATGGATCCTTTGTCAAAGTTGGCATCTCTGCTGTCACCTGGGGAGTACTGGGGGTACTTGGCCATGTGCTAGAAGAGGCAACACAAGCACTGTCAGTCAGATCTGATAGGTTGATTTGGGATTCTGCAAGAATGCCATGCTGAGCCATTTTCTAAGTTTCTGAGACCCACAGATGCTCCTGCAGCCAGCTGAAGTCCACAACCCACAGATCCAAGAGCAGAGATGTATCCTGGCTGCAGTGTTTCTATTCCAGCAGAGGATGGAAATCCACCCTCAGCAAGGCTGGAGCAGGGCAGGGAGTTGTGGCACAGGACTTCAGCAGTGCTTTCTTGCTGGGGACAACTTTGCTTTGCCTAAAGACACTCAGGGATGTGCCAGGATGACACAGCTGGCTCAGCACAACCATCTCCACAAAAAACTGCCTGCCTGAAATGGCACCATGAGTTAGACAAGAAGACAAGACAGCCTCTGCTCCTTAAGTCCATCACCAGTTCTGGTTTTAATTTTTGTCATGCCTTTCTCATCATCCTGAACAAACACAGCTTCCATCCTCACTACGCTGCTTTTCCACACCAGTTTGTCCCCCAGCTGGATGGGAGCTATAAAAATGCCATCAACACCTGACTGTCCCTGAAGATGAAGTGGAGCCCAGTGGAGCAGAACTCACAGGATAATTAAGCCTGGTGATGTCCAGGAGCTTCTGCTTCGCTTTGCGTTCGGCCTCACGGGCTTCGTGCAGGTCTTGTTTCAGGTGCTCTGCTTCCTTGGCTCTGCAAGAGAAATATCCTGAGGGGAATGGCTGATGGTTCCCAACCAACTCCTGGATTTCAGAGCTCTCTAACCTCCAGAGAACAAGTCCACTACTGGGCTATCCTTACACCAAGGCACTCGTGGAGAACTGATTGGGCAAAGCAGGACAGAGACACTCCTGCACAAAGTGGCTGAATTAACAGGATTTTCCTACTCCTCTTTTCCATGGGCTCAGTTACAATCTGCTGATACAGATTCTCTCCAGGCCATCACAGATCCTCCCTGAGGTGGGGAGAGGCTGCTATTTATTTTGGCAAGCTTCCTGGCAGTATCCTAAAACAAGTAGGAGGATTTCCTAATAATAGGGTTAAAAAATCCTCTGTCAACACTGGCCTGCCCTGCATGTTCAGGGAACATGCAAACACTCAGAGTTGTTTATATCCCACATGATTTTACCTGGTTTTACACCTCTCAAAGCTCTGAAAGGGAAACAAGAGACCATTCACTTGGTACTAATGAATGAAAACAGTCTCATATCTCACAGGGTATAAAGAGTAAATTTAGATTGGCAGCCAGTGCTCATTTGACAACACTAAATAGAAAGTGGTTCTGCATTCTGGATCTTTCTTGCTAAACATCTCTACAGCTTTGCATCTGATCCTCTGTAAGCTTGACCTGCAATACAACAGCAGCTTCCAGGTGGAACAAACAAAGCCCAAGGAGGTTTAGTCCCTCTGAAGTGTCACTTGAGGAGCAATTCCCCCCTCCTGGGCTCGGCTGTGAGGAAAGCAGCACTCCCTGCAGCCCAGCCGGGAGCACAGGGTGCCAGGGAAGCAAACCCCACCTCCTGTCAGACTCCTTCACCAGCTTCACGGCGATCAGCTCCGCCTCCCGCATCTTCTGCTCCATCAGCCGCTTCTCCTCCTTGCTCTTCAGGGCTGTGATCTCCAGCCTCTGGCGCTCCTGCTCAGCCTCTGCAGCATTCTGGGCCAGCAGTTTGGCCTCTTCTTCTGCAATCTGGGCTTTCTCAGCCAGCAGTTCTGCTGCTTCCTGGGATCGGAGCTGAGGAGAAAAAATTTGCTTTAGTTCCTTGTCTAGAACGTACAAAATCACCCCTGCAGGCAGGCTGAAGACATCTTTTACCAAGAGATCAAGGAACAAAATATTATTTATTAAATAAAAAACAGACACAATTTCAGGGTCTAACGTTCCTCCTCTGCTCCAGAATTTCCTGTGTCTCTCCTCTACAAAGCAAGGAGAAAAATCTTAAAGTTGAAGTCAGCCCCTTCAGTTGCTCCTTTCTCCCAGTTTCAGCTCCAAGGTTGCTTCCTTTCCCCCTCTCTTTGCCTGAAGAGAGCACTGTGAGCCAAATACAGGCAGGGAATGGCTCACAGATTATGGCAAATCAGGGTTTTTCCAGGGATTTCTGCATGCCCCTTCCACCAGGGATCAGAAACTCTCCAGTCTTGTCTGAGCTACAACTCCTGGTGTCAAAAAAAAAAAAAAAANAGCAAGAAAGCCCACCAAGCACAAGAATATTCAACCTAACTCACCAGGGCCTCGTTGGCCTGCCTGGCTTCATCTTCCAGCTGGAAAAGGCGCCTTTCCAGCTCTTCTTTGGCTCTCTCAGCTTCTTCTCGGAGCTGCTTCTCCCTGGCCAGCCTCTGGTTCTCCATCTGGAAGCAGGATGAGCAAATGGTTGGTGGGACTGCAGCAGGATCTCACCTGGGCCTGAGTGAATTGCACCAAATGGAGAAGGGGCTGCTCTCCAGCCGGGATGGTCACCAGAGGAGCTTGAACTTTGCAGCACTGAGCTCCTCAGGCAGGCACTTCCTGGTTATTCCAGACTGCTGGGAGAGCCCTTGGATCGATCTGGTTTGGGCCCCAAATCTTTGGGGTCACCTCTTCACACAAACACCTCTGACATCCTCAGATGCCACAGAGCTGCTCCCACATTCAGTCCTGCTGCACTTCCTCACCTCCCACACACACACTGGTGGGATACAGGAGCAGCTGGAATAATAATCACTGCTTGCAGCCCCAGAGGAGCAGAGAGAATCTACCTTTTTTCGAGCTTTTTCTTCCCTGGCTTGTGCTTTCATTTGCTGGATCTCTATGGAGTCCACTTTTCTCCTCCTCATAAATAGGTCGTGGTTTCCAATGCACAACTGGAAAATCTGGAGAAGAAAGGCAAAGCAAATGGGATTTTGATGGACTTGTGCCCCTGCCAGAGGGACAAAGGGGCCCACATTGGCCTCACAGGACAATTCTGACACAAGTGCTGACAGCTCCAAGGAAATCAGCACCCAGAGCAGGCTCATAGCCAGGCACACAACAGTTTGGGTAAATCTGTAACAGGATGAGAGATTCCTCCTGTCCTTCATCTCCCTCTGATCCCATTTTCCTGAATTACACAGGCAACAGATCTAGGCTGAGATCCCAGGATCACTATTTTGTTTACAAACAGTATTTCTCAGTCAGGCTCAGCTTCAAAGCAGGAAAGCAGGACACTTACCAGTTTGTTCACTTTGAGCTGAGAGGAAAAGAACTTGAAGACTTCTGCTTTTTTGTCAAGGGGTTTGATAGTTAACTACACAGGCAAAAGAAAAAAAAAAAAAAAAGAAAGGAAGCACAGTGAGGAGGAAAGTAAGTTGAAACTATTAAAACCAGTGCAAACTTGAGTTCATCTCCACTTCTTTCTGATGAAGCAGTGATTTCAGGCCAAAAACACAGGGACAGTGGTGTAAAACTGTTTTCCTCCATAGAACCAGGCTGTGTTGGAGGATAAACCCCCAGAGCCAGTGGGGATGGTGGTGTTCCTGATGCCACCTGTGCCCTGCCCTCTGTCCCCAGAGCTCTGGAACAAGCCCTGGTTATCAGGAGAGAAGGGCACAGCAGCAATCCCCAGAAGCAGGCATGGCCTTAAAGCCAGGGAAATGGCAAACACCTCTCAGAACAGCAACAATTGAAGGAATAAATAAATGTATCAAGGGCCTAAGGACTTGTTCTTCTCAAAGTCCTGGAGACTTCCTCACTTTTTCAGTCCCAAGCTGTTCCCAGAGGCCAGGCAGGGTTTTCCTGCTGCCAGTTCACTCCATACCTTGTGCTCTGTTCGGCTGCAGAACAAAATATGGCCCCATTTTTTTTTAATTTTCAGACCCTGTTTTCTGTGCTTCACAGGTTCCCTGGCACTTAATTCCTCTAATTCACTTGGAAGGTAATTCCTGTGTAATTCCAGGGCATCTGAGTCACCAGGATCACAATGTCCTAGAGCTCCTTCCACCCTCTAGGTAATGACTGGCTGCCTTTTGAGGAGCAAGGCTGTGATGTGTTACTGAATAAAATGAAGCTTAAATATAGGGCTGCCCTATTTCCCACCCAACAGGGAGTTAAAGCAGTTTATTCACAGATCTCAGGGGAAGTTTGATGGTATCAGGGACTAAAAACATTCTTGAGGCAGCAAACCTGTAGTCCCCTCTGATTTAATGGACATGAATCTAAAATCTCATCTCAGTTTTAGATCTCCATTTTCTGTGGGCCACTTTCCAAAAGGCCACAGAAAATGGAACAGGCTGTGCTGCCCTTTGGCTGGCAAATTTCAGGTATTCCAGCACCACTGTAGTTTTCCTGAGTTTGTTTTTTTCTGATTATAGCCTTCCATGCAGCCCATGATTTGTACTGAGAATAAATTTTCCCCACTCCTTCACTTTCTAGAAGCAAAAGCTGGGCTCCACAGCAAAATTGCAGTGGTGGGGCTGTGCTGGGGAGTGAAATCATGTCCCAACAAACTGGCAGAAGAACCATTAATATCTCCCTGCATGTCTCCTCTTGCCACTGGGCTCCAAGCCTCAGCTGCAAGGACAGCTTCTGCATGTGCAAACAGCATGAAGGTTTTATGGATCATGGAATTCCTGCTGGGATAACTGAGGAAGCCAGGCACGGTGGCAGTCATAATATCTGTCTTTTTCAGAGATCAGCACACTTGTTTTGCAAAGGCCAAGCAGCAGGGAAGGAGCCAGAACAGAGTCAGAGCTCAGAGCAGGCTCAGGGAACTGAGGTCTCGGGCTCATCTGCAAGGCAGGGCTGTTATTTTTAGTTTTGTAACAAAGCTCCCCAGGATTTTCCCTTTCTCCCCCAAAATCATTTCAACAGAGGAAGCTTTCAGCCTGTTCCAAGAATCCCAGTCCACACCCATGCCCATGTAAAAAGAATAATACATCAAAGCCAGCATACCTCTTTCTCACTACAGGAAATGTTTCTGATAGAGCTCCACTCAAAGGACTTATTGGGAGAGAACCTGTTATTAATGCTGTAGATATGAATACCTTTGGCATCAACTCCAAGAAGGAGATCTGTGTGGTTTTTATTTTGCTAAAAAAACAAGATATATCAGTAAATGGCATTTTTGGTGACATTAAACAACCACAGACAAGAAGCATATATTTTAATATATTGATATTTATCTGTATTTTAGGAAATAGGTGTTTATATAAAATATTATGAATGCTGTCACTGTTACTAACAAACTCAGTCCTCTAGGTTGCTTATAGCAGCTCAAACTATTTCTCCTTCCTATTCCATACCTGGAGTTACTCAAAACTTTTGTCAGGTTGTAAAATATTAATCTTAACTGGTTTATTCACCTGCTCATTTAGCAGGCAAGAAAACCAAGTCAGAACAAAACCAGCAGCAGGGAAAAGCAGAAGTCAGGAGTTCCAGTTCCAAATTCCCTGAAGGATTTTAAAAGGACAGCACCATTATCTGCAGCAACTGGAAACTGCTAAAATAAGGCACTTACAGCAATTGGGAAATAATTGACACCATACATTTCCAAGTCTTGGGCAATTTTCAGGTAGTTCATCTCAGCTTCATCCCTGGAGAATAAAGCCATGATTATGGAATTCCTTTCCAGCCTTTCTCTCCTGGCTGACTTTCCATTTCCCACTCAGAAAAGAACAGCCAACCTGGACTTTTGAACAAACTTACTTTAGTTTTGCCACCTCACTTTCAATAATAGGAAAAAAAAAGAATAATAAAAACAGCATCTGGACAGAATAAAGGCAGTAAAGTTGCACCTATTTCAAGAGATGACTCATGGATAGTGTAATCTTCATTAAAATTCATTAAATGTCTTATCCTTGTGTTAGTTTTGCCACTCCATGTCTTGGAAACCCACCCTCCCATTGTTTTCCATGAATATATATTTCCTTCAGAGTTCATTGAGAAATGAGTCTTGAACAGAGCTTTTGGCCAAGGCCAAAGAGTGATCACAATCCCTCCAGCCACTTTTCTTCTCCCTTCAAGGTAAATCAGTAAATCTTGAGGAAAATATTCAATAAAAATAATGCTAAGAAGCCTCCAGTACAGAGGGAAACAGAACCCAAATATTAGGAAAAGCTGCCCCTGGGTGCTAACAGATCCTATTTACTGTTTAATTGGATTTCCAGATAGGCTGAATCACACTGAAAACAACAAATCCCATAAATAAATATCCGGGGTTTCCAAGAAATGCAAAGGTTTCCTACCTGGCAATACCCCTGTGCTCAGCATACCAAGCAGTGATTTTCTCTTCCCACATCTCTGCTGTCAGCTGATACTGCCTGAGGACCTGCAGGGGAAGGAAGGAGGTTGGATCCCTTTGAAAACCCAAATCCAACTGCTGCCTCTCCCAAGCAAAATGAATGCAGAATTCACAGCTTGGGCATTTTGCAGAGTTTTTAATGCTCTGGTAAATCCCCAGCAATATCTGCACTGCAAAGAGGGGATTCAAAGATTCTGCACTGCAAAGAGCAGATTCAAAGATTTGGATTGATAGAAAAGTAAGACTCACCCTTTTGGGTAACAGCTCATCATGAGCTAGAAAGCCTGGCTCGTGGAAATTTGGGTCATAGTCACCATACTGTGCCAAAAAAGAAAAGTTATTTCATTTGTTAGAGGCAGACTGCTGAGGGAGTTGTTCCTTGCATAGTTTGAAGTGAAAGCTTGATGCAGATTTAATTTTGGTTCCCCTGTACTCATCCCCTCATCTGAGCAGTCCCTGGAAGCTCTTTCCAGCCCTTGTGCCATGCAGGTGGCTCCAACACAGCCACTGAGCCACTCAGACTTCAATCCTACCCTGCAAACCTTCAGGCCCCAACCCTGCAAACCTTCAGGCCCCCAACCCTGCAAACCCTCAGCCCCAAAACCCTGCAAACCCTCAGCCCGCCAACCCTGCAAACACTCAGCCCCCCAATTAGAAACTGCAGCTCTGAAGGAATCTCCCAGGAATTCACCCTCTGGAGCAGAGGAATGGGAGCTGCTGCACAGGGAGAGCCCTGCTGAGTTGTGTTCACCTCCTGCCATTGTGTAAATCGGGCTCTTGGTGGCAAGAATTGAGCAGAGCTCTGAGAGACAATAAAAAACTTCGTGCCCTTCCATTCTGAGCTCTGTTTTGAGCACCTTCTGCATCCATGATAACTTTTAAAACAATCATTCTAGCTTGGAGAAAGATTACACTAAAATGTTAGGTCCAAATAAATCCCCTAAGTTCCAAAAGTATAGAAAAAAAATCCCTGTAGTGGCATTTAATGTTTCTTTTTCTAGCTGTGCTTGTACCTCCCAGGATGACCAACTTCTTTAACAGCAAATTTTAACCCTGCTGTGTTTACAAACCACCATGTAGATGTGTTGGTTAAACCAGAAAAAAAGTCAATTAAAAAAGAGATTTTCTATGCACAAACCTTGGCCTGAACAGCATAAGAAGCCAGTAAAACTGTAGCTTCTGGTGAGCAATAGATTTCCTCATCCAGGATTTGCTTCTTAACCTAAACCAACAGAAAAAGGGAGCAAGTTAAAGAAGCTCAAAGTCAGGACTTATTTCAGGCTTGAAATAAAAGCAGACATGCCCAGACTATAACTTGGCACCAAATATCACCTTTAGGAGTTAATAACAGCAACAAGAAATTGGCATTCAGGAACACAGGAAGCCTTTAGTTAGCATTGCATTTAATGAGATCAAAAATGCCAGTCAGCTCTCTCCACACACTTACATAAGGAGTCCTATAAAAGAATATCCTATAAAACATCAATTTTATTGTCTGTGCTTCATTTCTTTTAACAATCCTTTTTTTTTCTGCCTGCTTTGGAAAAGTCAGCTTTGCATCATGTCAGACATCAGATTTTAGGCTGGGAGGGACCTCTGGAGGTCAGACTCAGGGCTGTGCAGCTGCCATATAAAAACCATGAGAGATGTTCTCCAGCATTCCAGAATGAGAGAATAAAGGAGACCCCCCCAAAGAGAAGCTGAATAACAGAGCACTTAATTTCTTCATTTTCAATGGTCTAAGCACAATCAAACAATGACAAAGAGTCTCTCAACATTCTTTTCATTTTAATAACCTGTGGTGCTACCAAGACCAGAGGTGTAATAGTTTGTAAGGTGTTGTTTGATTTTAAATCAGTTGTGCAATTTCTGTTTGAAAACCTAAAGAGGGAAGGGGAAATTAATCTTCCCAAATCCTCCTCTCAGGTGTATTTAGCTTAGGAACAAGCATAAGACAACAGAATTTTGCATAGCTCACAGTCTTAAACATTTCCAAACAGAAAAATTACTCAAGTTCTGTTTACAAACACATCTCTGTAGGTGCTGGAAACTGAAATGAGCCACCAATAAAGTTTTTTAATTTAAATTTAGTCCCTGATGAGCACAATCTCTGAAGCTGAGTTACAGTGCAGGGAACATTCTTTCTAGGCTGTTAAAAGTGGAAAGAATGAAAAGATTTTTCTTCCAATTTGGAAGGCTCCAGCTTTCATTCTCCACAGTGCAAATCATGCTCCAGAATTTGGAACAATGTGGATAAATCCCCCATAAGTGTCTGGGTGGGGGTTTTTTTGGTGTTTTTTGTTGTGTTTTTGTTTTGTTTTGTTTTTGTTTTTTGTTTGTTTGTTTGTGGGTTTTTGGGTTTTTTTTGTTTTGTTTTTTGGGGGTTTTTTCTTTGTTTGTTTTGTTTTGTTTTTGCTGATCAGTTTTTACAAGGACTTTTTGTTAAACTTCATGAAAAAGCAATAAATTACCTCATCTTTAAGCAAACAATATTTAGCTTTAGTCATTGATGTTTATTTAGGCATTTTGCAAAAGCTGTTATGCCACATTAATTTGCAAAGGTCTGAAGAGTCAGGAGAGCTGAAATCTTCAGGCATCCAGATGTCTGTACATGTTTTTCCTATTAGCATCCAGGTGTGAGCTGAACTTCTTACAGTCAGGAAACTTTGCAAGTTCCAATTTGTTTCAGCCTTGTTTTCCTACTTTGGAATGAGAAGAATTTGCTAATTGCATATCTGCTAGTTAAGGCAGGTTCAAGCAGAAAAGAAAAAAAATAAAGGTGGAAAAATCAGGATTAAACGAGTAGGAAAAGAGTTCTGCTGCTCTCAATCCTTTCCAAAATTAGCTGAAGAAATAAATTGCCAAGTGGTTAAAGGTTCTGGATGAAGTTCTGGTGGGTTTATGAACCCTCAGAGCTGCATTTCCCCATTATTTCATTAGCACATCCTCCTCAGGGCACAGGGGAATTTCCTGGGTTTATTTCCAGCTGCAGACTGAATTTATCCCACTACCTGCACAGACATATCCTGCTGGAATAAAGCAACACTCCACAGGCTGAAACTTCCAGAGGGACTCCACAGCAACTCAGGAGAGAAGCTGGATGTCTCAGACATTGGAAGTGCCCATCCCAAATTCAGCTATGGAGCCTTCCCTGGTTGATCCATCTTTATTTTGAATAAGGCTCCAAGAATTTGCTCCTTCATCCTATTTTTGATGGAGTTCAAATGGTGTCTGCTGCTCTGCTCCTTTTAAACCTTGCCAGGTGAACACACCTAGATTTCAGAATGATCTTTTATCCCTACAATCCAAAATGAAGCTTTAGGGAGTCCTTGTTTTCTAGAGGTTGTGCCCTCCAGCACAAGATCTCCCCAAAAGCCTCCCAGTTCTTCCAGCACTTCCAGCTTTGCATGGAGGATTTTTTTTTTAAAAACACATATTAAGGAACAAAACAAGTCTGGAATATTCAGATTTGGAATTATCCCCCAAACTGCTGGGGGTTGTCACAAAAACCTGCAGAAGATGAAACATTCAGCTTACCTGGACACAAACCCACAGCAGGCAGGAGAGATGTTTGTATTTCATTAAAATAATATCTACAAAGTTCTTGATACAGCTGAAGCAAGCAAAATTATCCTGAGCTGCCAACAAGATCAAAGACAGTGCAAAAGGACTGGGGGAAATACAGAAGGAATTCATGGTTCAAAACTGTTCCTGACCTGAAGGAAGAATAAATGCTGGGTAATTTCCTGTAAGAGTTCCTCTTCTACTTTCTCTGGGTAGAATTTAGCCAAAAAATGAAAGCTAATGGGATCTTCTTTGGGGATTTCTTGATCTAAGACCTGTTTAGAGATAAAATAAAATCAGCAGCAAAAAGGATACATGAGTGTCTCAAGGTAATATTCCCAAGGAAAATCAGAAAGCAGCCAATAATCCACTTCAAGCAACCTTCCCATATTTCAGAGGGAAGGGTAATTCTGAGCTTTAATCTAACAGCAATCAGGGGTGATTCGTGTGGGATGCTCCAGGTCAAATGGGATAGAAGCAATCAGAGCAAATAATCCAATTTTAGCCTTAAAAAAAGCTACCATGTCAAATTCTGAGCTGTCATGGAACACATCCTTTCAGCTCCCATGCTCCAGAGAGTCAATATTTATAGAAGTAAATAATTAATTGCCACCCATTTTGTCTCCTGTACCTTTTTGTCCATCTTTAACCATGTGCACATTCCTTTAATTGTGTACTGCAAGCCAAAAAACCAAGTCTCCCTTAAACCAAGGGCTCTGCACACCAGGTCAAACAAATCCTTTCCCTTCCACTTCATCTGAAAGAGAGAAAAATCAAGAAAAACATGGATATCCTAAACGAATTTGCTCCACTTTAGCCCTTTCTCTTATGAAATCTGATTTCATCCTTAGGTTTTTAATGAAATATTCTTGCTGCTGTGAATGGAATATTCTCTGCTATCCTTCTCCAGACACATCCAGGGAGCAGCTGAAGTAATTTAACCACCAAAGCACTTGAGGGAATGAAGATTGTACCGTGGATTTCCTGGGATGTGGCAAATCTTTATTAATATTTGTCCAAAATTTTGACTCAATGGTTTACACAAATTGGAAAGACTGAGAGAAAGCCAGGGGAAATCAAATCAGGACACAGGGTAGGAATGCTGAAAGCAGATCCACCTTTCACACCCCTCAGGTATTTCAGGGGCACCTGGCCAAGCCTTTATCCTACTCTGATTTCTATGAGTCTTCTTAAATGTTTGCAGTTTAGCAGCCAGAGAGAGCAAATTTTGATTAAAGATCCCAAATTCACACATATCTGAAGCCTTGTTTTTTTCACCAAAGAGGCTGCTCATCTGTTTGTTCTATTGGACCAGATTTTAGAAAGATGATTTTATCTAATTGCTAAAACTATAAACTGAATGGCAAAAAAAAACCCCTGAACTTTTAGGCAGTATTTGAGTGGAAAGCTGAAAATCATCCCAGCAAAGGAGCAGAATCTGGGGAGAAAGGAGAGGTAGCAAAGGAAGGAATACAATTTGTTAACAAGGACTCTGATCTCTAAATCTAATTTTCCAAATCCTTTATTTTCACAACTCTGCCTGCAAGTACTCCAGAGCAGGAACTCGTACAAGACTAATCTATTCTGCTTCTGAAGGACCTAATAAATGACATTAAATGCCTCACAACACAGTCTCACTAAAATTGCCAGTCCCATTGGAACTGAGTATTCTAACTCCTCAAAATACCTATGGGTCTTGTTTAGCTTTTGCTGGATGATTAGGAATTAATTAATCAGGGACAGTTCTATTCCTTCAATAGTGCAGCCCAATTTATTTAGCAATTGATCATTTATTTTTGTCCAGCCATGATTTCTCTAACCACTTTATCAGACAGCTATAATTAATGGAACTGCCAGGTTTTTCATCAAACTTTTTTTTTCTTTTCTACCCAGAGATCCAAACATCCATTGCAGTTAAAGATCAGGAATTTACAAATGCCAAATTTAAAGAGAATGTCCCAGATCAACAAAAGTACCAGTTCATAAATTATTTAAACACAACATCTTAGCACCAGCTCTGACCAGTTTATCCAAGTTGGAAGTGTCTTAAAGAGTTGTGTCAGTTCCAAAAACAAAAAAAGAAGAATTTAATGGAGAAGTAGGAATCCTTACAAACAATTGGAATGCCTATGAAGAAATCAGGTTTAGTGTTAATTTAGCTGTTCCAGTCAATATATTTCATGCAAACAGCTTTAAATTCTGAACAGAGTTGAGAGAAGAACACACCTGAGATTAAATAATTCATTATTTATCAAAATAATATAGTTTTAAGACCATCCATGAGCTGAAAATATGAATTTTTCAGATTTGTTGCTAATACAAAGGTCAGCCCCCAACTCCCCAGCATTTGCTGACACTCTCACCTCACAGCTGAACTCCATCTCAGCATCTACTGTTACAATTCTGACTTTAAAAGTCTTTGGTTGTTTCTTCTTCAGGCCTCGGATGGACATATTTTTCAGTTGATGAGGGCAGCCACACCTGTAATCAAACATTGAGGGATGGAAATTCAGCAGCATTTTCTTGGTTAGATTCCAAAGTAGGATTAGTCCAAACATGCAGAATAAAATCACCTTTAGAAGTGCATTTTTTGTGTCTAATAAGGCCTGTTGAAAGAAAAAGCTTTAAAATGAGCTTGCTCCTTAAAATAAGGTGCTCAGAAAATATTATTATTGCCTTTTCTCAGATTTTAGCTATCACAAACAAATTTCTCTTTCTCAAGGGTCTCTGCAGCATCTCCACTCAGTAGAACACCAGAAAATGCAGCTAAGCTTTATGATGTCAAATCCAACACAATCCTTTCCCATCATTTATGGCCCCTTCAGCAACTGAATTACTGGATTTCTTGATAACATGAGATCTTAACTGCCTGAAATTATACAAATGCCAAGAATACATGCAGTGAAATTCAGCTGAATTTACCACATTCTCTTGTGCTACTCACGCACGATGGTAAAATTTGTTTAGAGCAGAAATTTTCACAGCAAAGTTCTTGTGAAATGGATTTCATTTCAACAGAAAATTCCTTCAGAAATCTTCTATTCTAAATGTAATCACCAGCATGCCATCCAAAAACTTGAGGAGATGCTGCTTCCACGGGCACAAGGTTTTTGTAGAAACCAAATATTGGAAGCTGAAGTTAAATGATGGTGTGGGTCTGCTCCAGGCAGTTCTCAGGCATTTCTTTCTGAGCACAGGAAATCAGCCTGTGAAGGTTTTTGCTTTTTTTACTTTATAAAATTAACAGGTCCAATTTGTATAATGCAGTGAGTAACTGTGAACTATACAGGGCAAGAGACTCAGGCATTCCTGGCTTCCTACAATATAAGACTATTACAGTGTGCCAGAATTCCAATCTCTCCTTGAGGAATTTCAAAGCAAAGCTCTAGTTTAAACTGAAAATTTCCATTTGCCTGCACCTTCCAGGATTTTATAAAATATTTTGCTCTCCTTTGTACTGCTGAGCTCCAAATTGGCTTGGAAATGTACTGATTTTCCACTTACTCTGTTTGTGCCCCTCACCCACAAATTTTGAGCAGTTAAATAGGAGGGGGAATAGAAATGGAAGTTTTTCCTTGCAGATTATGGGGAAGTTAAGGCAGGGAACAGATACAATAGTTACCAAACCATAGGGACATCAGAAGCAGAGCTGAGAACAAGTGACTGAGGCAATTCAGAGTGGGGAAGGTGAGCTCAGGAGGAAATTCATCCCTCTGACACCACTGAGACCAGATGGGGAGTCCTCTCCTCCAGGTGGAGCTTCTGTTGAAGTCTTGTTTGGTTTTGGGCACCACTTCTGGAGCTGGGAAAACAACAGGGGAGAGTCCAAAGGAGAGGTCCAAGGCCTAGAAAATCATCTGTGGTAAAATGAAAATACTGGTTAGATCAGAGAAAGGACAAGTGGTGAGACACTGTCATGGCTGCTCTTCATGACAAGGAGTAATGGGCTTAATTAAGTTGCAGACTGAGGAAAATTCCAGAATAATCAGGATACTACAGTGCTGGAAAAGCACAGGGTGGCATTTCTCTCTCTGAACTTCCTCCTAAAACAATGGGACAGCATCTGCTCTCTCTTCCAGACTGGAGGGACCCACACCCTCAAAGGACTCCCCTCAAAGCTGCTCCCTTCTGCCAGTACCCACCACCAGCCCAGGAGAGGCCACACCACCAAAAGCCAGTGGAACCCAAGGAACAGCACACCCAGAGCCCAAATCCCATCACCCCCAGGGTGCCCCTCTCTCCTCATGGATTATTTTTAAAGGAGTGAAAACCAGATCTTGCCATACCTCTAAAATTTAGGCAGCTCAGTGCACCCAGCTGAGCAGAGCTCAGGTGCTTTCTATTTAGCACAGCAAAGAGTTTTCAATTAAGGAAAAAAGGAATATTGAGAACCCCCCAAAATGACCACAGCAATATTGACAGGGAGAACATCATGGGAGGGCATCCAAACCAGCAGTAATTACCCCAGACATTTTTTGATCTCTAATCTGCAAAATTCAATTTTAACCTGTTGCATTGCAAAGCTCTTTGCCATCTGGTTTTCTCCCCAACTGTAAATAATTGTACCACTGGATACAGCAGTCATAGGCTGAGAAATACAGACTTCTACACAATACTGGAAATCTTTTTTATTAGTTTCTAGAAGAAACATCAATGGCTGAAAATGAAGGAGAAAAGAGCTTCATAATTCATTTTTAATATGTAACCTGAAACAGCCAATCGAGTTAAACAGGAACTCGGAATTCAGGCCAGTACAGAACATTCTCAGAGTTTCATATGGAAAATTGTGAACAGATAAAATTGAGCAGCTGGAGAAAAATGTACTAATTTTCTCAAAACATGAGAAAAATACCAGAGCTTTTCATTTGGACTTCGAAGTTATTTCTTTTTTCTTATATAACCAAGTTGAAATGACAATATAATTTGTTCGACATTTCCAATAGCTTTTTTTTTTTTTTCTTTCCAGAATTTTTATTCCATGGAAAAGTACATTCTGACTCACAGTGAAAAGACATTTTTGAATATCAAATTCTCCCCAGAAAAGTAAACTGCATTTTAATCAATAGCACTGGTAAAGAAATTGGAAAGGGTTTTCACACTGAATAGCTGAAATGAATGTCAGATCCTGACAACAGAAACAAGAGCACTTAGCAGATAAGATTTTAGAAAAACAACTTCTTCAAATAAGAGAAATCTTGCTGAAAAAAGACAATCTGGGTTTGCAATTTTTTTGTGTAAATGCAAAAGCAAACCCTTCCCTGAGTACCTGCTAACAATGGCATTTAAGTGGGAATCAAGTGCTCCAAGGCAGAATTCCCAACACAGCTCCAGTGATTTATTCCTGCAGGTGCCACAGGGATCCAGAAGGAGCAAAATGGGATGGATCAGAGCATGAATGCAAAATAGGGCAGGGTGATAAAAGATTCCTGTGCAGCCAGAACCTGGGAACAGGGAGTTCAGGAGCTGGGAACAAGCACAGGGAGATGATAAAAGCTTGATGTGGTGAGGGGAACAGAAAGGCAGCGATGGGGAATGAAATGTGAAGGAATAAAACAACCCCAACTCTCTGCTGATGCCCAAGATGAAAGGAAGGACATCCAGCAGCTCTGGATCCCAGTGTTCTCCCTCCTGGACAATGAGAAAGCAGGAGCAAAGCGTGGGGGTGCAATGGGAAGTGGGAAGAGCAGGAAGAACTGGCCAGGTGAGTGTTGCACAGCAATGCTGATCTGTGTCCCAGCACAGCTCTGCTCTTAGATCCACGTGGGGAGTCACCCACAGGAGATAATCACTCACTCACCCACATCGTTCACTGGCAACCAGAGAGAGGAAAGTGAAATCAGCACCACCACACACACCAAGCTCGAGAAATCCACCAGAATTCAGCACCTTGTAGACAAATACCCCGAGGAACAAGCTGCCCGGGAGTGAGGAGCGATTCATTCCCGGTTTAGCATTTCCAAGGTGAATTTTTGCAGGGTTCTCCACGGGGTATCTAAACTTCCCTTCACGTGGCACTGGCTCTCAGTGACAACCGGCTGTGAGCTGTCACCATCCATCACACTTGGGGCAGCCACACTGGGGTGAAAAATCAGCTGTTTCCCCACACACAAAAAAAATCCAGCAGCACTTCCTAAGGTGGTAACTCCGGCGCAGACAGGCAAAGAATGAATGGCAATTGAGAGCCCTCTCTTAACATCCCCAAAATGAATCTGCCCTTAAGGATCAGCGAAGTCCTTACAGGAGCTGGAAATATAAAACCTTTGGGAGAGCAGTGAGGATTCAAGGGACAAGGCTTGGGAATTACTTTAAGAGCCACCAACAGAAGATGCTTGAAGCATCCCCAGCAAAAGCACATTAACACAGACACTACCACAGTTTGAAAGAGTGTCATCGCTGAAATATTTACTGCAACTCGGAGTGCCGAATTCCCCTGACTCATTATGTTTCTCCCAGTTCCTGAATTTCCATACTCCGGCTCAGGAATTAATGCAAGCGATTTGAATGCAGACAACACAGGCGGGCGTCGTGGGCTTTGTGCAGTTGTTGACTCACGCTCCTGCCTGTGCTCCCTGCCCGAGGAACAATTTAATCAAAGAATTCACTGTTTTAAAATGGGGCAGCAAGATAAAGGGTTTTCTTCCCCCTCACTCTAAAAAGAAGTTATCTAAAGTCACCAGTTGGAATCAAGACTTACCTCACAGATCCTTTTTTGAATGACGAGAAGAAGGAGGGGAAAAAGAAAACAAAAACAACTTTTAATCCAAAAACTCCGTATTTTCCCCGCAGACATCAATATCCAGCCCTCACAAGTTCTGCCACTGCGAATAAAATCCAAGAACAACTTTTCTACTTGATCCCCTTCCCTTTGTTTCCATGAACTGCAGCATGTTAGCGCCCTCTGAAAAATCAAAGGATTGCTTTCCCAGGTGATAGGAACGGCTCTTAACCATTTCCTGCCTGCACCAGGGCTCCTCCCAACCCGTCTGCTCTGTAATTCAAGTAACCAGGCACTAAAAGGAGAGAAACCCACGAGTTTTGGCTTGGACAGCTGTTAGAATTAATAATGAACTTCCAAGTAACTCCTTGGATGGTATCTGATTAAATTGTTTCAACAGTGTCTCCTGTTCTCCCCTTATCAGCCACCTTAAGGAGGGAAACTGCCCAGAGTTGTGCTGTTAATTAAATATGATTCCCTACCTGCTCTCTTCTTGCGGTGAGAGATGATGGGACAGCGACACCAAAAAGAGAACAAGCCTCAAAAATGGGCAGCAGCCAAAATACGAGCAGAAAGTGGTAAGGGAGCACATTTAAATTAAAAAAGGGATTACCTCAGCCTCAAGTCACAGGGAAAGTCAAGGAGCACAGTACCTCAAAGCTCAAAAATTCTGCCATTATTCAGTTTCTAAGTGGTTTGGCCTTTTTTTGCTAAGCCTCCATTTTATGCACAGATTTACAGAATATTAGTATCTGCCAGGTTATGGATAGCAAGGCCAACAGGCCAGCTCTCACTCCGTATCTACTATAATTATTCCAGAATTACGTGGAAAACCTTGAAGATTTGTCTCACGTCCATCACTCAACAGCAGGGGGACAGAGCACACCACTTGTTGCTGTGCAGAAACCTCAAAGAAGCTGCACTGAGAGTCAGCTCCATCCCCAAAATTCCCTGTAAAGGGGCCCCTCAGCACTTTACACCCTGCATTTGTTTGGAAGAGGACGCTCAGGGAGGAACTCCATCACTCCCCACAATTACCCGAGAGGAGGAGGTTGTGGTGATGCAGGGTCACTCTCTTCTGCTGTGCTTGCAGTGAGAAGACAAGAAAAAACAGCCTGAAACTGAGATAGGAGATTCAAATTAGGCATTGGAAAAGGTGTTTTCACTGTTTGGCTGGTCAGGCACTGGAACAGGTTGCCCAGGGAGGGGTCACCATGCCTTGAGGCGTCTGGATCTGGGTGATGGGGTTTGGGGTTATATTCACAGTGCTGGGTGCATGGCTGGACTTGGTGATCAAAGAATCACAAAATATCCTGAGTAGAAAGAGACCCATCAGGGACATTGAGTCCAACTCCTGGCAGTGCACAGAACACCCCAAGAATCCCACCACTGACCTGAGTGGTTGAGCTCTGTCAGGTCTGGTGCCATGACCATTGCCCTGAGGAGCCTGTTCACTGCTCAACCCTGCTCTGGGAGAAAAACCTTTTCCTGATATCCAACATAAACCTCCCCTGACTTAGCTCCAGCCATTTCCTCGAGCCTTTTCACATGTGAGACAGAAGAGATTGCTACCTGCCCCACCTCTTCCCCTCATGAGAATACAGAATACCACAGTGAGGTCTGACCTCAGGCTCATCTTCTCCAAGCTGAACAAACCAAGTGACCTCAGCCACTCCTCTTAAGCCTTACCCTCTCGACATTTTACCATCCTTAAAGGATCTTTAAAGGGCTCTTAGGGAATCTCTTCCAACTTTAATCAATCCTCCTCCCTGCCACCAACACTCGCCTTCCCCTCACCGCCTCTACCTGAGGGGGCGGCCGCTGTCTGTGCCTTTAAATACGCTCTGGAAGCCCCGCCCCCCTGTGGCCCCGCCCCTTCCCGCCGCGCGGCGCTTCCGCGCTCGGCACCGCCCGTTCCGGGCCCGTCCCTTTAAGGCCCCCGAGGCGCGGCGGCGGCAGCGGCGGTGAGAGGGGTTGGGGCTGCCGCGGCTGGGGGGATTGCCCGTGGGTGTTCCCCCGTGCCGGGGCTGCGCCCTGGGTGCTGCGGGAACCGCCTGGCTGAGCCCCGCTGCCTGCGCGGCCCCGCTGGCGCGGAGGCTCCGGGGCAGGGCCTGGCGCGGAGCGCTGTGGGGGGGGCTGAGGGCTCCCTGTCCGTTTTTCTGTTTTAATTTCCTCTTTTTTCCCTATCTGCCGGTGCTCGGTGGGTGCTGCTCGTGCTGAACACGCCTCTCTGTGTGGGGTGTTTAGCCCTGGGGTACAGAGGCCCCCCCCACACGGACTCGTTCCAGCCCTGAGCGCCCACAGCTGAGTCGGGGATGGGAAAAGCAGCCCCTGAGTATTTGCTGAAGCGTTTCATCCTATGGCTGTATCCCTGGGTCCCTAAACTCATCTTTTGATGTGTTGCAACATCAAAGCAAGGGTCTTACAAATTGGGTGGATGGAGAATTCACAGGTGTTGGTTGTGCTTCACAACGTGTCTGAGTGGGAGAGAAAGTGGTCCTTAATCTCCATCAGTTTTAATATCGATTCAAGTCTTCTATCGACTTTGCCCCTGACTCTTGCAAGAGTGGTACAGAAAGCTCTCCCTAATTAAGTCAAATAAGGTAATGGGATATAATTTACTTGCAGGAAAGAACTCAAAAGCAAACATATGTACTACAGATCAGACAGCTCTTTGGTGTGTCATTTATGGCTTGAGAAGCTTGTTGCCTTCCTTGGGTTTCATCAGCTCAGCTGATAACGAGAGGCAGAGAAGCAAACGACTTTGAACAAAAGCTGCTCCCTTGTTTGGGTGCACTCTGGTCTTACATGGAGCTGATGAACACGTTCCCAGCCAAAACAGCTGCTGGAGTTAAATGGATAAATGGATAATTTCCACAGCTACACTTTTCTCTATTGTGTTTGTGACTATTGGGGTGATTCAGAGGAGGTTTTTGGGGTAAGGTCTCATCCTCATGCTGTTCTGTTCAGTTTTACTGCTGTCCTGAAGTAACTTTTACTGGCAGCAAGGACAGGGTGTCATCCCTCCTATATTGTCAGACAAGGCTGGGATAGTGCAATAAATGGAGTTTCAAACTGTTCTTCCAACAGAATGACCTAATGAAGCTGTTAATCTAAAATAAGGACAATTCTGGTGTTGATCAGGAAGCAGTTGCATTTTTTACTTTGTTACAAATAACACATGTGCTGTTTTTGCTGCCAGGCACTGCATGACCATAACTAAACAATGTCTGTCCCACGTGGAGCTGTCCATGCAAAATGGATAGTGGGGAAGGTAATTGGGACCAAAATGCAGAAAACTGCCAAAGTGAGAGTGACAAGGCTCGTGCTGGATCCCTACTTGCTAAAGGTAATGCCAGTAACCAACTTTTCTTGCCTGGTGGGTTTTGTGTTGTGTGCAGAAATGTTCTGATTTGAGTCTTAGGAGTTTTGATGACTCTTTACAAACCTTAAGGATTTGGCGGTGGGGATGACTGCAGAGGATGAAAAGCACTGGGTGGTGAAGGTTTACAAATTACCTGCTAAATGTATTTCTTTGAAGTGCCTTGTTAATGCACTTCCTTTGATCTCTTCGGGAAGGTAAGCTTTTGTTGTTTCGTGCTTAGATTTACTTTTTTATATTGATGTAGAGCATGCTTTGGAGACCTGACAGTGTATTAGGCACTTGTGCAATAAATTTTATAGCTGTTTTTTCTGTATGCATCATTTGTAACATTACTGTGATCTTGGATTTACCCCTTGACAATGTACTTCAAACAGGAAGGTTAAAAATCATATTTTCTCCATTTTAAATAGGGAACCAGTGTTACATGGAGGTAGAATAAGTTGCCTTTGGTGACCAGAAGGTTAGGGATAGAGTCAGGATTGGATAATGGGTCCTGTGGAACCCATTTCAATATTTCATACGGTCAAAGAACCTTTATTTATTTCTTAACCTAATTTGTTTCTTAAAGGATTCTGAATTCTGCTATTCCAATAAGAAAAAAAAGAGTTTTTATATGAAAGAAAATTATTTCAGCAAGAAAACTTCACATAAAAAACTTCAAAATACAGATTGCAGACCTTTTTCTTCCCCATTTCCTTTCCTGCAGGCTCAGTTGGCAGCACTACCCTGACAAGAGATTGGGAAGGGCAGTGCTGTGCTTTCTGTGGAGAACCTGTAGAGTGCACAGTTGCATTTCTCTTCATGATGCAAACTGAATCTCACTTTAAAAGATACATAAGGCTTAGTGCAATTCATTTATTTGCTGTTAACTATATATTTACCCATCGCATAACTTTGAAATATAATGCCAAGGTTTCTTTTTTTTTTTCTTCTTCTTTTTGTTCCTTTTACAGTTCTTTAACAAAAGAAAAACCTATTTTGCCCATGACCCACTGCAGCAGTGTGTTGTTGGAGACATTGTTCTTCTGAAAGCTCTGCCCGAGCGAAGGAACAAACACGTGAAACACGAACTGGCTGAAATTGTGTTCAAGGTTGGCAATGTCATAGATCCCATCACAGGAAAGCCCTGTGCAGGAACCAGATTCCTGGAAAATCTGTCAGATTCTGAAAATCTGACAGAGGCAGACACCACCTATCTAAGTGAGAAACTTCAGGAACTTAAAGTTTGTTCAACAGATAAATAGTGGGGGAAATATTTTAAGCAGAGGGCTTCCAGCTTTTGTCTCTCTCTCTCTGCCAGGGATGTTTGGGGCCCTGCTGTGATATGTTAAATGTTTCAGTGAAATCTGTAGTCCAAATAAATAGTAAATGTAGTTGCTTATGCAAAGAGATGTTGCAGATTGGTGGGCACCTGGAGCTTTGAATGAAAATACAGAGAAAAATGCGAGTTTAGTGTTCACACTTCATTTTGTTGCCTTTAGTTTTGCCCCAGTGACAAAGTTCCCAAAGGCAGCTGCCCTCCTGGAATGGCCCCTCTGTGTTAAGACAAGACTACAGTTGTGTGATGTTTCATTTTGGTGGGAGGGTCATTACATGATTTGATTGTTTTGTATTTCAGGCAGGTTTTTTCTGGTTTGTAGGGTTACTGGAGATGATGCTATTAAAAGCTTTTGAAAGGAAGTGCAGAATTTTAAAACCAGCTGCATGCTTGTGTCCTTATTTCCTCTTGCAGTTCCTTCTGACTTCCAAGCTCTAACAAAAACAGCCCTTTGCCTTTTTAGTGGCAGAGAGTTGAGAATCAAAGCTTGGGGCAGCTTAGAGTGCCTGGCTTTGTCACCTGTCCAAAGGCAGGATTTAGTTCAGGGGAGCTGGATCTCTTTGAGCTGCCAGCAAGACAGGGGAGCTGATGAGAATACAAAGCCTAAAAGTGATTAGATTTTGTCTCATCAGAAAAGCTAATTAAAATACCACATTCTGGGGAGATGCAGGTTTGCTGCATGCTTTAATGTGGAGCTAAAGGCCAGAGCAGCTAATGATGAAAGATGAGTTTATCCTGGTTCAGCTCTGGGGCTCTCATGTCCTCTCTTCCAGGACATGAAGGAAACTGAGAGCCTGCAGCTGTTGCAGCAGCCTCGAGTTCCTGATTTTGGATCTAAAAGGGCATCTGCCTCAAAATTTAGCACTGTGGGTGGAGAGAGTGGGTTATGAGAGCTGTGAGAAATCCTTTCCAAAGAGTCTGTTGGTCTTTAAGATCAGAAGCAAAACAAGGTGTATCAGGCCTAAAATCTTATCCTCTGACCTAAAATATCTTACTTTAAGCAATTGAGCCATCTTGCACTAGTAGCTTCCAGTTGTGTTCTCTGCTGTTATCAGATTATTAACGATCATTTGCCCTTTAACTTCCTGTATAAAGTCAGTTCTTGGCTGCCTAAAAAGCCTGACTGAACTCAGCAGATGATTTGGGACAGCAGGAATGAGAAATTTAAAATTCCTTCAGTGCTTCAGAGCAAAAAATTCTGCTCCTTGAATGCCAGTGTTTGTGTGGGGTGTCAAGAAACGTCCACTGAAATGTCTCTGTGTAAAATGATGTGGGCACAGGCTCTGAGTTTGAGGAAGTGCCTTAAGCATGTGGTTGAAGGGGTTTTCTTGTTTGTGGCAGGGGTTTAGGTAAATTCCTTGGAGCTGGCTGATCAAAGCAGAGGGAAGGAAAAACCTGAGGTCTGACTCCTGCCCAGGTGGATTTAAAATGTGAAACTTCATCCAACAGAGATTGGGAGAACGTGGACATGGGGTACAGTTTCACCCTGGGCTGTAGGGAATGCACTGAAGTTGTATCCAAGCAGAACCTGACCCTCAATATATGAGATATGAGTGTTCTAATAACTAGATAATTGTAAGAAATAGAAAAGTTTTCTTCTTTGCTTATTAGGTTGCATGTACATCTAATTAAGGGAGTAAAAATTTTCTCATATTTCTTGTGATTTCCCTTGAGTAGCTGTGAAAATGCCATATTTTTTTCTCTAAGATTGATTCGCACAGAAAGTTGTAATTTTTCCAGTGTATGCTCTGGGAGGGTTACCCAAGAATTCACCAGGCTGTCAGATCAAGATGTGACTAAAACCAAATAACAGATCAGACTGTTATTTAATAGAGTGATGGCAATTGCAGGTTAATTTTTTTTAAAGTACAAATATTGTACTTTTGTGATATTAAAGTACATCATATGTGTTATCTTCTGGATTAGTCTCAGAATGCTGATAGAGAAATGATAAAAAGGGAATGGAAAGTTTGTAGGGCCAAGATAGAGTCATTATAGGTGTTACATGGAATGATAAGGATTAGTCATTGACTGTTTTCTGTGTTATTGGCTTCTTGATTTTAGAACTGCCCTTTAATTATTACCCTAATTATCACTTTCTCCTTAATTTGAAGTTAAGGATTTGATGGCAGCACACACCTCCTCCTCAGCCAAAATACCTCTGAGTGTAGCAGAGCAGAGTGTGAGGAAAACCCTTCAGCTGCCAGCAAGTGAAAAATGTACTGGGAGAACAACAAACCGGGGCTGGGACTCCCCTAAATCCTACTGGGTTCCACAAAACCAGGGCTGGGATCCCCAAAATTGGGGCTGCAATTCCTCTAAATCCGACCGGGAGGCTCCAAACTTGGGTCCAGGTTGCCCCAAAACTGGGGCTGGAGTCCCTCAAAACCGGGGCTTGGGGGTCTCCCTAAATCCAAGTGTGTCCCTCCCCAAAGAGGTGCTTGGGTCCCCCTAAACCAAGCTTGGTATCCCCCAGAACTGTGGCTGGGGTCCCCCCAAATGCAGCTGGGTCCCTAAAACCGGGGCTGGGCTCATCCCTAAACCAGGCTAAATTTGACAGAGTCCCTTCAAATCAGAGTTGGGTCCCCCTAAATCCCATTTGGTCCTCCCAAACCGGGCCCGGGGGGGGTCCTCAAAACTAGAGCTGGGGTGTCCCCTCTGTCTGAGTAGCGGTCCCCAAAGCGGGGCAGGGTCCCCCTAAATCCCACTTGTTCCCCCCCAAAACCGGGCTCGGGGGGTCCCCCCTCAGCTGAGGGGCCCTGAGGGGGTCCCGGGGCCGCCACGGCCGCGCATGCGCAGGCGGCGCTGCCCGCCAGGGGGCGTGGCCGCAGNCCGCCGGGGGAGGCTGCACGCGGTGCCGGCGCCGTCCGAGCCGCCCGGCGCCTCGCCGCGCAGAGCGTCCCCTTCCCAGGCTGGAAATGGCGCCCCGCTCGCGGGGCAGCGGCCGGGCCTGGGGCGGGGAGTGTGTGAGGCGGCGGGGTGTCCCTCAAGGTCACGGGCCGCAAGGCCGGCCCCTTCCTTCCCTCCTCCGAGTCCGCCCCTGGGTGGGAGGATGGCCGCGGCGCTGACCCGCCGGGACGAGGCGGCCGCCGGTGCCCGGGCTCAGGGGGAACCCACAGCCCTGCCTTGCACCGACCCCTCAGCCCTGCATGGGCACCCC
This sequence comes from Chaetops frenatus, assembly GCA_013400775.1. Classification (NCBI taxonomy): domain Eukaryota; kingdom Metazoa; phylum Chordata; class Aves; order Passeriformes; family Picathartidae; genus Chaetops; species Chaetops frenatus. The sequence goes on from VZTR01028487.1 coordinate 51,500, forward strand.
CGCATGGAACAGGGCACCCCAAGGCTTTCCGGGTGCCCAGCCGCCCTGCACACGTGTATTCCTGGGATTTAAATACCTGGATGCTCCGCACCGCGCTGTCCCTCCAGGATCAGGGTGCGCAGGCTGCTCCGTGTCCCAACTCCTCCGAGCAACAGGGTGCGCAGGCAGCAGCGGCTCCTGTCAGGATGCACAGCTCAAAATCTGTGTTACCTCAGGGCTGGAAACATCGTCCTGCCTTCACCACGTACAGCCACACCGAGAATCCCCTTAGGACTCAGGGCTGGTGTGTCCATGCCTCCCACGGGAGCTGGGATTTGCACCCCGGTGCAGGGGCACATCCATCAAGTTTTGTGGTGCACGGGTTTGCATTTCTTGCATTTCTGTGTGCAGGCGTGCCCCAGGTGCAGACACACACACGCACAGCTCTGAAGGCACCTCCCAGCTGTAGGAAGCAGGCTCAGGGTGATGGAAACACAGGAATTCCCAAGCTGGGATGGATCTACACATTTTTCCTCCCTTTCTTTGAAACAGGGGAAGCTGCTGCCTCAAGCCTCAGAATAGGCAAGACTGAAAGCATCCCTGGAAGCAGCTGTTTAGCACAGTAACATGTTGTGAGGTTTTACATGCATGTTGTGGGGTTATTTTAAGTTTCAAGTAAACTTTGTTTAGACCACAGTTCCAGCACTGTCAAACTGTAGATAAGTTGTTTTTCTATCGCTTCCAGACAGATGTGGGTTACTACAAAATCTAAATTCTTGACCTGGTATCTTCCACCCAGGTTATATTTTGTGCTAAAGCAGGAGCTAAGTGAAAAGAAGTGTTTTCCCTGACATTATTAATTTAATCTGAGCAAGCTATTCAGTGTTAGGCTTTCATGTTCACAGCCCAATCTTTGTAGCAAGAAAGCAAAGCCCACAGTTAATATCTGTAGGATGAGAACTTGCTACCAAAGGCAAGTTGATGCTCACAGCTGTTTAAAGACATTAATTCAGTCCCTGCTCCTCCAGAGCTAATTTTGGGTACAGACTGCCCAAGCAATTGAACCAGTGATCAGTTCAGGGCTTCACTGGGATGACAGTGGTATTTTAGGATATTGATTAAAAATCAGGCCCAGTTTGGGTGCAGGGAACATCTGCTTTAGTAAACTCAGCCTGTTACCTTTATCCTAATAAAACAAGTTTATATTTAGTTGTGATTTGTTAGTCAGTGCTCATGAGGAGCTTTACAGCTGCTGGGGAGAGGAGTTTCCATAAATGTAAAGTATTACTCATGTCATTGTTTTGAAAATTAATCAGACCTCCAGTTTTAGGTGCAGTTTAACATTCAAGTCGTGAAATTCTCTAATAGCAAAGAAATTTGCTTTTCAGAGTTATCCCTGTAGCTCCAGCTTATTCCTGCTGCTGCTGAACTTCCAAAAAAAAAAAGGCATCATGATTATTCTTCTCTTTCCTCTTCAAAGTTTGCTGCAAACAATGTTCCTCGTGGAGGAGTTTTCTGAATATTACTTTGCTAACTTTATTTAATAAAGGGGAGGGAATTATGAGAGTTTACAGGTTTGAGTACTGCAGGAGTGGGGTTCATTCTGCCTTCTGCAGCCAATCAGGGCTTAATTTGAGGAAGCTTTTTCAAACAAAACTTGGATTTCTGAGGTTGGGGTTCAGCCCCGTGCTGTGAGCTCAGGGAAAGCTCTGCTCTAGCAGCAGCCTTATCATGGAATGCCCTTCAAATGCCTGCCCTCAGGAGTAGCTGCTTGGCTTCCAGCACAGCCACATGTTCATGTGGGTGCCCATTTTTAATAAACACACCAATATTTACAAATTATTTCTTAGCACTGAATGTCATCTCAGCTGAAGTCGTTGTTTTTCTGCTGTGAAATACTTTTTCTCTTTTCCATCCTGATCCCATGGGCAGAACCAGGTCATTCTGTTCTTTTCAGATTAAAAGGTGGATTGTTGCAAAAAACTGCTTTTGTGTAATGCAGGTGTGTCCAGGGGGATATTGTTCCCAAGGGAAATTGAGAATTTCTTTCCCTATTTTTTTTTCTGGAAGAAAGCTTTGGGCTGGAGATCCAGCTATCTTCTGGATCTCCAGGTCAGTAATTAAGGGTGAAAAGTTGACATCTGAGGCAGGAAAAGGCTGAGATTTCCAGCTGATAAATATATATATATGTGGTATAAATACCACATTTAATATTTTAGTATTTCAGGGGAAGCTTGTGACAGAATTAGTTTTCTTCACTGTGGCTACTCTGGAGCTGTCAAAAAAAGGCAAATTGAAGGAAGTGATCTTAGAAGGAAAAAACAAAACCATTTGAGCTTGTCAGACATTGTAGAGCATCAGTCAGATGTATCAGATTCCTTGTCCTGGTCATCTGGAAAAGAAGAATAATTCCTTTAACACATCACTTAAAAAATCCCAGTCATCACTTGGTCTCTGTGCTCTGATACAAAGGGAGGTGATAATATTTTGAAAGTGTACTTGGGGAAACTGAATAAAGATCAGATAAGAAAAGGCAGTGAAATTCTTGTGTTTCAGGCAGGGGAAATGTGGATGTTGTACAGGGAGCCTGGCTCTGTGTCCCTACCTGATGCAGTTGCCAGAATTTGAAATTGGAATATTTCCTGGCTGGTTGTTTCCTACCACTCATCTTTTTTCCCAAATTAGTCTTTGGTGCTATTTTTCCTCTTGAAAGACATTTCCCTTTTCCTTTTGTAGAGCTGTCTTTAAGCAGCACAGGAGCATATGGCAATTCCTTTCCCTTTTACACTGTGCTCACTTTTCCTTCTGCAAGTTTTTTGCTCTTTTTCACTCCTGACTGTTTACACCAGGCCAGACCCAGCCCTGGGCAAAGACAACAGGTTAAAACAATGATAAATAGGCACCAAAAGCAGCCAGTACACAGGGAATAACTCTGGATAACTGTATCCAGTGAAATGTTAAATTTCACTGGGGATGAGCCTCCTTTGCCCTGCTGGGAAGAAACTCAGTGGGAAGTTTGAGCAATATGTAACTGCACATTGTGCTACTATAATTTCCATTAAACGCAGGGGTGCTTTCCTTTCCCTGCCTGGTTGGGAATGGCAGGGGCTCAGGGGCCTGTCCTTGCTGCCTGCAGGGGGCTGGGCTGCTCGGCCCGCAGTGCCCGCGAGGACAGCTGGTTAAAATCGCTCTTCATGCGCAAAGTCGACCCCAGGAAAGACGCCCACTCCAACCTCCTGGCCAAACGAGAGACCAGCAGCCTGTACAAACTGCAGTGTGAGTGATGGCTTTGTGGTTGTTTCTTTGGTTTGGTTTTTTTGGGGTTTGGTGGTGGTTTATTGTTTTTTTTTTTTTTTTTTTTTTGTTGTTTGTTTGTTTGTTTGTTTGTTGTTGTTGGTTTTTTTTTTTTGGTCTAGATTAGAAGAGACTTTCAAGATCATCGAGTCCAACCCACGCCCCAACACCTCAACTCAACCCTGGCACCGAGTGCCACATCCAGTCTTGTCTTAAACACATCCAGGGATGGTGACTCCACCACCTCCCTGGGCAGACCATTCCAGTATTTTATCACCCTTTCTGTAAAAAACTTCTTCCTAATATCCAACCTATATTTCCCTTGGTGCAGCTTGAGGCTGTGTCCTCTCATTGCTGCCTGGAGAAAGAGCCCAACCCCCACCTGACTGCAGCCACATTTCAGGGAGTTGTAGAGAGTGATCAGGTCACCTCTGAACCTCCTTTTCTCCAGGCTAAACAACCCCAGCTCCCTCAGTCATTCGTCCTATGGCTGGTGCTCCAAGCCCCTCACCATGGTGTTCAGCAGCCCCATCCCTTCCCTCTGTCCCTGCCTGCCTCACAGCCCTCTTGTTGTTGTTGCAGTTCACAATGTCAAACCTGAGTGTCTAGAGGCCTACAACAAGCTCTGGTAAGTGTACGAGTTCTCTTGTCACCTTTTAGACATGTTGATTTGATCTGAAAATTGGCAAATATCATGATTAGGTAGATGGGAGGCAACAAAATTCTGCTTTTTTAGGATTTGGTATTAAATAGATCCTATGAAAGAGCAAAAAATCCTGTGCTCAGTTCACCCCACTCCCCTCTTGGAGCTGTCATTTCCTAAGCTGAAGTTAAGGATGATTGCTGTCGTGAGAGCTTTGGTGACATTTGCTGGAGCAGCTCTCCCCCTTCCCTGAGTGGTCTTAAAGCTCCTGATCCCTGCAGGGAAAGGTGGAATGTTGGCATTCCCACTGCAGCTGCCAGGTTGAGGCTGATTTCTGTCTGCACACTGGAAGGAGAGAGAGATCAGTGGTAAATTAAACTACACCAGTGTTAAACTCAACTTTGAGATGTTAAAAACCCAAGGGTTGGTTTCCTCTCAGCTCATTTATGTCCCTTTCACAAGTCTTGTTGCTGGGCTGCTCGTGAGGAGTTCCACAAACCCATGGATGGGGTGATTCCCTCCAAAGGGAGCAGTACTGGGACAGCTTTCCCCAAAAGTTACAGCTTTAGAACATGTAGGAATTAATCACATTTGGAACTGACTGCTTTAAGGGGGAAACTGCAGAAATATTACTCCTTTTCTGCCCACATAATCCCCCCTCTGGAGCCCTGAAAGGATTTTGTGTTTAAATTTTGGGATAGAGTAAACCTTGCACCCAGCAGTGCTTTTCTCAGTGACAGTAAAAAAACCATTCTCAGCATAATCACAGCCTTCTGCAACCAACTTTGAAGTGTGAGCACAGCAGCTGGGCTGGAGGGAGGGGAGGAAGTCCCAGCTCCCAGTTCATGTCCTCAGCTGTTACTGGGTGGCTGCACAGCTCCTCTGTCACCCCTGGGCCTTCCTGTGTTGGGCTGGATAACCCAGAACTGTTTTCCCTGCTGTAGAAGCATAAAAAGCCACTAGAATAACATTCAATTGAGGTATTTTTAGCTTTGTTTGTTTGTTTGTTTAAAAAATAAATACTCAGTAAAGGACAATTAGCATTCAGCCAGCTTGCTGTTTAAAAGCTGAATATAAACATGTCCAATTATGCAAGACAGGGAACCACTTCACTGCATTATCTCATGAGCTGCCTGAATGTTGAGTGAGAGCAGAGATTTCTATTTTCAAGGAAAGAAACAAGCAGCCAAGAAAGAAACTGCTGACAGCAGTCAGATGAAATAATCTGTGGTTGGATTGATTCTTTCCAAAGTAAATTGAAGTATTCCAGGGAAGGAGAAGACTTGAGTAAAGTAATAAACAAAACTAAGCTTCTCTGAACTTCCCTCCTGCCTCTCCCTGAATAAAAAAAAAAAGAACAGGTTAATTCTGTATCAAATCAGAATGAGGATTAGTCATCAGGTATTTAATAAACAATGTAATGAAGACAATTACAAGAGTTTTTAATGAATCAGTATGGTTAAGGAGCCCTTCTGAAGAATTCAGGACAGGTTTTTTAAAAGGTGTTCTGTGGGCATTTTTTCTCTAATTTGCAACAATATGTGGTAGAATTATGCAATAATTTCCCATTCCTCTTCAAAGCTGCCTTTCCAAGATCTCATTCAGCTTTGCAAAAATGAACTGATGGTGAAACATCCTTGAGAATGTCCTTGGAGAGTCATTTTATCATATTATTTACACTGGCTAGTGAGAAAATGTCGAGGTACAAATTGGTAATGAGATTTGCTCAAGGTTGTCTGGAAAATCAGTGGCAGAATCCAGAGGAAAACTCATCTCTAATGACTCCCAGCCCCAGCCCAGCCTACTTTTTATTACTTGATACTGTGCAGAGACTCGTTGCCTGTGAGCCAAACTGGGGAAGAAGGGTAATTATTTAGGGAAAAATAGAAAAGGCAGAGTTCAACCACACTAATTGACTTACTCATCAAGGCACAGTGCAGGGAAAGCTGGCTTGGCCGAGTCAGCAATCAGCAAAACTTAATTTCCTCCTGCTAATGTGGGCCACTTGTAAAGTTTGAAAGAGTGTTAGAAATCCTGGCAGGAGTCAGACAGAAATGTTGTGTTGGAGGTGTTTTTAAGGCAGTCTCACCATTCATTAGTGGGTGAGTTGTCTCAAAGTAAGAGCACTTTCAGAAATTAACAAGCAATACTCTGAGGTACAGCCATTATTTCATTTATCAAACTATTTTTTATTCATTCAGCTCAGCAATTGTAACTGGTTTAGAAGAGTGGGCTTTCAGATCTCTGTGTATCCTCCCCTCCTTGAGAGGAGCTTTTCCTCAAGCAAAGAAAAGCTTTTCCTCAAGCAAATCACCCATGAATTTTCTGTGAGCTATCCTGATATTTATTTTCCTAATGTATTGGATAACCTTTTAGATAGACATAATTATTTAGATACACCTAATTTACTGCATCCAAAGAATCCTTTGTTACAAAAAAATGGTAACACTCACCTTAATTCTCCACGGGGTTGTAGCCACCTTCCCCCTGCATAGCAGAACTTGATATTTCAGCTTTCTCCTCTGCAAAATAAAGCTTGTGAATGTTCCTAGCATGATGCTGTGTTATACATTTATCAACTGTGGCCTCCCTGAAGGCAATGCAACCCAGTGTCTGTGTGTTCCTTGTTTTCAAGTCAAGAGGTGCTGCCAAAGATTCATGAAGAAAAACACTACCCTTGTGCTCTGGTGGGGACTTGGAACACGTGGTACGGAGAGCAAGATCAGGCTGGTAGGAGATAGAAGTACAACCCAATGTAAACCCATGTGCTTGGCAGATTTCTTCTTTTTAAATCATCTCTGTTGGCACCCAAACCCCCCTGTGGTGATGTGTCCAGTGAAGGGGGTGTGTGCATCACTTCTCAGCTGTCTTAAATGTGCAGTGCTTGCTTTTGGTCCTGCTGGGTTGGACAGCAGAGCCTTCATGCCTTCAGTTTTGTCTCGTTGTTGATGTATTTTTGTGTTTTCCAGGTTGTTAAAATGAACAGGTTTTGGGGAAATGTTTGTAAAATACGGTCCTGTGGGCACAGCTCCCGAGTATTTCTGGGTAACTCCTGCAAAGCCAGAGTTTGTCCCTCCTTGGGCAGGATAAAAGCTTTGCTCAGCCTTTCAGGCTGTAATTGTTGTATGATGATGAAATGCAAATTATTCCAACCCATCTGCATTGTAAACTTAACATTAAACTTTACTGGGGGAAAGTAAAAATCTTTCTGTTCATGTTCATACAAGGATACTGCCTAACTATGAAAACAAACTGGAACTAGACATGACTGAAGAGCTGCTACAGAGGTAACTCCAAAGAGCCCAGGGTAGAGAGAAAACCTGAAAAATGCCCCTGAGAAAATGGGAATTGGAAGGAATGGGAGGCCACAGATCCAAATCCATAGAGGTTCTGTGAGAGCTGTGCCAGGATCAGTGCTGTTGCTTCCTAATTAAAAAATAAACTCCTGCACACATTAATTCTCCCTGCACTGGCAGCATATTGCAGTATTGACACTGAACAAATGCAGAGAATTAACAGCAGATGAACCAAACAATGTCTGAGAGCCAACCCTGGAAGTTGAAGGGGAATTGGGGAATGAGAACAATTGAAATGGGAATTCCTCAGGCAAGTCCCAGTGGCTGCTTCTGGAACAGATTAACACAGGCTGGATCTGCCACTGCATCCCCAGCCTGCCTTGGAAATGTTCTTGCATCACTGGAATAAAGCAGATTGTGGGGTTTGACTTGTTCAGTGCTGGGTTAATATCAGGTGGATCCATCAAATCTGCCCTGGGGGTGAGGCAGCAGGAGCAGGAGGAGAAATCTGCTCTCACAGGGAAGTGCCTCCCATCAGCCTTGTTTGCTCTCTTGGAAAAGGCACAGAGCTGCTTAAAAGGGGAGAACAAAGTTTTAATTTATTGTGAGGTGAAATGATTGCCTGGCTGTACTAAATGCTTGTAAATACATCTTCCTGTGATTTATTAAAGGGGTTTATTCTGATTTATTAAAGAGGGAATGCTTTGAAAAAAATTGAGATGCAAACATAGATACATGTCCTGAAATTGTTTTTATGGGGGAAATTCTAGCAAATGTCCAGTTTTCTTCTGCTTTTATTAATGTTGAGCTCAGAAATAACATTTGCATGGTTTTTCATGTCCTTCAGAAAGTGTCTTGCTTTTGTGCTGGAGTAATTTACTGAACTAAAAATCTGCCCCTCTACTGCTCTTAGATGAAATTGGTACAAGGCACGTTTTTGGAACTAAGTCATCCTCTTCAACTGAATCTTAATTTCAATAACAGTCATGTCAAGTTATCACATCTTACTAGCAAGGCAACAAAAAATCCTTTCAGAAATTTCCCTGTTACTCTAAATTGCAGAATTTTCCAAGAGAATCCTTTTCAAAAAGTAGATTATTCCATTATCCTTAAAATATTCCAATGGGTGGTGCTTTCATTAATGAAAACCTATTTTCCAACCTGCTGCCTGGTTTCTATTTTTGTGTAATTCTGTAGTGTGAGGGGCATTTTATAGTTTGATTTTTCCATAAGATCTACCCCTGGTCTGGGACATCCCTTGAAAAACTGAAATTTTCTTTGTTTCAGTTCATTTGTGGAGATATGAGGGAGGTTACCCAGCTCTCAATGAGGTCATGAGCAAACTTCGTCAAAATAAGGTAAAAAATACTGATTTTGTTACTCAGAAGAGAGCAAAGAACAGGCAGAGCAAATTTTAAAAATGCAGATTTAGATACCAAAGTGTCTCATCCCTTCCTGTACAAGCCCAGAAACCTCTTTTAAAAAGGATTTATTGTCACATTCAGATTTAATTCTTGAATAATTCACGTGAAAATCCTTGTAATTCTCAGATTCACCCGGGAGAATTCCCATTCCATTCAAGATTTCCCTGTCCCACAACACTGATGGCATCAAAAAACCAAAAATGCAAGCCACCATGTGCTGTGCTGCTGTTTGTTGTTGAAGAATCAGACCCATTTCCCACGTTATTTTTTTTTTTAGGAATTCACAGAATTCCGTAAGGAAAGGGGTAACATGCTCCTCTCCCGTAAGAACCAGCTCCTGCTGGAGTTCAGCTTCTGGAATGAACCTGTTCCCAGAGATGGCCCCAATATTTATGAACTGAGATCCTATCAACTCAGAGTAAGTCAAAATTTTCTTTCTTCCTGATTTTTTTTTTTTTTTTTTTTTTTTTAAGCTCTGTGCTGTCCTAAAACCTTCAGGAGGGTGTTGATGGCAAACAGAGCTGGTCTGAAAAATCTGCTTTTTTATCCAAGCTGATTTCTGAGTCAGGATTGCTCTCACTGAGTGGGGTCTGAGGTGAAGGCAGGCTCCAACAAGATCCTGATGCCTGCAGGGCTGAAACCCTGTGGTTGCTTTGAGGGATGCTTCAGACATGGCTAAGAGGTGCTAAACAGAGCAATTAAGAGATTATTTTAATATTCTTATCACTCAGAGGAAGGGCTTGTGTTAATACAGGGTGGTTTCCAAAGAGAAATGGTGTGAAAATTGTATATATATATTTTTTTAACTGTAGTTTTAACAGTGTGTGTTGTTTTTGCAGCCTGGAACAATGATTGAGTGGGGTAATTACTGGTAAGTGTTGCCTTCAGCCCTGGGGTGCTCCTGGTTGGGAGGTGCAGCTGTAGAAAAAAACAGGACAGGAGGTGACACCAAAGCCACCAAACCCCCAGTCAAGGGGAGGCTGCTGCACTTCCATCCCTTGTCAGACAGTCCTGTGACCCTCTGAGGAAAAAAAAATGGAATTTTGTGCAAAAACAACCCTCTGTGGTTTGGCTTTGCTTCCCAGAACCGTTTTTATTTTGCTGCAAAAAACCTGGATTTTCATCAGAAAGCTGCTTGGGAAGGGTGGAACTTCCTCTGGGGGACTTTGGTTCATCTTTCCCAAGACCAGTTTTAGCTTAAATCTTGACTCTTCAAGCTTTAAAAGTCAAGTTGCTTCTTGAAAAGCTGCTGAGCAGCACATTTGTATTTTAATATGTAGGTTAGGAATATTTGAGACAGTTTTCTATTGATTATATGCCTCTAATTTTGTCTTATTTTTAACCAGAGTAAGCTTATTTCAATTTACCCTCACTGTCCTTGTAATTCTACTGGCTGATAGTTAATTTGGAGAATTTTCAATTATTTTGGCAAAGGTGAGGACTTAGACTTTCAGACTGGTAATTGTCATTGATATAATTGTTTCAACTACAGTCATTTGAACAAATTTGAATTTGCAACTTTTTTATAAAACAGGCACATCTCTAGTAGTAGAAAATCTGCTTTATAACATACAACAAGAGAAATATTTATCTTACTTATGCAAAGATCTACATGAATAAAAAGTTGTATTCCACTACCACAAAATCCGTGGAAAATACATGTGGCAAAGCTGATATGACTAAAACTTCAGGATTTAGTTATAAAACCTGCTATAAAAAGGACACTTTACACCATTCCAGCAAATTTGATCCTAAATTTAGTTGAAAAAATGATGAATGCAAAGTTTAGTGAAAATGTACCCTCCATTTTTAATGCCACCTAACAAGACACCGAGGTAAATCTTAATTACTCCGTGCTGAAAACGAGCTTGTTGCAGATTTTCCCCTTACTTTTAACTGCTGAAGTGCAGAGCAAATGCACTTTTAACATCCCAGCTTCCCTTCCACTCTGTTTTCCTTCCAGTTTTCCCTGGTTTCCTGCCCAGCTGAGCAGGTTCTGATGGCTCTTTGCTCCTCTGCAGGGCTCGTGCAATTCGTTTCCGACAGGACAGTAATGAAGCAGTTGGGGGATTTTTCTCCCAGATTGGACAGCTCTACATGGTCCATCACCTTTGGGGTAAATTCCTCTTCTCTGCTTTTTTTCTCTCCCTGACTCAGCCCAGTCACTTTGCCCAGGAGGAAGTATCTTTACAAAAGGCAAAGGAAATGTATTGAAAGTTGGTTTTAAATTTTTTTTTTT
>VZTR01028487.1:62401-79491 GCA_013400775.1 Chaetops frenatus
AAGGAAGTATCTTTCTAAAAAGAAAAAAAAATGTTTTAAAATTTGTTTTTAATTTTTTTTTTTTTTTTTTTTTTTTTTTTTTTTTTTTTTAATTTTTTTAGTTTTAGGCAAATTTATTCTTCACCAAACAAGAAATGAACATTTCATGTTTTGTTCTGTTTCTCCTACAGTTTCTCCTGTCCCTTTCTCATTAGGAACTCAGTGTTTGCTCTCAGTCCCATAACCATGACCCTGCCATCCCAATTCTTGCTGAAATCAGTTTTTTACAGTTTTTTCAAACCTCATAATTATCACACCTGCAGAAAGGAAAATCAGACATTTATTTCCATTCCTTCTTGGAAGTGTTTCAGCTTTCTCTGTGCATTCATGTTCATAAGCACCTTAGGATTGTTTCAACTTGAAAAACAGTAATTTGTCAGAAATTACTAAATTTTTTCTTCATATCCCAACAATCCAAAATTTTCTATTTCAGCAATTTGACAGCCCTCATGCAGAGCTGTGCCCCTGCATTATCTTACCTGTGCCCAGAAGTTCTCCCTCTTCCCCAGCTCCTGCTGCTCTGGGAGCTTTTCCTTCTGGCAGAGAACTCCTGATTTTTTTTATTTTTTTTTTTCCTTCCTGCTCTTCCCAGCCTCCTAATTCCTCCTTGGAATGCTTGTAAGGGATCTGTTCCTGTGCAGCAGGAAAAGGAGTCACTTTGTGCTTGTTTTCCCAGCTTACAAAGACCTGCAAACCAGGGAAGATATAAGGAATGCAGCGTGGCATAAACCTGGCTGGGATGAACTGGTTTATTACACAGGTAACCCATTAACTCCTCTGGAATGCTGGGGGGAAGACTTTGGGCTGTGCCATCCTCTCTGCTCCTCAGCACATCCCACTGGGAGAAAAAGTTCTGTATCTCAGGAGAAAATGTGTGTCTGTGTCAGTTTTTAGTCCATAAAGGAGCAGAGGGACATTGCACTGAGCTGTAAAGTGAATTTTGCTGCTGGTTGTACTTGGAAAAGTTGCCCAAGTGCTAAAAAATTGCTGCATTAATACTAAATTTTTATAGCAGCACTTCTCTGGAAGAACAGATTGATGTAAATGCTTGTCCAAAGATTTAGGTAGCCAAGAGTGAAATTTACCTTGATATTAAATGATTATTTCTAATATTTCATGAAATACAGGAGCCTTGTTAAATGCATTGCTGGGAAAAGGGAATGTAGACTTTGGAACAAAAAGCCAGGAGATCTTTGAGATCAAAGAAAGCTGTCAGAACAAAACTCCCAGAAGTGTGCCAAGCATGTCAGATTTGGGTTCCACAGGGCACATTTCAAAGGAGGTTACACCAGAAAAATGTAGGATCACTTCCATTTTGGTGAAAAGAATGGAAATATTTGTCTTCAAACGAGCAGAGAGATGATATTAAAATCATTTGTTCCCAAAACTGCTGTGCTGGAGGGATGATTGCTGAATGTGCTGAACTCTGTCAGTGAAATTAAACCCTCTCTCCTTTTTTTTCAGTGCCCCTCATTCAGGAGATGGAGTCCAGAATCATGATACCCTTGAAGATTTCTCCACTTCAGTAAAGTCACTGATTTTCTTGTGCCTACATAGATAAAGTGACAAGTATTTGTCTTAATTTATGGTATACACTGTATATCATAGTCTGAAATATAAAAGTACTGTATTGAGCTTATAAAAGAGACCTCTTTTCTTCAGAACCCACCACCTTCTGCTCTTAGGGGGGAAAAAAAATAATACAGGACTGTGATTTAAAGGTTGGTGAATTGAAACCAAGTCCAGATCTGTGGGCCAGGTCCCCAGGTAATGTGTGACCTGCAGGATTTGAAATCTCCTGCTCCACAGGCAGTGCCCAGAGCTCAGTGACAGCATTGCTGTGAGCAAGTAATGACTGCAGCTTTCCAAAACAAACGTGGGAGTGAAATGAGAAACTCTGGAGAAATGAGAATTTCATTTCAGCTTGTGAAAGGAGCAGCTCTGGGGTTGCTGTGAAATCACCCCTGGCTGGTGGAGCAGGCCTGAAATCAGCAAATCTCCATTTCCAAGCAGGCAGTCATGAGCTGGGGATAACGCTGTGTGGCAGGGGATGGGCTGGGGACAGAAAGGGGACATTTCTGAGCACACTCTGCTGTGGCACCTCCCCCTGGAGTGAATCCCACGCAGGGTGAGCCACACTTCCCCCACAGACACTGCCTGAACACCCTGCAGGGAATCCATCCTCTCCAAAGCATCTCCCTCCCCAAACAGCTCCAAAATCTGGGAAAAGGGGTTGAATTTAATAAGCAGTGCTGGTTCAGGCTGCAGGGGGGCTGCAGTCCCCATGGCTGGCTGGGTGTGTGACACTGGTGCATGTGGGGTCAGTGGCAGTGGCATTTCTGTGTACCATGGTGTCCCGTTCTGTTTTGGTTTCACTTTTAGACTAGAATGTGTCCACACTTTTTTGGTGTCTGCAACGATGTGAACATCCTGTAAGTGACAGTAATATTCTCTCTCAAGTGGCTCCAAGAATCAGTGTAACATACTGAATGTACAAATCAGTTCTGAATGTCCAGTTTGTACATTTCAAGAAGTTTTCAGGAAGAACATATCAGTCAATAAAATCCTTTTAATTTTCACTTCTTGCTGCCACCTCCTATGTATTGCACCACCTGTGTTTTTTCTCCTCTTGCAGTGTTCAGTATGGAAAATTTAGAATATTTCAGCTTAATTAACCAATATCACTTCTCCGGGTCAGGGACACCATTTCCCATTTTCTCCTCTCCTTCTCCAAAGTGAATTTACAATCTCTCCACCACATCCTATTTTGCTGAGTGTTCTTGAGGTTCTGAGTGCTGTGGTGATAAATATAAGACACTTTTCCTTTGGATTTTTCTCCATAAATTCATTTCATTTTTCAGGTGTGATTTCTTTCCTGCTTACATGAAATACACTGCACTTGTGCCTCCCTTTGAATTTCCTCTTGAACAAAGTCAATATTTGATCTGGTTTTATATTTTCCTCCTGTTGTCAAGTGATGATGGGATTTTACTGAGTCAAATTCTTTGCTGTATCAGCTTTAATTGCTCAGTGAGCCAAGGAAATCATTTGAGCTGATCCTCCTTGTAAATCAGCCCTGAGCCTGCCATTTTTCCAGACTTTTGGGGCTGCTCTTCAGCTGCAGAAGGAAAAAAGGGATGCCAGTATCACCTTCCAGTCCTTATTACCTCTCCCTGCATCCTCCCAGATTTCTTTTCCCTGGAGAATTGTCCTTGTAACCCTTACCCAGAAACCTCAGAGCCAGAGGCAAACAGCAAAAAGCATTTTTGGAGCTACAGGATTTTGTGTGTTCTGGTGCAATCCGTGTGTTTTACCTTCACCAGGCATTAAATTCTGCCTGGCACAGCTCTTGCTGTTCAAAGGCCACGAAGTTTTGCCTGAATGAGACATCAGAGGAATAACTGGGTGTTCTGTGGGGTGACATCAGAGAGTGCAGGTCCCTCACCCAATCCCCAGGATCTGAATTCCCCCTGGAATTCTGAATCCCCCCTGCCCTGGTGTGTTGTGGATGTGCCTCCCCTCATCCTGAGCTTCCTGCTCGTGCCCTGGCTGCTCTCAGGGACAGAGTTTCATTCCTGTTATTTTCCTTACAGATGACAAAGTAAACTCAAGTGTAACTGGGTGATGCCAGTCTTTCCTTGCTTCCCTTTGCCTGAGCTTGATTTTCCCTGGTTCTGTGAACACCATTGGGATTTTCCCTCTGAATTCCATGGCTGAGTCTTAAGTTTTCCTTAGATGAGCAATCCCTCAGCATTTCTTACAGCAGAAGTTCTGAACTGAAGTCACTTCCTAAAGCTTGACAAGTGGGGGACAGGGCCTCTGGCAACTCTCATCTCCTGTTCCACTGCAATGACCCAATTAAAACTGGGGTTTAATTGTCCTGGAGAAGGCTGCAAGCTGTCCCTCATGCAAATACATAATTTAAAGCAATTCTGCCTCATTGAATCATCACATTAAAAGGCTTTATATGAAGGCTGGTGGTCAAGAGACCCAGCTGGAGCCCAGGTGCTCCCTGTGTGCCCTGTGCTGCTCCCCAGACTTTGCCCTGCTGGGCTGGGATGTGTCCGGGCAAATCTGTAACACTGAAACTTTCCTCCCCCTGCTTTATTCCCTGCTGGGAATTTTCCACTATTTCACAGACGAAACAGCTGAGCCTCTCCCTGAGCTCAGCAATCCTCCTGCTGCCTCCTGGGCTAGAGGTCAGCCTTGATATTTGCCCAGTGGGAGGGAGGGGGGATTTTTTTTTTTTTTCCAAGCCAGTCCGACCTAAAGAGCTGTTGTGAAATCCCTGGCACAGCCTCACGTTTCCATAGCGCCCCGACTGGCAGAAGCTCCTGCTGTGAATGTTAACATCCCTTCCAGGCCTGCTGGCTGGGGCACTGGGCGAATTGCAGAGCCCTGAGCCATGTCCCCGTGCCTGGAGCTCCAGCTGATCAGCTCCATGTCGGATTTATTCCCTTCGTGGCCTTTTAGCTCCATAAAAACCGGCAACCAAACTCCTTGTGTTTGTAGCTGTGGGATGGCACAGGGACACGGTGGGAGCAGAGACACTCCAGCCATGCCCTGCTTGTGCAGCCTTGCCTGGACAAAAGCAGGATTGTCCAGGAGCTGCCCTGGGAGCTGGCTGGGACTTCCCTCAGGAAGAATTTCAAAGAGCCCATCTTTAACACTCCCAGAAGTCGTGGGCAGTGCTGCCAGCCATTGTCTGCTTGGCTTTTGTGGGGTTTGCTCAAATCTCTGCAGATCCCCTGGGGCTCTGACGTGGCTGCCTTGCTCCAAAAAGCATCACAAGTTTGGTTCTGGATTTGTGTTCTGCTTTGGGATTTGTTTTCTTGTAACCCTTCTACTTCTCCACTATTTAAATGCTGTTGTAACTTCAAGCCAAAAATGTCTGACAGCATCACTGAGAGCCCTCACTCTGGGCTGTGTTAACTCCTCTGTCTCCCATCTCCTCCCCAGTGATGTCACAGAATGGACAGAACCAATGTTTGCTTTAATTGTTGGTGATGCTTTAACAAATGGACAGCAGCTTGGTTTAATTATAATAAATTAGGAAATTCACAATAAACTGTGAAAAGCAGTGATTGTTATGAGACAATGTGAAATTTTGGAAGGTGGGGACATCACTTGTTTCTGTTCCACCCAGAAATATGCAGTGGGATGAGAGAGAATTGTCACACTTCAGTTTCTGGAAAAATACTGGGGCTCTTTGTAAGCACTTAGAAGGCAAAAACCCCTGCAATTTTTTTTTTTTTTAATATTAAATCATGGCATATTTACCCATCTTTCTGCTGTGTGTTGTGGGGATGGAAGGCAGTGGCAGCTGTGATGTGTTTTAACATTGGTAAAGCTTTTCACATCACCACAGGTGAGATTCTTACAAGTCAGGGAAATAAAAGTCCCACAACAAAAAACACACTCAGGCTGTCAGCATTTACCAGGTGTGTTCCCTTGGATCAGACCCTAAAGAGACTCCTTTAAAAACCAGGATCCCTCAGCTGCAGCTCAGAGGAATTCTTAGAACAGGTCAGGCTTAACTCCAGCACAGTTTAGGGGTGGTTAATCCACGCTGGAGGCAGAGGAAGGGACTGAAGTTCCCCAGAATTTCCTTAAAAGGTTGATGAATTCACTCCCATCCCATTACAGCTGATGGGGATGGGTTGGTAAATGAATACAACAGTTCCACAAACACTGGGATCACTTCACAAAATCCCCAGTTTGGAGTTTGATTGGAACATTTTAATGAAGGATGGGAAGCACTCTATCCCTCACCTGAAGATGTTTCTTGGGGTGAGCCTTGGATCTGCCTCAGATTTCCATGCAACTCCTGTCCCAGACAGGTTGAGTAACTGATGTTGAGTAACTGATGTTGAGTAACAGGTGGCACCTCAAGCTCTCTGTAGCCATAATTTAATGAAATCAGAGATATTTAGTGGTTTTCTACCTGTTCACTGATTAACCTGCTCCTGAGATTCTATGCAGTGAAAGGTACTTGGCAAACTGTTCAGCTTTTAGCCTGAATTTATTATTCATTATTATTATTTAGGCAAAGTTCTTGTTTGTGGCCCTGTTTTTTGCCAGCCAAAGTAAGTAGAGACTTTACTGATTAAACAACAGATACTGACCAGGAGATAGTCCCTTAAAGAACTTGTAACTTACTATTTTCTATGTTTGCCCTTCACTTGGAAGCCAATAATCAATTTACTTCTTCCACCATGGCAAAGCTGTATAAAAAACCTTAACCATTTGCATTACACCCTGTTTGAGTAGAATGGTGCCATTGGCCACACAAGCCAGAGTGGCAGGTCCCCAACTCCCAGAATCATTAAAAACTCCAGCCCACGAGTTTGCAAACAAATAAATGTTTAATGGCACTGTATAATGGATTTACAGGTGTTAAATAGATTAAATTACAGGAGGATTTATCGCTCTTCCAGCTCCTTTAGCAATTCATCAAAGTGGGTGATGTACCATTTTGCTTTCTCCTTTACTTGCTTTCTGACTACATTGCCTCCAAATCCAATGAAGCAATCCTGCAAAAACACAAGGAATGGGGGCACATGGATTATGGCATGGAAGGAATGGAGTTCTCAGTAATTCAGTTTGCTTTTAAGATTGGATTTTAAAATCATAGCATTCCTCTCTGCCCTGTTCTCCTTTGCGTGTTCATTTTTCAGATTTATTAACAATTAATTCTGCAGCACTTTGGTTATTGGAGTTTTTCTCAGTGCCTCGTAGCTTGCAGATTGTTCAGATGTGAGATTTTGCTGAGAATCTGATGTAAATGTGGTGCAATTCCATTCAAGAGCAAGTAAACATTGGATCATGCATGGGCATCCCACAATTACCCCTCTCCTGTTTATCTTACCTCTGTTTACCTCATCTGAGAGATACCAAAAGCAAACATTAACCCTGTCCTCAATCATTAACCAGAGCAATCATTTCCACATCTCACAAAACCCCCTGCAGTGAAAGTGCAGGGTTTACAATTTCCACTGCAGCTTTTTATTTTCTTTTTTTTTCTTTTTTTTTTTCTTCTTTGCCTTGAGTTGGGAAGCATTAAACAAATCCTGAGCTGCTTTAGGGTATTGGGAGACTTCTGTGTGGGGTTAAAGGAGCTGAAGGAGAGATGGAATGAAAATCTCTCTCTGTGACATTTATAAAAGTTGTCTGTTAATTTTTGTATTAAAAAATTCAGACCTCACTCTTCTGTTTCCCCCCAAGGATTTGCTCAGAAGGAATTCAGGATTTCTGCAATACTCACTCCAGGGGGACAGGCTTCCATGTCTGTGGCTCCATCTCCAATCATAACCACTTTCTTGAAATGGAACTGTTCTTTCAGATGAGCTATAACCTTTCCTTTTCCCCCTGATTCAGCTGTTGGTTGTGTTTCATCAAATCCTGCATATTCTCCTAGAAAACAGTGGAAGGACAAGTCAGAAATACAGATATTTTCTTGGAAATGAAGAAAAATCTCTGCCTGTGGACTTGACTCTATTGCATGCAGTCCTGTAAACCTCACAGGATCAGCATCCCAAATAAATAATTCCCAGGTAAGTTTAAGACTGGGATTTCACCCAAGTCTTCGGTTGGGGGGATTTTCAAAGAAAAATGGAGACATTTTTAGAGAAAAACAGAAACCTGTATGGGCAATCCCAATGGCACCAGTCCATTCCCAGCCACTGTGGTGTGAACATCCAAAAAGCAGCACCCAGGATGATGCAGAGACAGTGTAGGAAACCCTGAGTAAGGAACAACCTCAGTATCTACAGCTCTGCTTGGGCTCCCTCTCCAGCTTAAAATCCAGAGCAGCTCTGCCACAGGGCCCCAAAGCCACTGAAAGGGAGGTTTGTGAGAGCAGCTCAGGTAATGAACTCTTTCACTTGAAGGAGCAGGAGAAAACGAAAGCAGCTCTAACAGGTTTTACCTTTGGCACAGCTTGCAATTAAAAAGTAACTGCAGCTCTATTTCTTACACTGAAAATGCCCTGAGCTGCTTTTTGGTGAGGTTTGGTAATTTTCCTGCTTGGAGTTTGCTGGATTGGTAAGAGGACAGTGCCTGCAGCCCAATATCTGACAGCTGGAACCAAGGAAGGGCCATTAATGAGCAGAGAAGGGAGGTTTGAGGGGGCTCTCACCGTTGAAGTAAAACTTGAGCCTGTTGGCAAAGACGTTTGCTGTGGGAATGTTCAGCTGCAAGGCCACGTGTTCCACAATGCTCTGAAAGCCCCCTGAGACCAGGAACACCTGCACCCCTCGTTGGTGGAGTCTGCTCACCAGCTCCCTGACAGACAGAGAGCACAAAGGTCAAACACATCCTTCCTAAAGCAGGCTTTGTGCCACTCCAGCTCAGTTTGGGTGAGTGCTGCTTTCCAGCTCCAGCCATCTCTGCTGCCCAAAGCTTTTCCTTCCTTCTCTTGGCTTGTGCACACACCTGGCTGGAAAGAGCTGGACAAAACCATCATTTCATTCCTCAAAAACAAGCTAGACTCCCTAGAAGTGTTTTCTTTCCACTTTCACATTAGTTCCCTTGAACAAGTGAGAGCAGATCCAGTTCAGATTTTTTTTTCTGAAGTAAAACAACAGCAAGAAAATGAATCTGGAATGCAGCAAAAAGCAGGGAATGAGATAAAACCCATTCTCCAAATCTCAAAGTGGGCTGAAAAGTGCAAGGTGCAAATGTTTTCTAAGCTCAGAGTTGGTTCACCAGATGCTGGACGTGGATGCCATCTTTAGAAGAGGCCACCAGTTAGAGAAAAGGAATCAAAAAATGAAGTTTGTGGGCCCAGTTCATGTCACAGCACTTGAAGGCAGTGAGAAGTTGGGGAATTGGCTCTGCAGGCAGGAAGAGCAGCCTGCAGCAAGGGCAGCAGGGGAAGGGGTAGCAGGAACAGCTGAAACACGAAAGGCTGAAAAGCAAAGCAGAGGCTTAAAGCAGGACACACAGAAAAGGAGGAAAAAGGGGAAGGACTGAAAAGGAGGAAGAAAAGGAAGGACTGAAAAGGGAAATCACGTGATCCTGAACAAGGAAACAATGTTCTCTTTGTAGTTACCTCTAGCTGTCTTCTACAGAAAAAAAAGATAAAATACAAGCACAGTATCATCCTAAACTCCTTTTATAGGCTAAAAATATTTTAGGCTTGAAGCTATGGTCAGATCTTTTAGTAAAGAAATTCTTTTCAATTGTTGGAAACTATTTGAATAGGGGGAAAAAAATCCCCAGAGTTTTCAATTTAAATAGTTAATGTTCATTCCAAACCTCAGGATGAATGAGTACACATATTTATGTGTGTTTGCTTAAAAAGTATTTTGATGTTTTTAAGGACTTCAGAATGGGTAGCTCTGAGCAATGGATCCCCTAAACTGAGCCAGGGGTGTGACTGCAGTGAGGAGCCAGAGAGAGGTAACAGAGTTGCAGAATAGACCAAATTTAAGGAGATATTAAATCTCCTCCCAGTCCCATCACTCCTGAAAAACCAGTGGTTGAACAGATTCTTTTTCATGCCCATTTAACCCTCGAGCCAGGATCTGAGCTTGCCAGCCAAGCTGCCAGTTAATATCTAAGAATCTTTTCCTTTTTCCATGGATGGTTAACCACTCGCCATGGAGTCAGGCTCCTGATCCAAGCTTTGTACACACCCAGCACGGAGATGGAGCAGGATGGCAACCCAAACCAGCTCTGTGCTCTTACAGCATCACTGATGGCACAGAACTTGGTTTGTTTATTCCATCTGCTTCTTGAATATATTTTTTAAAAATATTTAAAATCTTCTTACCTTATTCCTGGAGTTAGCTGTGGTGGGTTGTCAGATATTAATTTCTGCACTTGTTCGTAGGAGGGCCGGATGAGACCTAACCGTGCTGTGAGAGCTGCCTTGAATGTCACAGTGCCACCCATGGCTCGGCGGGTCCTGAGGGACAGCCAAGAAACCAAATCAGGGACACTCCACAAGCTGAGGCCCCTCCCAAGAACAGAGCATTAACAGGGAACGACAAGGAACCAGGAGACAGAGGAGAGGTTGGAGGTCATACTGAACTCAAAGATTGGTGGTGTCCACTGGTAGGAGATCTCCATGGATGGGAGAACCAGGGGGCAAAGGAAAATGGCTCCATTCCCTCTGGGATGCCATACTGGGACCATATTCCTGACCTGAATTTAACAGAACTTTGGCTACAAACTTCAACTTGTGCTGTTTCCCAGCCCTAGCCTCAGAGATGGGCTGGGAGGGCTGTCCCCTCTCCTCCATCTCATGGTAAGGTTTACTCATTCAGAACAGGCTTTGGCAGTACTTGGCCAAGTTTAACGATGAGGCTGCTCTCAGTCTATCAAAACTACCATTAGAGACTTTATGCCAGGATAGATTTATTGGGTGCCCTCACAATTCCCAAACAAGTTCCTTCATCCTGCATTCACTTCACTTATTGCCCCAACCACTACAACAGAGTCAAACGACTGCAAACACTAAACTCCTTAGCACAGATTAATGGTGCCCGTGGCTAATTTTGCCTGGCACTGTGGCAGGGCCCCAGCCATACGTACATCTCTGCCACGGCATCCCCGACCCCACAGAACTTGGCGAGCTCGTCGATTCCCTCCTCCCTGATGACGGTGCTGTCCACGTCGAAGCACACGGCGTCGGCGCTGCGGAAGATCTCCTTCAGCTCCATCAGGGACGCCATCCTTTTGGGAGCCTTCTTACTGTGAGGGGACAAGATGAAGTCTTTCTCTGAGTGGGAGTAGTGCAGTGTTTCCTGAGCCATTGGTGCTGCTGCTCTGGCGCGTGTGAGAAGGGACGAGCAGAGCCTGCTCCCAGCTTTTATCCCGGGGGCAATGGTGGTGGAGGTCTGGCTCAGCTGCTGATTTGCTCCTGGCTGTTGCTGCCTACTGATGGTCACCTCGTGCTCCAGGTGGGCCGTGGAGCCCTGGGCTGCTGCTGATTTGCTCTCTGCTGCCTCAGCCCATTGATGTTGGTGGGTTCAAGGTTGTAATCCTTGGCATTGGCTGAGGCACCAGGCTGCCAAGTGCTGTGTGGGATTGCAGGGCTCTGTTTCATCTCAGGGGGATCTTGATTTCTCATCTCTCCCAGGATGGGATGTCACAGTGGTTGCTGCAGGACACCCAGGCCCTAAGGATTGATTGCAGATTATCCTAGACCTGTCAGTGAGTGGTTGTCCCTAAATCAGGAAGGTTTAAATCCTTTTTCACATCCTCATTAATTAAAGATTGGGCCATTAACATTGGGGATTAGCCTTTTATAAATCCATCAAACCCTTGGCCTTTGAGAACTTCAATCAACCCATCAAGACACCACATTTTCTATAACAGCCCCTGACAAAAGTTCACTTTCTTCCCTTTTAGATCTGTCCACTTCAATATGTTGAGCACTTCTGCAGATCAGAAGCTGGAGGAGTTAATTATCTTCTTACCCATCCCTACTCACCTTGTGCTTCATCCTTTCATAGGGGAATTAATTCAGTGTGGATTTTACTATTTACTAATCTCTAATTTAGACACAAACAGCAGCTGCCCATTTATCTTACTTCCCAGATCTTTGTAGAAGTTTTTGTTTCTTCTGATCTCTCAGACATCTCTGAGGACATGTCTTGTATGATTGTATGATTGGTCTGGGTTGCAGGCACTTTTTCTGGGATGGGGGAAAACCACCATCAAACAGCAAAAAACCAAAAACATCAAACATCCAAAAAAATCCTTAATTATGGATGTCTTTATATCCTTTCATCTTTCCTTTTCCTCTCACTAATGGTCAAAGCAGGAACAAGAACCTTTGGGTTTATTTCCAGCAGTGAATATTGGGATACAAAAGGCTTTATGAAAAATAACCATCATCACTACAAATGTAGAACACACACCTCTCTCACCTGCTCTCGTGCATGGAATAAAAGAGAATGCTCCAAACTATTGCTGAAAGGTGGAAATCTTTCTTACTGAAACCACCCAGCCTGAGTGGTGAAACCTGTTGTGAACAGCCAGGAGCTGCAGGAGAGATTCTGCCTGACAAACAGGGAGATGTGAAGGAGCAAGGAAGAGAGACAAGTGACATGAGAGGCACAGGCAGCCCTCAGACAGGACTCTTTTGTGGGGTTATTATGCTACCCCTGAGAGGAGTAGGTGGCAGTAGAGGAGACATCCCAGACAAAGGGCTTTTACAGAGCCCCCCTGGAGTGCAGTTTGGCAGAACTCTGCCCTCGGTGCATGGACACTCAATAAAACTCCAGTCTAGCCTTAGCATCAGGACTAAAGGATGATTTGCTGCAGGCCATGTGGGGGTTTATCTTTTTCTACAAAGACTGCACTGGACACGTAAGAAAAGTAGTCCTAAGCCACCAGCACAGCACAGAAAAGAGAAGTGGCCATGGACATCAGAAGTTCCCTGTGCCAGAGCCCAGCTCTGAGGTCAGGCTTGGTGGACAGAGGCCAGTTCTGAGGTCAGGCTTGGCAGTGGCCAGGCAGGTGACACGTGAATTCCACGTTTGCTTTGCTTTGCCCTTGACTTGCCCTGGAGTGCAGAGTGTTTGTGTTTGCAGTGAAATATCCCAGTTTTCCAAGCAGCAGGGCCGTGGTTCCAGGGCAGGCATCCCTGGGCCGTGACACTGGCGTCACCGCGTTCCAGCACCGAGCCCTGCTTATGCAAAGCCACCATTGCCTCACCTGGGGCTGCACTGCAACGCTGCCACACCATGAGGCAATGTCACCCTGTGGGGACACTGCTCTGTGACGTGGCTGCTCGGTGACAGCCTGGAATTTCTGTCTGGGTACAGGGCTTTAATCTGTCCCAGAAAAACGTGACCGCTCCAAACACGCTTTGGGAGCGGGAATGAGGAAATGTTCACCTTTCCTTCTCTCTGAGATCCACATTTCCCATGTTCCTTTCCCTGCTGGATGGTCCTTACAATGATGACATGAAAGCTCTGGTGGACTTTGCACTCTGATGGACAAATAAAGGAGTTAAAGGAAGAATTATTGTGGAGTCATAGTTGGAATTAACCCCGTCCTCTCTTTATTCCAGGCAATAACTCTTTGAAAATAGTTTCAAAGTGTGGTTTATGTTGTCTAAAAACAACAAGTTGGAAGGGAAGAATTGCAGAAATCATCAGTAGCTCATCAGAGCAAAAACAACTGAAGTTGTGTAAAACTCTTCTATGGACAAATCTCATCTGTAGTCAGGGAAGAGCAATTTTTTATTCCAGAGTAGTCCAGGCCTGTGCAGTTGGTGGAGATTAATTATTCCAAAATAAGAGCATTTGATGGCTTAAAAGTGTAAATGTTTTAATGAGATGGGAAGAAAAAAGACATAACCACAAAGAATCTTTCTGTCTCCATATGAAAAACACTGATAGGCAATCTCTGATCTTCCTGCCACTGAATTTCAGGTAGGCAATCAATTCCTAGCCTGAAAAGCATCCAAGCAGCAAACATTTCAATAGGTCTGATATAAAATATCATGGGGAAAAGCTGGAAAGAAGAATATGGGGAAGAGAAGAACAATGAGCAGAGAAGTGGCTAAAGACAAAAGACTGACAGAAAGAGAGATAGGATGAAACTTGAGATACAGATGGAGAAAAAAAGGAAATCACAAGGAAAAAGTGGAACTCTCATGAGATCTCCTTGCCTCCAGACTATGAAGTATTGCATTAGGCTGTTCTGAAAAAAAATAAAGAAGACATTTTCACAAGAAATAATTCTCTTTCATAATAGACAGGGTGGAGTCACAGCAGCAAACCGGGAATTATGTAAGAGCACATGGGAAAGGAAAACACCTGAAATCCTCTCTGTTTTCTGTCCCTTCAAAGAAAGGAAAAGCTGAAGCATCCTCTGTATCCACATGTGATGCAAATGGAAGCAGTAAGTGGTGCTCAGAACTGCAGGTGTTCTGGGGCTGCAAGGTTTTAATGAGATCTCAACCCCCTCATTGTGACTAGACCTCCCTTGTTGTCATATGTCAGCTTTCAGAAGTGCTGCCACGCTGCTACTTTGCATGATGTTCACATTTATTGCTGTTAAAAATGAAGATTAAGTGAATCTTAATGAAGTATTACCCAGCACTCAGGAATATCCTTGTTTGCAAACAATTTCTGATTCACTTCCCCATTTAACATTGTATTGAACAGTAACAGAAGTTCAACCACATTCAGCTGTTTCTGTTGCCTTGAAGGGAAACTGCTGCTCAGAGCAAAGGATTTGGAGAAAACATTTCTTGAAACTTTTTTCAGGACCTTTTCCTCCTACAGCTTCTAAGAACATTCCCAGGAGTGTTTCCACGGTATGAGTTTAAACAAACCACTTAATCCTCATTGTTTCCAGTTCTATGTCTGTAAAATGGGAATAATACAGTGACACAGCTTTTCTATGCTGAGCTTTCATCCTCAGAATTAGCAACGTTCTGAAAGCTTTAGAGGAAAGCTGATACAGTTAAGCAGATTAGTTATATTTAAGCAAGCTGTGTTGGTGTTTCATGTAAGTTTTACAAGTTCAACCTAACCACCCATAACTTTCTGTGGTTTGCAGGGTGAGAATAGAAAGATTCAGTCCTTAATCTCCTGGGTTTTCTTCTCTTTTTTTAGGTTTTTGTGAAACCTCCAGGGTTTTCTATTTCGTTTTAGGTTTTTCTTTATCCTCCTGCTCAGTTTGTAAAGGCAGTGGCACAAAGCTGTCTGCAAGAGATGAACTGCTTGCAGCTCCACGATTATCTGCACAGCAGTGCCTCACAGCGAACTCATTTAAGCACCTCGTGAAAAGCAGGTGAAAAAGGACAGAAGGAACCTGTTGGATGTTGACATCCACCTCCCAACTCTCCAATCCCCTCTCGCCCGTCCTGCCAAAATGCTGCTGCTCCCCCCGTGCCCGATTGCATCATTCATTCACGCTGCTGTTATAAAACAGGCACCACGCCGGTGCCGGGAGCACAGGCACAAGATCCTCCTCGTTTTCCCTGCTGGAAAAACCCACGGTGTTACGGATCTGCGAGCCAAACGCCAACCCCTTCCGACCTGCGAGAAAAGCGCGATCCCGGTGACTTACAGAACTGAACTGGCCGTGGCTGCTGCTGCCGCCGGGAACCTCTTGGCTGCGCCAGACAGGGAGGGATCAGCTGAGCCCTTCAGTCACACAAACCCCCCGCACGGGCTGCGCTGGACGAGAGCCGCATTTTGCCGCTCAGCCCCTGATAAAAGCGCTGAGTCAGGCAGCCCGGGGGGTTTGTTGGAGGTGCTCGCACACATGGAGCAGAGCAGGGCAGCTGCTCGCTGCCAGCGAAGGCAGCAGAGGTGTGACCGCCCCGCGTCAGGGGAGGAGCCGCTGCGGGCTGGGGCAGGGAGCAGCGGGCGCTCGGGGCAGCTCGCTCAGCGCTCCGTGGGCACGGGGAGCTCGGGGCCGAGCGCGGGGATGAGCCCGGGGAAGCAGTCGAGAGTTTCTCCGGGCAGAAATCAGACGCGAGGCAGGGACGTTGTTTTCGGGAAAGAAGAGAGGATTTGTGAGCTGAGATCACAGAATCCCAGAATCATTAGGCTGGAAGAGACCTTTAAGATCATCGAGTCCAACCCATGCCCAAACACCACCTCAACTAAACGTGGCACCGAGTGCCACATCCAGGGATGGTGACTCTGCCACCTCCCCGGGCAGACCATCCCAGTTCCTTATCCCTCTTTCAGTAAAAAACTTCTTCCTAACATCCAACCTAAATTTCCCTTGGCTCAGCTTAAGCCTGTGTTCTCTCGTTCTGTCAGCTGCTGCCTGGAAGAAGAGACCGACCCCACCTGAGTCCAAGCACCTTTCAGGTATTTCAGATTGCAATATCACCTCTTGGCTTAAGCTGTTAGTGCATCCCTGAGTGAAGTTACACACACAGATCACATCCAAAGCCAGCAAAAGCTCAGAAGCAAAGGGAAAACAGCGTGGGAAAAGGCTCTGTGTTATCTCCCCAAAAGCAGTGTTGTCAAAATTGCCAAAGCTGCCCCTGCTTGTGTTTTGGCATCTCATGGAAGATCTTCCCTCACACACTGCTGTGGGTCAGAAATGGGAGAGTGCCAGCCCAGGAGTTGTTTGGTTCAAGGTCAGGAAAAGCTGATTTAGCTGATTTAGCTGCTTTTGTTCACTTGTGCCAGGAGTCCTGTGACTGCTGCCCATCTATTCTGCTCCGCTGGACGCTCCAGTCACACTCTGTGCATGACCTCTTCTGCCATCCTGGCACTGACACCCCTCCAAATTCCATTCAGTGATTAAAACCGATCACCTTTTGTGCCCCTCCTCCCTCTGTTTGTTCAGAATTTCTCAGTTCACCACCAAATGTCAGGATCACCTCTCAGTAACTTTCTGAGTCAGGGAAAGATGGGGCCCAGGCCCTGTGCTGCCAAACTGGTGCCAGGGATCAGCAGCCTGCTGCTGTTTGTCAGCTTTATCGTGGCAGGACAGGATGTTGTTTAAAGCAGATTTAGAAATCATTTCTGTGAATAAGGTTAAAGGAAAACCCACCTTGATAAAGATGAAAGAAAATGGCTTTTACTGAGAATCTCTGAGGGGGTTTTGCCAAGATAAGCAGTGCCTGGCTTGACTAAGAGAATTGCTGCTGAATATTTCATGAAGGATATTGCCTTTATTTGGCTTTGTTTAATGGACATGTTGGCTTTAATTTAGTTAAATATTTTGATTCTAACCTGGTGTAATCCAATGAATTCATAAGGCAATTTAAGTCTGGTAAGCATTTGCCCTTTATTTTTATTACACAGAAAAAACAAATACACCAAACAATTCAACAGCTGAGACTGAAAAAAGGAAGCAAAGCTTGTCTTGATGGCTGAAAAATGCTGTAAGACAGGAATTTAATGCGAAAATGCTCGTGAGAAATGTTACTGTAACACAAAATAACTATCCTGAGGAATGTGAGCCAGCACAGAAACACAGAGAGCTCTGCCTGGGAGCTGAGGGAGGATGCTCAGGAGTGAAAATACAAACTTGTTGATAAAAACACAGCACTCAACTCCTGTGCATCACTATAGAACCTCTCCATTTGTCCAAAAAAAAAAAAAAAAAAAAAA
>VZTR01028487.1:79579-89709 GCA_013400775.1 Chaetops frenatus
AAAAAAAAAAAAAAAAAAAAAAAAAAAAAAAAATCTAGATTTCAAACTAAATTTTCTCTCTATTTTCCTGCAGTAATAATCCCTCTCACAAACCTGAACCTGACCCACATCACTGCCAGCCCCACACAAGACAGCTGTTTGAGGATGGATAATTCCTGCCATTCCACAGGCACCAGCAAAGAAAACATGAAATATAGCAAGCCTGCTGGGATGGGTTTGACAAGGCTGCCCTCTGCTGAGAACAGCCCTGAGAGGAACAGGCAAAAAAAAATAACAAACCAGAGAAGCAAGAGCAACAAAATATTTGACCTGGGAGTTCCAGAATCCAGGGCAGAGCTGGGCATCCAGGTGTTGGAAGTGGACATTGCATTTCAGATGTTTGCACTGCAGCCTCTGGGGCCACGTTGGCTGTTTTGTTTAGTTTTGTTGTGGTTTCAGCATCCCAACAAAGTGCAGACAACATTTTAACAGGGTTCCAGAGCCAATATTGAAATGGCAAGTGTGGTTCCCTGCACTCTGCAATGTTTAATGTTTATTCCTAATGGCTGCAATCACAGAGCACAAAGCCCAGCCCCTCCACTGGAGTCAGCATCAAAATATTTCACAAGGCACTGCTCAACTAAACAAAAGGGTTCCAAACTTGCAGGATGTCCAAACACCACCTAAAACATTAAAAAACCAAAATCCCAAGGATATCAGCAGTGTCCCTTCCAGGGAGGCAGACAGGCCACATGTGGGAGTCCTCCTCTCCTGCACAGGGTGGCATTTTGCCCAGAAACCTGAGATCCTCACCCAAAGCAGGTGCCACAGCCTGCAGCCAAACCCAGCCTGACACTTGACACTGACTTTTCCCACTCAGCTCCCCCAAAACTGCTGTGCAGCAAAACTCAACCCAACAGCAGGCTCAGACTTTACTCCTGGAGGTGGTGGGGAAACATGTCCAGCTCGTTGCATTGCTGAAGCAACTCAGAGCTGCATCCAGAGCTCCCTGCTGCAAAAAGTGGGATGGAGAGGGAGAGATTTCATAGAATCCATAGGTTTGGTTGGAAGGGAACTTAAAGACCATCTTGTTTCTGCCCCCTGCCATGTCCAGGGACACCTTCCAGTATCCCAGGTAGCTCCAAGCCCTGTCCAACCTGGCCTTGGACACTTCCAGCTTCTCTGGGCATCCTCACACCTGGAGGGTGAGCACTGGGGAAGGGTCTTTTCCTTGCCTGTAGCAAATACTGACAAAACCCTGGCCTCAGGGCCAGTTGTCCCTGTGGTCAGCACCCTTTGGAGCAGCCGGGCTGCAGAGCACTGGGACCTGCCTGGGGGTTATTCTGGGGCTGGGCACCTTCCTCATGCAATACTTGAAATAAGCAGAGGGTTGTGTCACCCCTGGTGTTGCCGTGTGCTCCAGTGGGTGTTTGAGGGTACAAGGGCAGATGGGGCAATTTGGGATCCAAACCTGCTGCAATCAGTGCCCACAGGGATGTGAGGGGTCATGGCAGGAGCTGCTTCTCAAGCTCCTCTCCAGGGAAACTCACTCGTCCTCCGTTTCAGAGTCCAAAGACACAAATATTTCAGTGTCTCCAGGAGTGAGCCCTGACAGGCCACACAGGGCAAAGGTTTCAGCACCCGGCAAGGATGTCTTGACAACAGTATTTCTGATTTTATTCCACAGGGAAACCTCTGCGTGGCCTCGGGAGGGATCACTCCATCCTTCGAAGCCCTGGGAGGGGTTCAGCCCAGGAAAGCCCCGGGGACAGGGTGTGCACGGGGGGCTATGGAGGTCCCGGTGCCTCACACGTCAGCTTGTGTGTTATAAGAAGACGAGTTTTGATTAACCTCAACCCCGGATTTAACCAAGAACCATTGATTATTAATCCAGGCCACTTAACTATTAATTCTATCTGTCTAATGTGAAATCACCGGGTTTAATTATTCATTCTCACGTTTCTGCGGAGCTGCTGGGCGTGTCCGTGACAAGAGAGGGCGGATTAAACACTGACCATCCCCGCCCGCTCCGAAACCTCCGCCCCGCCCCGCGCTCCCCTCACCGCCCGCTCTGAGGGCGGCGCCGCGCCCGCGCCTCCGCGGCGGGCGGGAGCGGGGACTGAGTGGAGTGACAGGCGCCGCAACCAATGGAAGCGCGGCTGGAGCGCCAACGAACCAATGAGAATCCGTGGCGCCTCAGGGGCGGGAGCACTCGGGCAGAGCGACAGGCATTGTAGCCAATAGAAATGTGGCACTACGACAGCCGGCCAATGAGCGTGCTCGGAGAGTTCTAGAAGGGGCGGGCGGAGGCGGGGCCGCGGTGGC
Source organism: Chaetops frenatus (assembly GCA_013400775.1). Lineage (NCBI taxonomy): Eukaryota > Metazoa > Chordata > Aves > Passeriformes > Picathartidae > Chaetops > Chaetops frenatus. Next base: position 81,884 of record VZTR01028487.1, read on the forward strand.
CCCGCCCGGCGCGGCCCAGAGCGGAGCGCAGTCATGGCGGTGAAGGCGCTCAACCCCAAGGCCGAGGTGGCCCGTGCCCAGGCCGCGCTGGCCGTCAACATCAGCGCGGCCCGCGGGCTGCAGGACGTGCTGAGGACCAACCTGGGCCCCAAGGGCACCATGAAGATGTGAGCGAGCTCCCGCGCCTCTCTCCGCGGGTGGGGTTGGGGGGAGCACGAGCACGGCCTGAGGGGAGGCGTGAGNTGCTCGCTGGGGGATTTAGGGAGGGACGAGCGCCTTTGGGTGAGGTGATCGCGTCCCCCACTGCCCCACCCACCCTTATCCAGGATGGCCAGAAGCTTTTCCCACCAGGGAGGTAATTAAAGTGCTGTTCCAGGAAATTATACCACGCTTCGGAGTTCCAGCAAAATGTCCCTTGGGAGGAGGATAAAGAAGTGCAGGTTAAGGCAATAATGTTAAAAATATAAACGGCACCATAAGAATGAGTAAAGTAACCAGCCAAAGGGATAGCAAACCAGTTAGGGTAAACCATTAAAACATCACCTTCACTTCTCTCTCAGCTGATCTCAGATTTTTGTTTGCTGTACCACTGCAGTGAAACTTTAACTGCTCAGCTTCTTATTTTTGTCTAGCAAATCCAACACCCCACGGCCTCCTTGATAGCAAAAGTAGCAACAGCACAAGATGACATCACTGGAGATGGCACCACCTCGAATGTCCTCATCATTGGAGAGCTCCTAAAGCAGGCAGACCTCTACATTTCTGAGGTGTGTATGCAGTGTTCCATTTGTAGGTGGGCAAGTCAAAAGTTTCACTGAGACCCCTCAGTGGTTTTCAGGTGGTTTTTTTTTGTTTGTTTAATAGGAGTGGAACATAAATGTATTGTTCTGCTTGAAATGAGAAGTAAAAAGGGTGAGAAGCTGGAGGAGAGGACTACAAACTTGTTCAAAATCAAAGCCATTTATTGTGGATATTGTAGCTTTTAGGGGTTTTGTGTGATAGTTGCTGTTACTTTGCTTTATGTGAGCCAAAACACTCCTTGAGTGCTAAAAAGGAGCTCCTCCCTGAGGGCAGGTGTTGAGGCATTGATGCTGCACAGTGAACACCCAAGTGTGCTTTGTAGTTCCCTTGGTTTCAGTTCTGTGCTAAATTAATCTGTACTTTTCCTCTGCATTGGAAGGATTTATTCCTTTTACATGTATTCAGAAGGACAGAACACCTGGCCAGTTAACCTTAATATACAAATGGACCATGAAAGCCTGTGACTAAAACCCCTTTTTTGCATCCGTCTTGAGGCCCATCCTGGCAGGGCTACACCTGGGCTCTTGCATTGCCAGGCTGTGGCCTTTGAAGGCCTTTCAATAAATCCCTACTTTATTCCTCTCATTTTGTCTGGCCTCTGTTCCAGGTCAAACTGATGAGGCATCAGTTTCACATATTCCCTGTACTTTGCCATGACACAGGTGTGGAAAAAAGACCATTTTGTCTTCCACTGTCCAGTGACTTCTCTTCCCTTGCCTTAGGGTTTGCACCCTAGGATAGTTGCAGAAGGATTTGAGATTGCCAAGGAAAAAGCACTGGAGGTTTTGGAGCAGGTCAAAGTGTCCAAGGAGATGGACAGGGAGACCCTCATAGACGTTGCCAGGACATCCCTCCGCACTAAAGTCCACGCTGAGCTTGCTGACATCCTGACAGAGGTGAGTGCCCCTGTCACCTGTGCCTCTTTGTGTGAACAGATCCAGCTTGGAAAGTGCTGGGATTGTTACTGGAAGTGTGAAAGATGTGAAGGTGCACTTTGAAAGACTGATGGTCATTTTGGGGTGTTTCCCCTCCCCTGTGTTGCAGGCTGTGGTAGATTCTGTCCTGACAGTCAGAAAACCAGGTGAGCCCATTGACCTGTACATGGTGGAGATCATGGAGATGAAGCACAAATCAGAAACAGACACGACGTAAGTCAGGAGGATCCTTGAGCTTCAGTCTAATGGGGCTCTGAGCTTCCAGGAGCCTGGGGAGGGGTTGGTTTCTCTTTAGGGTTTCCTAAAACTACCACTGGAGGAGTTGAAATACAGATTTCAGCCATAAAGATCTTGGCAGAAGTTACTCAGTCACTGAACTTGATTCCTTGATGATACTATTGAATAGCAAAGAGCAACATTGGCTTAACAGTGTTGGATAAATACTCTTTCTTCCTTAGTGTCTGTGGCTTGATGATGCTTTAGGTTGGCATCTGTTAAATACAGATCAGCATCTAATAAATGGAAACTGGTGGATTGGATATTCCATAGGATTTCTATTTCCCTCAGTGCATGGATGAATTCTGCACCAGCTTTCCTCAGTAGCTGAGGCAGTCAGACACCATGCCAGAGCAAATTCCTTTTTCCACTGTGCCTGGTGTGCTTTTTTAATGGGAATGGGCATGCCCTTGGAAGGGGGAAACAAAATCCTTGTTCACTGCCCACACAAGTGCCCAGGCAGTTTGGGTTGGACCAGGTCCATTCTCTGCACTCCATGAAATTCTATATTTGTGTCCATTGACACCCAGAATGGTTTTTAATCCTGCAGGCTGATCAGGGGGCTGGTCCTGGATCATGGAGCTCGCCACCCTGACATGAAGAAAAGAGTGGAGGATGCTTTTGTTCTTACCTGCAATGTGTCCCTGGAGTATGAGAAAACGTGAGTACACAGCACATGCTGGTACCCTAAGGGCTTTTATTTAAATACCAACCAAGACTGTGAAGGTGAGAGGTGATTCACCTTCTGCAGCCTTCTTGGGAAAGGTGGTGGGTGACAAAATCTCTGTGAGAGGCAGAGCTTCATAGTGGTTTGTTTTACTTACTTTATCTGACAGAAAGGCTGAAAGTCCCTCTTTTCTTGGGCATAATTTGATATTCGAGAGCAAACACATTAGTACACTTCAGAGTTCTCTCAGTTTCAAGTGTCTGCCTTATTTTTTGAAGTGGAGAAGCTCAGAACTAGAGAGTAGGAACAGCAGTGTGGGTTAGGGGGACTGCTTTGTTTTGGGTTAATTTCTTTAGAATGTTACTGAAAGGCTCATTCCTTGTACTTAAGTTTATTTCTACAGCAGAGAGGAAGTTTTCTCACTGCTTTTTTGTGGGTTTTTTCCCCTTCAGAGAGGTGAGCTCTGGATTCTTCTACAAAAGTGCTGAAGAGAGGGAGAAGTTGGTGAAAGCAGAAAGAAAGTTCATTGAAGACAGAGTCAACAAAATCATAGAGTTGAAAAGGAAAGTCTGTGGCGACTCAGACAAAGGATTTGTTGTGATCAACCAGAAGGTGAGATCAAGAGAATAAAAATTAATTTGAAATGCTGGCTTCCTTGTGGGACTCACCTGGCACAGTTCCTGAGCCAGAATTAGCTAAATTTAGGCTGATACTTCTCAATATAATGTACAGTTTCTACCTGAGATCTTCTTTGAGCCTCGAGGAAGAACTTAGTAGTGTCAGACTGAGAGAAGGTATTCTTTTGCTGATGGTTGTTTTCTTTGTTTCCAGGGAATTGACCCATTTTCCTTGGATGCCCTTGCCAAAGAAGGAATAGTTGCTTTGAGGAGAGCTAAAAGGAGGAACATGGAAAGGTCAGTTTTGGGGAGAGGAGAGGATACAATAACCTGCTCTTCCAAACTGAGACACTGAGTCAAGTCTAGCTTAAATCCACCTGTAAAGACTTGACTAAAAAGTTCACTTCAATCTCTTCCTGGTGTAACTCAGGGCAGTTTAGACAAACTGCAGAAAGGGCAGTTTGAGCTCTCAGAACGCTTTAAATGCAGACACCTACAGAGGAGATTTAACTCTGCAAATTAGTTCTTTAAAGAGCTCTTCCATGAGCACAACCAAACTGTTCCAAGCCTAGGATCTGCATGCTGAAATACTGCACTTCTTGTCAGTGACTTTGGGCTTTATTGAGCATAAAGCTGAGCTGTGCCTGTTCTCTGTCAGACTGACCCTGGCCTGTGGTGGCACTGCCATGAATTCTGTGGAGGATCTCACTCCTGACTGCCTGGGACACGCAGGGCTTGTCTATGAGTACACCCTGGTGAGTGACCTAGAGAAGGAATGTGAAGAGTATTAAATTAAAACCTCATGGAAATAAAGCCCTGCTGCTTTTCCTAAGTGCTGTCAGTACAGAACCGAGCCTGAAAGCATCCAGTTTATTAATTTGTATACAGATTGCTGAAGCAAGTGGCTGACAGGCAAACATGGCCCTGTTTTCCCCAGGGAGAGGAGAAATACACCTTCATAGAGAAGTGTGAGAACCCCCGCTCGGTGACCCTGCTCATCAGGGGCCCCAACAAGCACACACTGACCCAGATCAAGGATGCAGTGAGGGATGGGCTGCGGGCTGTGAAAAATGCCATCGAGGATGGTGAGTTCCATTCCTGTTCATCATGATAAGGACCTGTAGAAAATCCCAAAAATTAGGGAATTGCCTATCAGCTCCCTTGGTTCCTTCTCCAGTCTGAGCCCGAGCTCGGTGTGAGGGGATTTAATTAGCTCTGTGGTTGATACCTGTGTAAGTACTCACCTGTTCAGGTGCAGGATGTGGAGGGAAGAGATGAAACTGCACTAAAAATGAGCTGTTTAAACTGAAATAGGTGCTTTTCACTTGCAGGATGTGTGGTGCCAGGAGCAGGGGCACTGGAGGTGGCAGTAGCCAATGCTCTTGTGAAACACAAACCCAGCGTGAAAGGAAGAGCCCAGCTCGGAGTTCAGGCTTTTGCTGATGCTCTGCTCATCATCCCTAAGGTATAAAGAGTTCCTGGGTGATACGGTGCCTTTAAAGCACACACAGGCTCACTGCTTTTTCTGCTGGAGGACTGTATAATCAGCAAAATGAAGCCACTTTCTCTGTTCTGTGCCAGGTGCTTGCTCAGAACTCAGGGTATGATCCCCAGGAGACACTGGTGAAGGTCCAGGCAGAGCACGTGGAGTCGGGGCAGCTCACTGGGGTTGATCTCAACACTGGTAAGGACTCCCAGGGTGATGCTCCAGGAAGAACCTGGCTCAGCTCTGTGAAGAACAAAATGCTCTGCATGCAGAAGGTTTTACCTTTATTGATAAAAAGCTGCACAGAAGCCTTGGCAGTCAGGCTGCTGTAGTTCAGTGCGTTCTGGTTTGAAGTTTTTAGAGGACAAAGCACACGTGGTAACACTGTTGGATACAGTCAGTGATACCAGATAGCAGCAGAAAGTCTCTGTGTGAACTGGTTATTTAAAGGCTGCTCACTTCTGTTGCAGGGGAGCCAATGGTGGCTGCAGCTGCTGGAATCTGGGATAATTACAATGTCAAAAAGCAGCTGCTTCATTCATGGTAAGGCTGACAGTATTTTCACTTCAAACATTACTCTGTGTGTGTTTAAGTGATGTAAAACTGGGGATCCCCTGTACAGGAAGATGCCTTGAAACACAGAAATGAAGCTGAGTTTTGCAGTTGTAACAATATTTCTCTCCTGTTTCCAGCACCGTGATTGCCAGCAACATTCTCCTGGTGGATGAAATCATGCGAGCTGGGATGTCCTCCCTGAAGGGCTGAGCTGGAGCTGCTTCCTGTGGAATTTCTCCAAGGAATCCAGCCCAGGGCCCTGTCCTTGGCTGGGCTGGATGTCCCAGCACCAGAAAGTCACTCTGCCACGAGGGACAGCCCCTTTGGTAACACGGCCACTCAAAATCTCAGCAACTTAAATCAAAGATTTGGCTCTAAAAAGGAGTTATTTATTTTTGATTTCACTGAACTGTGTGGCTGCAGTTGCTTTCCATTTTTACCCAATAAACTGTTCTGTTCTGTGCTTTGGTGTCTGTTTTCTAACCTTTACCCACTCCTGAACATTCTGCAGTGGGGGCTGCATTCCTGAGTCCTACTCTTGGGAAAATTCCTTGAGAAATTACTGCTCAAGCTCTGCTGTGGGATCAGGCCTGGAATTTGTTCAGTAAATTTAAAATAAAGCTGGCTTAAGGCAGTAACTTAAAAGTTTTGTACTTGCTTGTGAATAAAACTGAGTTCACTGACTGCAGAATGGCTTGAAGGGGGGTGAAGGACCTGTCTTAAGGGGTGGATTGTTAACACTGGTGCTTCTGCATTAAAGTATTTATCGTCAACGAGTGCTAGAGCAGGTCTAGGTACAGCTTTCAGTGGGTTTGTGGGAGGGGAGCAGGCTGCTGCCCTCTGGAATGATTTTCCCTAATCTCAGCCCTGCTTTGTGTTAAGAGGAGCCTCCTTCCTCTGTCACACGCGACTGCTCAATGACTATAAACGAAACCTTAAAAAAACCTTTCAAACACCAAAAAAAGCCTCCCTTTGTGGGGAGGGCTTGCGGATGGCCCCGCTGCCGGGCAGTTTTTTAACCCCGTGTGCAGCTGGGGTGTGACAGAAATCCCCTTTCCCTGCAGGACGGGTGCCCCGGAAGCGCTTCCCGAGCCCGCAGCAGCTCCGGGTCGGGCCCCGCGGTTCCTGCTCGGCTCCGGGATGGGGATGGGGATGGGGAGGGCGGCGGGGCTGCTCCTGCTGTGCTGCGGGGTGCTGGGCGTTCAGCCTGGTGAGAGCCCCAATATCCCCCCCTCGGTATCCCCTTCCACGGATCCTCCTGCTGATCGCTCCCTTCCCGAAAATGAGACTTTAAATTCTTTCACCGATCGCTGTCACCCCCTCCGGCACACGCGGGGACGGCCCGCCGGTGGCTGCGCCTCGCTCGTGTTTTAAAATGAAACTTGTACTGAATCTCTTCCCTTTGTAGCTCTCGGAGAGGACGGGAGCGTGGTGCAGCTGCCCGGAGGGACCTTCCGGATGGGATCCAGCTCCCTGCAGGGCAGGGCGGACGAGGGGCCCGTCAGGGAGGTGACACTGAAGCCGTTCGCTCTCGACAAACACCCGGTCACCAACAGGGATTTCAGGTGAGCCCGCCGTGCCTCAGGGGGCTGTGGGGAAGGGCAGGGGCAGGTGTGGGTGCCAGGCGTTCTAGGGCAGGTTCCTGAGGTCTGAAAGCCAGTGCTTGAGTGCTCATAAGGAAAAAAAAGTGTTTGTCAACAGTAAATCAGCCTACAAGTGCAAGCTGAACTGTCTTGGCAGTGTAGCTTGCAAACACCATTTCATTTCCTTTTTTTATCCTTTTCCCTCTCTCTTTCCTCTTTTTTATCTCCTCCTCTTCCTCCTCCTTCTTTTTCTCCTCTTCTTTTCCTCCTCCTCTCTTTTACCTCTCTTTTTCTTCTTCTCATTCCCCTTGCTCCCTTTTCGCTCCCTCTCTTCTTCCACTTTTCTCCTCTCTTCTCCTCTTACAAATGTGGTTTTTTCATGTCTGTGCCTCTTTCTCACTAATAGGGAGAAATCTGAAGCTGTATTGCTTCAGATTTCAGGTTCCTGTGGGTTCAATTCCCATTTGTAAACCCTGGACCACTCCATGTATTTTACAGAAACCCTTGTACAGAGCACCAATAAATGCACTGGGGGAAGTGCCTTTGGTTGCCCTGAGCTTTGTTGGTTAAAAACACTTCCTCATACCAGAAACTGCTCAAAAATGGCAATTATTGCAACTTAAGCAATGGGGAATCAAATGGGGGAGAAGCAGGGTGAGATTATTCAGTAGTATGTGACTTTTTTTGCATGTTGGAGACATTTAACTAACAGCAGCCTCAGGTTTTACTGGCTTTTAAGGTTTTGGTTTTTTTAATCTCTACAATTATGGAAGATCTGAATACAGGCTGAGTTTACCTGCACAGGTAACACAAAAATTATCAAATCTGTCCAAAGATGCACACAGGACTGTTTTATCTGTTAGATCTAAATCAAACCATCTGTAGCTGGGGGGGGGGGGGGGGGTG
>VZTR01028487.1:89724-106854 GCA_013400775.1 Chaetops frenatus
TGCCTTGCTCTGAACTTGTTGCATGTGCAGGTTTGTGGGGCAGAGCCTGAAGAACTCATACTCAGAGTGTGTTGTATTTATGCCAGGGAGTTTGTTAGAGAAAAGAAATACAAAACAGAAGCAGAAGCATTTGGCTGGAGCTTTGTCTTTGAGGATTTCGTATCTGAAGAGCTGAAAAAAAAAGTCACCCAAAAACTGGAGGTAAATCTGAATCCTATGATGAGTTTGGTGTTGCTTTTCCAGTGAGGAGCAGCTGCCTCTTTGCAGAGCCTGGCTGTTCTCAGAGGTTTTTCTTTAGTCTGGGGTTGTTTTGCTTTTGAACCTCAGCAGGACTGAGCTGGGGTTGATTCGTGTGCTCTGTTTTCATCCTCTGTGAGCACTGTCTGGACTTCAGGGAGCTGGCAAGAAGTAAAATGTGTTTCAAAGTACTTCAAGAATCCACCTTTAAAATAGAAAACCTGAACAGCATGAGCCTCCTGATCTATTTCCAGTTTTAAAAGCAGATGTTTCTGCTTTGTGGGAAAGCAGCATCCAAATGCCTGTGATAACCCAGCTGAAACTGCAGCATTTCCCAGACTGACACATCCTGCTGTGGGACAGTGTCACCAGTCCAGGTGTCATCAGTTCACCTTTAATCTGGTGTCATTTCTTCCCCCAGTCAGCCCCATGGTGGCTGCCCATCGAGAAGGCTTTTTGGAGACAGGTGAGTAAAATCCTGGTGTAGTAAAATCCTGGTGTTGTGCAATCCTGGTGTGGTGACTTCTCCCCATGCTGGGAGCTCTTGTGTGTTGCATGTGCTGAACCTTACTGACCAAAAATAGGTGAAAAAACATTTCCCATCCTTTCATCTCTTCCACCCCTTATTTCCTTTGTACTGAAAATCGTGTAAAATTAATTAAAATCTGCTTCAACTCTCCCCAGCCCTCAGGCCCTGGCTCCAGCATAAAGGACAGGCTGGATTACCCAGTGCTGCACGTGAGCTGGAACGATGCTCAGGCCTTCTGTGCCTGGAAAGGGAAGAGGCTCCCAACAGAGGAGGAGTGGGAATTTGCTGCCAGGGGAGGACTGGAGCGTATGTAACACAAGCTCTGAGCTTTTCCCAAACCAGGCATGGGAGTGGTGTTAGTTCCACCAGATCCAAACCTCCCTCCAGGTTTTCAGGGGTTAATCTGGTGGGGTTTGAATCACCTCTTTTGGCCTGAGAGTGTAATAATATTAATAATTAATAAAATAAATAAATAAAACCTCAGTGTTCTGAGCTGAGGAAAAAAGAACAATAATCAAATTATGGTTATGAATTGGAGTGACCCAGGACTGACAGGTGTCTTTTCCTCCTTGGCAGAAAGGATCTATCCCTGGGGAAACAAGTTCCAGCCAAACCGTACAAACCTGTGGCAGGTAAGATCCTAAAAATCATCCCATCCACGCAGGGCTCTCCTCAGGGTGGGGTTTCACTCAGCCACTGAGTGAGGGTGCCCTGGGAAACACTGTGGGCACTGAGACTGACTCCTGGTGGGTTGTAAAAACACCCTCAGAGGGAGCAGGCTCAGCCCATCTTCCCTGGGAAACCAGGATTTTACTGCTGCTAAAAACTCATGCATAAAAATTGTTTAAAAAGAGAACTTGGGACAACTTCAGGTGGTTGATCTCTCTTGGCCAGCATAAATTCACACCAGAGAGTTATTTGCCTAGCTGAAGTGTGGCACAGCAGGGCTGGGTGGTGGTTTTGGGGTGGTTCTTTGCTGGCAGTGCTCTCTGTTCCCCCAGGGTGCCTTCCCTCGGGGGGACACGGCTGAGGACGGCTACCACGGCGTGGCCCCGGTGACAGCTTTCCCTGCCCAGAACAGCTACGGTACAGAGCACCCTCCTCCTGCTTTGGGGATGGCATCTGCCTCCTACATTAATGTTCATTATCAAATCCTGCAGCTGGGGCAGAGTTTCAGATGTGTGGGATCTGGGCAGAGTAAGTGAGCCCAGGAAAAGCATGGATGGTTGGTGCTGGAGTTGGCTGAGGTGCACTTGATGCACTTCAAGCACCAAACCACCTCCTTTTAATTAAAACTGGGTTATTTTGCCACTCAGTGGGATGTAACAAAAATTCCAAGGACGTTGTCTGGCCATACCCTCATGCACATGGGAAATGATGACACACTGAAGTTTGAAATACAGCGAGGAATTCCTTCAGCCTCACCATTAAACCACGCTCTTGAACGATGCTTTGAGTGTTGTACCCCTCCCATACACCAAATTTGCAGCCCTTGCAAACCTGCTCTCCTAATTCTGCCACAAAACCATCTCAGGGCTCTATGACCTGCTGGGAAACACCTGGGAGTGGACAGCATCGGAATTCCTGGCTCCAGGAAGAGCATCCAGGGCTCAGAACATGCAGGTGCTGCGAGGGGCCTCGTGGATTGACACTGCAGATGGCTCTGCAAACCACAGAGCTCGTGTCACCACCAGGTAGGTCTGGCCAAAGCCCAGGTGCTGCTGCACAGGGATTTTCTCTGGGTTGGTTTTATTTTAAAAGATGTTTTTTTATTCCCACGCAATTTTTTTGAGAAGCAGTTGGCAGAGCACACTACAAATATGGCTAAAAACTCCCCTGCTATAAATCCATGCCTAAGTGCTTCTCCAGTCCTGTGTTTTCCAGCAGGTATTTATCATTAAATGCTTTTCTCTAAGTTATTCAGGGGAAGCAGAAGATGTTTCTAGGCTGTTCTAGCAGCTCACATTAGGGTAGTAAGCAACATATAAAGGTTGTAACATATTAGGAAATGTGGTAACTAGGAAGGATCCCTAATTTTGGGTCTCTTTTTCCCTCTGAGGATGGGGAACACACCAGACTCAGCCTCTGACAACCTCAGCTTCCGCTGTGCTGCCAACGTCCCGCCCGTCCCAGCCTGGCAAAGCCAGAGCAAACCCGAGCTCTGAGGGATCACTGGGAACACCTGAGGCATTTTCTCCTGTGGAGATGAACAGTAACCCCCAGCTGTCACTTCCATTAAACCCTGATTGTTTTTAAAATTAAAAATAACTTTTAACCTTTTCAGTGCAGGGGTGTCTGGGTGGGAGCAGCAATTGGGATGGCAGGGAGTGGGGGGTTTGCCTTTAGTGTCCTTTTGGTGTGGGAGATATTCCAGCTCTCCTGTTGTTGTCCAGGTAAAGCAGAGGGGAGCATGTGTGGGATGGGCCAGAGCTGCTCTGACCTCCAGCCCCAACAAGGGGACACCCACAGCCCCCTGTGACCACCAGTGTGAGGCTGTCAGGGGGGAAGCAATGGGGGCACATCCATGCAAAGGGGATTCATAATCACTCCCCATTCCCTTGGGAAGGACCAGCTTTGGAGCACCTGCTGAGCCTCCCCAGGAGTAAAACATGGCACCTTCATTGGCCTTTGAGCAGTGACAGAATGATGTGTGTGACAGGTGACACAAACCAGTGCCCCACCTCTCCCAGGAGTTACAACCAACTCTGTGCATGAGCTCTGCACCAAACCTGAAGGGAGCAGGAGCCCTGAGCACAAGGGTGGGCAAGGACACTGCTCAGGGCATTCTTATCCACATCTGACTGTCCCCAAAGAGGCACTGAAGGTGCCTGAGGGCTGAGCCTTTCCCCATGGGGAGCTGCAGCTGCTTATGGCTCTGTTAAAAGGTGACTTCTCCAAACCCATTCTTCCAGTGGGACACACCCCAGGAGCAAATTATTTGCTGAATTTGTATTTGCACCGGTCCGGAGCCCAGTGAAAGAAAATTTTAAAACCTCTAAAATCACCAGTTCGTTTTCCAAGATTTTACTTGCCTACTGTGAGCCAAACCAGGGGCTGGGGCACTGATCAGAACAGCCCCTCCTCAGCTGCCAGGGTGAGCAGGATGGCCTTGCAGGTGTTCTCAAAGAGGGCAGCTCTGTTCTGGGCCTCCCCCTTCTTCACCCAGTGGCGGTAGGTGCGGAAGGCACAGGCGTCGATCAGCTTGCGGACGGGCTTGAGGGCGTAGGGGTCCCTGACCACCAGCTCCCTGGTCACTGACTTCAGCAGCCTGTACTGGTAGTAGATCCTCACCGAGGCCAGGACGGTCAGGCAGATCACCTGGGGCACAGGGAACAGCCTGGCATTCAGGTGAACTCTCCCACAACAGCCTGGCATCCAGGGGAATTCCCACAATGGAGTGGTCCCAGCACATCCCCTCATGTGGAGGGAGCTCAGTGCCCGGCACAGTTTAGTTCCTGAGGGGCTGGCAAAGGGCAGGGGTTCATGCCAGGGAATCACAGAATCACAGCACGGTTTGGGTTAGAAGGGAACTTAAAGCCCATTTTCCTCCATCCCCTGCAATGGCAGGGGTGCCTTCCCCTATCCCGGGTTGCTCCAAGACCCATCCAACCTGGCCTTGGGCACTTCCAGGGCTAGGACAACCACAGCTTCTCTGGGAAACCTCTGCCAGGGCCTCACCACTCTCACAGGGAAGAATTTCTTCCCAATATCCCACCTCTCCCTGCCCTCTGGCAGTGGAAGCCATTCCTTCTTGCTGTGTCACTCCATCCCTTATCCAAAGCCCCTTTCCAGCTCTCCTGGAGCCTCTTTAGGCACTGGAAGAGACTCTAAGGTCTCCCCGGAGCCTTCAAACACTGCAGCTCCTTGAATGTTATTTTTTTTGGAGCTGAGAGGCAGTTTCTCCCATCTCACTTAATTCCCTTCCGTGAAAAAGCCCTTAAGAAGTACCAGAAAGTGCTTGGAGAGGGGGCTGCTGCATCCTCCCATAACCCAGCCCCATCAGCCTTGCCAAACCCCCCCAGTTCCTACCAGCTCAGCAGGAAAACCCATCCCACAGCAGGCTCCTGCAGCTCCCGGGCTCATCCCCACCTTGAATTTGCGGAAGGGGCTGAAGTGCCGGACCTCCTCCACGTCGTACTGCTGGAAGAAGGGGTGTGCCAGCGCCTCGCCCGCCGTGTACCGCTGCCGCGGGTCCACCACCAGGAACCGCGAGATCTGCACGGGGCACCCGCTCAGTTTGGGGTCTGCAGCGCCCCCCCCCACCCCCAGTTCCAAGCTTCCCCAAGAGCCCAAGCACCCACCAGGTCCTTGACGGTGTCGGAGCGGTCGTCCCACTCCGGGGAGCCGAACTGGTAATCGCCGTTCATGATCATGCGCAGCATCAGCATCTGCTTGCGGTGCCAGAAGGGCGGCGAGCCGGCCAGCAGCGTGTACATGATCACCCCCGTGCTCCACCTGAGGGCAGCCCACCACAGGGACCCTCAGCACCCCTGTGCCACCCCCGGGGCACCCAGCTGGGGCTGCACCCCTCAGGTGGCCTTTGCCCCCCTGGAAAACCAGCAGGGAACTGCCCTGTGTGGTGTCCGGGGAGGGGGGCTGAGCTCGCTGCTGGAGCTGAGCTGATGGGGAGCTGCTCCCTGGATGCTCCTTGAGATGGAGTATTTGACCCTGGCAGAGTTTTTTAGGGAAGGGAGTGGGGGCTTGGTGGTGCCAGGCAGGCTGGATGCCCTAGGGCACAGCTCAGGCTGTGCAGTGCCAGGTGTCCTGGCATGGCAGTTTAACAGTGGTGCTCAAACTGAAAAGGGGATGAAATGCCCTGGTGTGTTTTGAGTGGTTGGTCACAGCTCTGACCACTGCAGGTCTGAGCCTGAAGCCACCAGAGGTGGTAGCAAAGTCCCTGCAGAGCTCTGGTGTGCTGCCCTAAGCTGGCTGCTCTCTCAGGGGCTGCACAAGGTGTGTTTAAAACCCCCAAGTCTCGGAACTCAGCCTAAATTGACTTTTATGAACAGAAAGTGTTGCTTTCCCTCCCACAATGGGGCAACGTGGGGAGATGGGCTTGTCCCCAGGCTGCTTCTCCCTGTGCTCTGTGCCAGAGCCCCCTGGTGACCCAGACAGCCCCTCACAGCCACCAGTAGTGGCTTTTGGTGCATCATTTCATTCTTTCCAAACACTCAAAACAGGTCCCCATCGGCACAACTGTGGCCGTGCCTCAAACCACGTGTGTGTGTTTAGGGAACAGCTTCTCACTCACATATCCACCTCCTTCCCGTAGCCTTGGTGCTCATCATCCATGGAGCACTGCAGGATCTCAGGGGCCAGGTAGCCAGGAGTGCCACAGATCTCTGTGGGGACAGGGACACAGGGCAGAGCATCCCCCTGAGCCACCCAGGTGCCATCCCCACCCACCCCCAGGCAGCCCAAGGTGGGATCTTTGCAGGGATGGTGCTCACAGGGAGGAATTGCAACTCGTGTGCATCTCACTGGTGACTTTGGTGAATTAGAGTGGCTGAAAAGTGAGCAAAGAAAATTATATGGGATGCTTGTGGGATGCCTGTTGTTGGATATGTGGCTCTTTGCATGGAGGAGTTGGAGATGGGGTAATGGGGATCAGCTGTAGGAAAAAAGAAGTGGAATGGATAAGATGGTTTTCCTAATGGGCAGCAACTTTTTCATGGCAAGGAGAGAGGATGCTCTGTGCAGGCAGAAATTGTCTGTGAGGACAGCAAAAACAACTGAACAATGTGCACCCAGAAGTGAGGCTGGTGACAAGGACAGAGTGGGGCTGGAAAAACTCAGCAGCCCAGCATGCCCCCACCTGGCCAGGGCCCTACCTTTGAGCTTCTCATTCTCGTTCAGCTGGCAGGAGAAGCCAAAATCTGTCAGCTTGATGTTCATGTCATCATCCAGCAGGATGTTCTCGGGCTTCAGGTCCCGGTGGACGATGTTGATGGAGTGCAGGTACTGGATCACTTCCAGCAGCGCTCGCATGATCTTCCTGGGGGTGGGGACAGCTCATTCCCTATCCCAAATACCCACTGGCACCACGATCCCAGGGATGGGGACAGGGACACTGCCCCCAGCCCTGAGCACAGAGGCACAGCCCAGGGAGCTGTGCTGGCTGCAAGGTCTCCCCTCAAACCCAGGCTCTGCTCTTACGAGGTGATTTTCACCCCTCTGCACCTGGCCTTACCTGGTTTCTTTCTCGCTCAAGGTGACTTTCTCAGTGAGGTAGTCAAAGAGCTCCCCTCTCTTCATCCTGCACGAGGGAGGGGAAACAGAGTCAGGCAGAGGCTGAGCTGAAACAGCAAACCAGCCCTGAGTCCCTGGGGAGGATCACCCAGGGGTCAGCGCCCCTTAACAGCCCAGGGCAGCCACTGCACACAATAAAAGTGGGTAATAATGCCTTTACATATTTCAGTAAAATATCAGGCAGGAGGAGAAAAGGCTGTGCCTGGAGAGGGCAGGCTTCAGAATTGTTAAGGCTGGAAAAGATCTTTAAGATCACCAAGTCCAACCATCAAAGATGGGGCAGGGACAGGCCTCTCCCAGTGCCATCCCACTCCTCTGACATCAACTGCACTGCCCTGGCATTGGGAATTGTGGCATTGCAGACACCCTGGTCCCACTGAGCATATAAATAACCCTCAGGGATGCATGACAGCTCCCACCAAAGGTTACAGGGAAACCCGAGCAGCGCTGAGCCGCTGACGGAGGGGAAACAGTGCTGGCAGCAGAGCTGCAATGAGCTTGCAGTAACTGGGGCTTGATTCCACCTCTAAGAGCTGCTTGTCCCCCCCCCCTTTGCCATTTTTGGGCCATAAAAAGCTGGGACCAATCTGCAGAGGGGGAGTGGGCCCAGGGTGCTGAGCCAGCTGGTACTTACAGGTCAAACACCAAGAAGAAGAAGGTGCTGGATTCATAGCTGTCCTTCAGCTGGACTGCAATAAAACACAAGGGCTGTGAGCACAGTGTTCCTGTCCATCAATGGACTAAAAGGCACTGATTAAACTGCTAATTGAGTTAATGAGCAGCTGATCTTCACCAGCGTTGTGCCTGGGAGACAACATGGGGGGCACTGCTGGGGCGTGTGTGGAGAGAGAGCGAACAATGCTCTGAGCGGGTGCCTGGCATCATCCAGGGATTCCACCCCAGAAACCCTTCCCTGGGGACACCCTGAGGAACAAAGAGGACAGAAATCCCCCTTGACTGGATGCTCAGGGCCGGACTTACTGACGTTGGGGTGGCCCGAGACCTTGCGGAGGATGTCGATCTCCTTCGTGGTGGCTTCCCGCAGCTCCTGCACCTCCTTGGGGGAGATGTTCCCTGCTGTGATGTCGATGATCTTCACGGCGTATTCCTGCCTCGTGGTTTTGTGGATGCACCTCCGGACCACACTGCTCACCCCCCTGCCAGGGACAACAGGGAGAAGAAAAGGGGGGGTTCCATCCCTGCCTGCCCAGCCACCGGCACCTGGGCGGGCTGGGATTTTCATGCACCAGCGGGTCTCGCTCTGTCACCCTGTCTCGGTGGGACAGAAGGTTTTGAAGCTGATGGAAAGTGCTGTTCCATGCTATTTTTAGCCCCATGCTGCTGTGGGCCCTGTTTGTATCAGATTCCCAGGGAACACTGTTCACTATCTGGCACCGGAGGACGTGAAACCAAAACAAGCTGCTTGCCAAAAGTAAAGCTTTACCTGCCCAAAATCTCCTTCGGCTCATATTTTTCATAAAACTCCTTGGATGAGTTCCAGTCTGGTAGATCTTCTTCCTTGGTCATCTCTGGTTCCTGTCAGGCAGCACTCTGAGCTTGTCTGAGGGCAGAAAGGGGCTGCAAGAAGAAAGAGTGAGGATGGGTACTCACTGCCCCAGGGCCCGGATCATCAATCCCTTATGGAAGAAAAAACATTGAGGAGGAAGGAGGAGGAGGAGGATGATCTTGGACCAAAAACTAAAGCGGGTATTTTGCTTCTTGGAAAAGCCAAGTTTTGCCCTTGGCACACTGTGGGGATCCCACTGGGATCAGGAGAAATCCTGCTGGACTCCCCCATAGCCTGGCTGTCCCCAGGGGAAGTGCAGGCTTTGGAAAAAAATTGCATCACCTCAAAACCTCATCCGTTCCCTGCACCCAGCTCACAGCAGCAGCCTCCAGAAACACCACCCACACCACCACCACTCCAAGTGGAATCTGCAATCTGCCCCTATTGTTTTTCCCTTTCTTTTCCTTATTATTTTTAAGACAACAAAGTTGTCTTTGGCTGAGAATTAGGAGGGAGAAGTAGTGTTTAAAGGGAATGGAAAGGGACAGAGGAGGAAGCAGAGAGGGTGGGGGTCAGTGAAGCAGCAAGAGGGGCTGGGTGGGTCAGGGTGCAGGTGGGGACAGAGGGACTGGGGACAGCGGGAGCCGAGCCAGGGTGAGGACAGCAGCTGAAAGAGCTCCCTCAGCTCCACTCCTGTGCAGCTGCCAGCAGCCTCCACAACTCCTGAAAGGCTCTTGTCCCATTTCTTTTTCCTATTTCAGGCTTGGAGGGGTTTTTATACTGCTTGTTTCTGTGCCCATACACGGAGCCCAAGCAGTTAGGGTGGAAAGCAGCTCTTACAAGTCTGGGCAGCCAAATTGTCCCTTTGGGGTGACAGTTTGTTGCTGGGGAGAGGACAAAGGTGGGCAGGAGATCCCCAGTTCCATGAGCTTTCCTTTGCCCTCCTCTCAATAACTTTGCCAGGGCACTGGCAGCTCTAAATACATTTAAATCTCATTAGCAATGTCTATCTGTCCTGACCTGGTTTTAAGGACCAAAGTGGTGTTTTGGGTGTCTGGCTGCTGCTGCCAGGGATGTCTGACACGGGCTGGAGCGTTTCTAAACAGCCACAAGTTTGCTTTAATTTACAAAATTTTAACTGCTGGAAATACTGTGAGTAATGCCAAACCAAGCTGAAATGACGAGCGAGAGGCAGGATCAGGAAGTCGGGAAAATAAAACATCTCGGGGGGGAGGGGGGGTAGGTAACCAAAACCTGATTATTTTTGAAAATGCAGGTCCTGGGGGCTGGTGTTGTGGGGAAGGGCTGCAGGCTGGGGAGCATCCACGGAGCACTCACTGCCGGGAGAAGCCCGGAATCTGCGTGCTGCCTTCTCCTGGGAGGGAAGAGCCCCGGAGTTTGTTTAAAACACCCTGGAATTATACAAGCAGCCGGTGCAGGGCTCTAACGGGACACCCTGGGTTTATTATCAGCCTGCAAGGGGGGCACAGCGGGTCGGGAGGGGATTTTCTGCCTTGGCCAGCACTGAGGGAGAGGCGCTGGGCCGCCCGCACCTGCCAAACGGGGTGGTTTTTGAGGAGGACAAAGATATTCAAATATCCATTGGGATAAACCCGCAAAGCTCAAGCAAAAAAAAACACCTTTTAGTCCGGAAGGGAAATGCGGCCCCTCTCCCTCAACCCCGGGGTGCTCCTGCCCCGACCCGGAGACAAAGAACGCTGAGCACGGGAGTTTTGCGGGCCCCCCCTCACACCCCCTCCCCTCAGCGCCGCCGGCTCCTCACCTCGCTGAGGGCTGGGCCCAGGCCTGGCGCCGCCGGGAGCCGAGCGCTCAGGGCCGGCCGCCGCCGCCGCCGCCCGGCCCCGGAGAAAGCGCAGCGCGAGTTGGCAGCGGCGGGCGCCGGGCGGGCATGGCCGGGCAAGGGGCAAGGGGGGGCCGGGGGCCGCCCCGGAGCTGCGGCACTTCCCCGGTTTAACCCTTCCGCCGCCGAGCCCCGGCGCGGCCCCGGCCCCTCCTCCGCGGGGGTGTTGCCGTGGGGAGCTGGGCCCGCCCGGCCGGCGCTGCCCCCCCGGAGCACGGGGAGGCTCGGCAGGGATGAGCTGCGGGACGGGCTGGGAGCGCGGAGCCGTGGAATCGGGAAAGGGAGGAAGAGAGCTTTAAGAGCAGCAGGTCCCAGCGCTGCCACCGTAACCACTGAGCCGCTCAATCATCACCCAGCGCCGGGTCCGGGCTCTGCTCGGACACCTTCCGGGGATGGTGACTCCACAACTTCTCTGGGAAAACCTATTCCAGTGCCTGACCGCCCAAACAGTGAATTTTACTTATTTTTTTTAATCTAACCGAATCTCCTCTGTCTCAGTTTAAGGCCCTCTTGTCCTCTCACAGATTGGCCCAAACCCGTCATTGGCTTTATTTCACCAGGTGTTTCACCAGGACAGTGAAACACCCCAGAAATGAGATGGGAGCTTGATCAGCAGAGGCGAAGCTGCTCGTGGCACCAGGACAGGCAGTTCTGTCCTCATCGCCCCTGTGTGAGGTGAGTCTTCTCCATTTTGAAAACTGATTTAACAGTTTCACTTCCAGGAAGTGCAGGTGAGAGGTAAAGGGCTTTAGGAACAGGCATTATATCCAACAGCATAACAGCACTTCAGGAAAAACAGGTCATGCTAAAGAAAGTATTTTGAACAGGAACTGCACCTTTCAGAGCAGGGTTATTCCCCACCACGCTTCCTGCTGGGAGCACAGCTTATCCAGGCTTTTCCAGGGAAGTCCAGGAGGGTGTTTACTTTATCAGCACCAAGGATTTGAGCAAGGCATGACGTGGCTGCTCCCTCCGATGGAAAAAAGAGGGTTTGCACTTTGCATCAGTAAATACTTTTAAAACAGTGACTGTTATTTTCATGTAGCAGCAGTGGCTTTGTCACTTGCCTGAGCCAGGCAGGAGGGAAAGGTCACAGGACCAGCCTCTCATGGTTCAGCCCTATCACAGGATGAATAAACACTTGCAAAACACCCTGCCAAAATAAATTCTCACCTCTTCACCCCCAGCACTCAACTAAAGCAAGGTACTTCTAGAGAGAGAAGTTTATTTATAGAACACATTACATACATTCAACACAAAAATCAGCAAAACCTGTTAAACATTCTGCTCATTCTGCTTTATTATTCACTCTTCCATTTTGTGCTAAATTAAATTGCAGCTGTGAAGTTGGATCACATCAGAGGCAGCTATGGCAGGAGTCAACCACAGGGATGAGAATGTGAACATATGGACTAACAAGATACCAGACAGCTTTAAACTTTATTACTGAAGCTTTTTGTTTTCCATTCATAGGTCAGTTCTTGCAAGATGATCTTCAGCGGCCTCGTTGTGCAGGCTTAGGCCAGACCTGAAAGGGCAGGAGTTACCTCAGTGAGTTTTGGATCCCTGAGTGGCAGGGTAAGGAGTTATCTCAGTGAGTTTTGGATCCCTGAATGGCAGGGTAAGGAGTTATCTCAGTTAAGTTTTGGATCCCTGAATGGCAGGGTAAGGAGTTATCTCAGTTAAGTTTTGGATCCCTGAATGGCAGGGTAAGGAGTTATCTCAGTTAAGTTTTGGATCCCTGAATGGAAGGTGGTTTTCCTTGGAAGGATAAGGATGGAAGATGTTTTCCCTGCATTAAGACAGATTTGTCAGGGTGTTCCCCCTTCCCTCATGCATTTCCTGGGATATAGTGAGCTGCAGCCATCAGCACTGGTACACAGCTGCCTCCTTCCTCCCAGGACAGGATAGCTTTGTTGTCCTTAGAGCTCTGCTGATTCCCCAAATGTGCTGCTGCCACTTTTCCAATCACCTTCACCCCATGCAGCAGCACAAAGCACCAGGAATTCACCCTCTCTCCACCCACACCTACAGGACCCAAGCACAAAGCCCAACAGAACAGCAGCTGCTTTACCTGACTTCAGAGCACCTCCATCACTGCCCATCCTTCACCAGCTGGATCAACCCCCCAGGATACCACTCCCATGATCATTTTACTGGTTATCCCATTTAACAGCTGCCTGTCAGCACTGGGTACTTACCATTGGCCACCCTGCACTGCTTGAGCACCTCACTGAAGCCCTCACACAGCTTGAGGTCAGTCTGGTTCTGGGCACACTCCAGGAATTGTTTGATCTCGTACTGGCAAGGACCATACTGCTGCTGCTGGGCAGCCTGAGCAGCCTGGGGCTCCTGAAACACCAAAAGGGTCTGAAAGGATCTTTCCAACAAAGCCAAACACTGCTTGCCAAGGTGTCTTCCCTGTGTTTTAGTCAAAATCTTTGTTTTTTAAATGGAAAGCAAGTCAAGGGCTGAAGTACAAAGCAATTTTCCAGCAGTGGAATGGCACATTCAGAGCAGCTTTTTAAGTTACAAACACTTGAGTGCTTTTGATATGCTCAGGTAACTGTGGATGGCACCTGAGCAAAGATCTCACCAACAACAGACCTGGAACATGGAAGTGCTGCCTGAATCAGAGGAATAATACAGTAGAAAACAACACCAACACCGTGCCACAAGCACACATCACTCCTGCATCCCTCTGAACTCTTTTTAAGATGACTCATGGTGAGTTACCTTGGAGATTTCATCTGTAGCTACAGACTATGTATGGTTTTATATAGATATATATATATATAGTCTATGGACTATATGAAGTATCCCAGCTGTGACTCATGTGATGTTTAAGGCTCCAGCAACTCCCTCAGCCCCCGTGGAGCTGAGCTGCCAACAGTCAGTGCCCAGCTGTGCTTCCCCTCACCTGGTAAGTGATATCAGGCCTGGCAGCTTCGGAGCTGCCCCCTCCACTGAATCCTCCGGTGATGGCGTGGCCGATGGTGTGTCCCACGGCCGAGCCCACGGCCACCCCGGCAGCAGTTGTGGCCATCTGGGCCATCAGCCCCGGCTGCTTCGGCGCCGGGGCCGCCACGGCAGAAGGCGGAGCCGCTGCGGGCACAGACGCCCGAGGAGCCGGCGATGGAGACGCGGCTCTCATCGGGGGTGCCCGGCTGCAGGGACACAAAGAGAAACATCACTTCATCATCATCATCATCCCAAACCACGCCGGGCGGAGGCCACGTGGCTGCAGGGCCAAGAGTCCACCGTTCTCCTGAGGGGCACAGAATGTCCCGAGCTGGAAGGGACACGCAGGGACCGCCCAGTGCGACTCGTGGCGCCGCACAGGAGGCCCCAAGGATCACGCCGGGATTACACACACACACACACCCCTGCAACACGCTGAAAGCGCGAACTCGGTGTTCTGGTGAGCGCCTTATGCAAGACAGGGGCAGGATTACGGGCTTCTTTCTGCCGAGCTCACACAGAGCTGTGCTATTTGCAGAAAAGCACAGCATGACCCCAAAGCGGCTGTTTTATCAGGGCGCTGATGTCCAGGCCGTGCGGCGAGCAGACCCACGTCCATTCCCCCACAGCGCCCAAGCCCGCTCCGCTAACCCGGAGCCAGCCCAGCCCAGGCCAGCCGGGCGCTGCCCGCACCCCGGTGTTTCACCCGCCCGCACAATGGCGGCCAGGCCGCTGCGGCCTGCGCGGGGGCTGGAGGAAGGAGAGGGTCCCGGCGGCCCTCACCTGGCGGGAGGCGCCACGCGGGACGTGCGGCTGCGGTTGCCCCTGGGCATGGCGGCGCGGAGCGGAGGGAAGGGGGAGGAAGCCCCGAGTAGCGCGGAGGGAACCGGAGGAAGCCCCGAGCGGCACGGCCTGGCCCGACACCCGCCCGCCGCCTCTGAAGGTCACCGCGTGCTCGCGTCACTTCCGGAACGCCGCGCGCGCTGGGAGAGGGGCGGGGCTGATGCGGAGGCCACGCCCCCTCCGCCCGCCTGAGGCGGCGCGCGGGAGCGGCGGTCACGGCAGGGAAATTGAGAGGAACTGAGGGAGTTGTCTTTACAAACTCTGGGTCTGCTGGTGGACAAAACTAGCACTGAGAGATAAAAGAAGCGATAGGGAGAACTCCACTGATCGATGAATGGAATGGAACAGGTTTGTCCTTACAAACTGTAAGTCCACTGATAAATTAAATTGTATGTTGAGAGATGAAAGAAACAATGGGAAAAACCATGAATTCCAGGAATTAAAAGAAAAAAAAAANAAATCTGAGAGATCCCAGGGGAAATGCCCCATGGACTCTCCCTTTATTTGAATAGTTACAGGACTCCTCTCTCTCCTTTTTGGACGTAAACCTCTGGTGTTGATGGATACATTTCCCCAACAACATAAACACCTAAACTGAGGTTAAACCCGCACCTGGGGGGCCATCGGTCACAATAAGCATTTAAATAGTGGTAAACATGCATCTGCAGGACCTTCAGCCACAATAAACACCCAAATTGTGATAAACCCCCATCTGTGTGGGACTTTCAGTCACAATACACACCTAAATCGTGATAAACCCCCGTCTGTGTGGGATTTTCAGTCACAATACACAATAAATACCTAAATTGTGATAAACCCCCATCTGTGTGGGATTCTCAGTCACAATAAATACCTAAATCGTGATAAACCCCCATCTGTGTGGGATTTTCAGTCACAATACACACTTAAATCATGATAAACCCACCCTTGTGGGATCCTCAGTCACAATAAACACCTAAATCCTGATAAACCCATGTTTATATCACTCCCAATATTAACACCCAAACCACAATAAACCTGCACCTGTGGCACCTTCAGCCACAATGAACACCCAGATTGCCATGAAAAGTGTTCCAGCTTTCAGGGAATCGTTCCCTGTGGAGATGGGGCCTCCAGAAGCCCCTCTGGAATTCATCCTTTCAGCAGAGTTACAGGTTTTAGGTTTCAGTCTGGAGCAGAGAGGGGATCCCATCCATCCTTGGAAATATCTCCAAGGGGTGCCAGAGGATGATCCCGGATTCTTTTTGGTGATGCCCAGCAATAGGATGAGGAGTGAACTAAAACACAACAAGTTTCACCTTAAGTTCAGAGAGAACTTTATGTTGGGAGCCCTGGAAGCTGCAGTGTCCCTCTCTGGAGACATTCCAAACCCACCTGGATGTGTCTCTGTGGCACCTGCTCCAGGGGACCCTGCCTTGGATGATCTCAAGAAGTCCCCTCCAACCCCAAGCATTCTGTGATTCTGTCATTTTCACCCCAAAAAAGAAGCGAGGGTCCCTCCTGCCCCCTCATCCCCACCCAGGGGTTGGGTCTCCTTGCTTTAGAGACACTGTCTACCTGGAGAAATGAATTTTTAAATGAATTTATTATTGTTGCATTAATTAAGCTGTTTCCATGCACAGCAGCAATAATAAGGAATACCACGGTCAACAGTTATGATCATCCACGACCAAAAAATTGCTTGCTCACGGTTTCTTCACTTAAAAAGGAGGTGAAAGACCAGACATTTCAACATCTTTTACATCAGGGGATGTAAACTGTTGCCTGATGAAGGAAGTGCTAACGTTGTGAGTTTATAGAGCAGAAGTACAGCTCAGAAAAGCAGTTGCTGATGTGAGAATTATGGGGAGATAAATATAAATGATAAATCATGCTCAGAACAGGGACATCTGCAGAAGATCACACCACTGCTGTTGCTGCAGGAGCTCGTCCCTGAGAACTTCTTCTCCCTTGGCCTCTCTCCATCTCTGAGAGCAAATCACAGCATAGAAAGCAGCAGTTACAAATTTTGCTTTCCCAGAGCTCAAGAAACTCATTTCTTAATGAGTGGTTTTCTCAATGCTTTTTAATTAATAGTTTTCAGTTTCACCCTTTTCTTTTTGCTTGCTGGCAGAGGGACTCTGGGCGCTTGAAGTCGTTTTGCGACCGCGTCGCTCTTGGGTTTGTTTTGTTTTGCAGAACAATGGGGGCAGGATGGCACTGCCGGCGGGATGAATGCTGCCATTGTGCTTTGTCCTCCTGCTTTCCTTGGGAAAACTCCAGAGCTCCCTTTTCTACCGCCTCTCCCTCGCATCTGCTGACGCCCACAGCGGCACAAGGATTTTGGGAAGGGCAGGCAAACGAGCGGCCATCCCAAAAATCAGCAATAATGGTGGTTTTACAGCGAGCAAAGATTGTTTCTTTTCAGCTGCCGTGACTTCTGTTGTGGGCGCGCCACAGGGATGGAGCGGCTCTTCAACCACCACACAGGTGTCGATGCTGCTCGTGATAGAAACCTGTGAAAGAAAGAAGATCCAGCCCTGGTTTTGGGTTGTGTCCGTCTGATTGTGATCCAATCTGGCGGAATTGAATCCCAGGTTTGGGAAACGAGTGATGAAATTCCATTGCTCAAGCACAAGGTGTAATCCCTCAAGGCTGAGGGAGCCCTGTGGGGGAATCCATCGGGAGCTGCTCCCGAGCCAAGGGGAGCACCAGGCTGCGGTGTGCGCTAGGAAAAGCAAACCTTTCCTATATTTCTTCTATCGTTTGTCCAAATTACACCTCCCAGAAACTCTCGTGGTGATGTCTGGGAGTGTAACAGGCCCTCTGCACACCAGATGGGCTCTGTGCGTCTGCAGGGTGCGGGAGCATGGAGAAATCCCTGGGAAACGCGGCTGACGCTCACACCACCTTAGCTCCGGTGAAGTGACACATCAGCCGCGAAGGCTTTTTCCGCATTTTTCG
>VZTR01028487.1:107447-118587 GCA_013400775.1 Chaetops frenatus
GGCCGGGGCAGCCTGGGGAGGGGGCAGCGCTCCCGCTGTGGGGCAGCCCCATCACTGGAGGGCCGCTGTGGGAGCGCGGATTTTCGGGATTTCCACGGGCTGGAGGGTGAGGCACCGGCAATTGTTGTGTTGTAATCAATGGCAATTAGGTGGAGTGACAGGCGTTTCAGTGGTGAAGGCTCGCTAGAGTGAGGTGCTGTAGCTGTGAGTAGTGGTTAAGAACAACATAAACAAGAGCGATTGCGAGTGGTTTGCTTTGTTCGTTTTAATTGCGGTATCTGTATTGCGTTTTCATTGGGATGGCTCCTGGCGGCACAGGAGATGCTTCGGGGGTACGGGGGAAGTGCTTCATTCAAGGGAGACTTGGATGCCTCTGCAGCAAAAGCCCGGTCCAAATCCTGAGTTATTTTATAGACGTCCAGCTAGCTTAACAGTTTTTTTCTAAAGGCCAAAGGCTCTTATTTCTGTTGGGAGAGTCAGTGTATAAATCTGGTTCTTGAGCAAATCTATATATTCAATCCTCCCTCTTTATTTTAGCGAGAATTTTGTTATTATCGTGTTAGTGCCTTCAGTACAGAATGAGTAGTTGAGATTTACTTTTCCCCCCTTTTGTAACCTGTGCAAAAGCTGTCCCAGTTTTTCTAGAGCTACTTGCTGTATCATCATAACAAGCCAGTTTGGGAGAATATCCCCATACTCTGTCAAGCTGGGAGCTGTGGAATTATTGAGGCAAAGCATCCAGGGAACTCTTGTTCTTAAAACCTGTTCTGTGGTGACAGAAGTGGGATCTGGGATCGTGTGACAGAGATCTGTATCCCTGGCCACCTGATATTGTGATTGAGTGAAGGCTTTAACTCTGCTTCTCTGTCTGCCTCAGGTCATCTTTAGTTTGTGAAGGTGCTTGTTCATGTGTCTGCTTTGGAAGTGTCCTGAAATGAGAGGTTTGGTTCTAACTAGGGAGGAGACATCAATAAACTCACCAGATAAATTCCAATAATACAAATTAAATTATGCTTAGGCTACTGAGATTAAACCATGTGAGCCCCATCAGTAATTTAACTTCGATCACTGATTGAGGGTGAAAAAAGAAGAATAACAGAGATTTAAGCAGTAAGCAGCCTGTTCTTGTATAGAATTGGTCCTCCAGGAGGTTTTTGTTGTTGCAGCAGCAAGTGCTGCTGTTGTGACAGGGAATTGGCTGTCACAGTTTCCATGCGTGTTTACCGAACGCTTGGGAGAAGGAAATTACCTAAAGATATAATTGGAATTACTTCTAATTATGGAATCACCCTGGCTAATTACAGCCTTCCTTAACAACACTGCGGCTGACACGTTGAGTAAGACCTGGAAATCCTTTGCTGTAGGAATTCGATCTGGAAATGGGAAGAGTCAGGGATGAAATGCACTCAGATCTCCCAGCAGTTGCTAGGAGAACCATGCCTGGAGTGAAGCACTGCAAATGCCAGGAGAGCTCGTGATCGTTGGAGCAGGTGGTGAAAGGAGTTTGTGGAAAAGGAACGTGCGACTTCTGTTCACTCCATCCATATTTGGAGAAGAATTTGCTTTCCAGGCTGTGCAGGACACAGAGGGGGAGTTCTGCTGTAAAAGTAAGGCAGGAGGGCAAGGCATTGAAGCTGGAAAGAAATTAATTTTATTTTCCATGTTGCCCCAGCTCCCCATCCATCGTTCTCTCTCGCTTTCTCCAGCTGAATTTTCCTTGTTCCCACATCACCAGAGTTTCTCAGAACCTTCATTTCTAAAAGGAACTTTTAACCACACTTTAGATTTTGCTGGGGTAGTAGAGTTTCAGTCTTGTGTTCCAGCTCTTTCACAGGTAATTCAGATTTAACTTCCACATCTCTTTTCTCGCTAAGCAGTTACACTGACAATCAGAAATTAATTCATTAGCTAATTATTAGAGCTAACTCTGCAGAATTAACTGGGTGAGAAACTTCTGTTTCTGCTTTAGCTTCTAGATGGTTCATTGAGTTGTGTGACTTTTTATTTAAGCTGGATTTGCTGATGGAACTTGGAATGTTCCAATCTTCACATCTTAAGTTTAGACTCCAAGAGTGGGCCAAACTTTAAAAAGCACTTAATGCTGTTAGGATTCATTTTAAATGCATAGAAGAATTAGAATAGATTGGTTTATTCTTTCCTGAGCTGACTTTCTGGTATTTTGGGTGGAGTTTTTTTCACCAGCTGTTGGTATTTCCAAATCTTGTTTTTAAGCCAGACCTGGCATTGGCACAACAAGAAGAACAGAAATGTAAAGATTGCCAGCATGCAGAGGGAGGAGCACAGAAAATCCCCTATCAGAGCCTGACTCATGCAGAAGATTATGTTGGAGAGATCCCTTCCCAGTATCCCTTACCCAAAACATGAATGGTCAGCATATTTTAAGTTTTTATCAAGGGGAAAGTTCATGAAATAGTTTAAAAATAAAAACTATTAAGGAGTGTCTAATAAGGGCAGGTATTAGGGCAGTACCTCACATTTCCATTGGCAGTGGCTGTATTTATTTTAAATGTGTTGCTGTCTTATATTTGAGAATAATTAAGTGGCAAGAATGGCTTTATTTATAATGAAACTGGCTAACGGCAGTTTCTGAAAAATATTTTTGGTCTTACTGTAGAGATATTTCACAGAGATAATTAAAGTAATAAAACACATTTCAAGTCATACAGGTCATGCTACAGCTTGAAATAAAATGTGACCTTTAAGTGGTAATGCAGACACCCAGAGCCTTTGGCTTTGGTCTTTCCCACGCCCTGAGAGATTTTGGGGTCTTCCAATACATTTCTGCTTTCTGTCTTGATGAATTGGAGGTTTCCTGCAGGGCAAATTAGTATTTTTGAGGGACTTTTGTAGCCTGGCATGCATTAATTAATGCTGTTGCCACTGTTCCAGAGCCTCAAGACAGCAGCACAAACGAGCAAAGGGCACATGTCGTGTATATCTTTGGCAATATTTGCAGCTGCGTCAGTGAAGAGGTTTGGCAAGAGTCAATATTGATCTTCAGCTGATTGCTGAAGGAGTCCTGGAGTCAAAACAGCACTGGGAGAATCCAGATGTCATTGATATTTTAGGAATTCCCTATTCTGAATTTTATGTTCACGGGCAAGGTCTTGGATTGGCATCTTGCATTTGAGGCGCTCTGAAAAGTTCTGAAAAAGTCTGATGTGGCAGAATGGTTTGGGTTGGAAGGGACCCTCAAGTTCATCTTGTTCCATTCCCCTGCCATGGGCAGGGACACCTTCCTCTAGACCGAGTGGCCTGCCCACCTGGTGTGTTCTACTGGATGCACCAGCTCCTGAAAATGCCTGTTAAATGTGGTGTTTATTGTGGGCAGGGCTGAAAGGGTGGCCTGTGACAGGTTTAATATTATTGTACAGTTCATAAATCACTTTAAACTGTGAACTTACACCCGTTGTGTTCTGTTTGGTTGATTGTGCTGGCTGTAGAGCTCTGTTCCTCAGCAGAGTGGGTGTGAATTGCTCTGAGAAATGCAGGTGAAACCACCCCGTGCTGGTTTCTCAGCAGAGCACACCTTGCTAGGACTGTTCTGGTGCATCTTTACAGAGATCAGGGTGACAAGAACACTCCATTGTCCAGGGAAATGGGACATGGAGGAAACTTCCCAGACCTCCTCCCTAACCTGATGTTTAAACAGGTTCCCACTGAGCTCTGCTGTGGGGCAATTCCTGTAAACTTCTTGTCTGTCGAGTTTGCTTAATTCCAGGTAAAGAGCATTATGTAGCAGATACCAATCATATTTATAATAAATTCCTAATATCCCAGGATTTTTTTATTGCTGTACCTGCAAGCAAATATCCAGATGTGTTTGAGGTTTCCAGCTGCAAGTGTTAGTGCTTGGTGTCAAGTGTTAGACAGGAGGTGTACAGGACTTCTTCAGGGATTCTGGGTTCTGCCTTTGTGTCTGAGGGCAGCTTGGAAGATCTCTGGTTTGGAATTGGGCAGGGAGAAATCAGAGGAGCCAAATTCAGTGGGAGAGGGGGAGGGAGGGAGACCCAGAGTGACTCCTCTGCTGAAGGGAAACCCTGCCCTGGGAGCCAAGGTTCTCTGTCCCTTGTCCCCAGCTGGGCTGGCACAGAGGGGAGCAGGGGCTGAGGGTGTGAGCTGGGAGGATCCAGAGCTTATTCCAGGTGCTGGAGAGGGGAGGTGTTTCAGGAATGCTGGTAGAAACCAGCTTGGAGTTTTAAAGCTGTTTTTAAAGCTGCAGAAGCTGATAACTTGAAGTGTTTTGTGGTTTTTTTCCCCATCTTTCTGGTAGAAAATTGATGATTTAATACTGGTACAACATTTAGTGACTGAGACACATCTTTTATAAAACAGCAGTGCACTTGCTATGGGAATCTTTTCTTTTCCATCCTTACAGTGCTCACACAAACACATTAATTTTTTGCTTTTCATAAAGATATCATTTCCTGCTTGGCTGGAATTTGCAGTAGGGCTAAGAATTATTTTGCCTGGTGCAGAGTAAATTTAACAAAGTGCCTATAATTCAAACCTGGGCCTCGTTTATGGTAGCTTAATAGAAAAAATTATGTAGAAAGAATCAGTGCTGTTGGCTTGCAGCTTGAATAGCCAGTGCTTCTCTAAAGGCTGCTATAAAATAATTATCCACTGCCTGCTTAATATTTTGCTGATCTAGACACTGAGATTTTTTACAGACTCTTTGAGAAGTAGAGCTGGAGGACATATAGAACAAAATCTCATTTGGTTATGCTAAATACTGCTCTAATAGATTTAAACATGAAATTAAGTGTATCAACATTTTTGAGCACTCCTGGCAAGTTTACAAATGGGATTTTTTAATCTCCTTTTTTGTGGCTTCTAATTGAAGGCTTTTACTTAATTTATTAAAACTGTTAGAGTGGCCTTGAAACCATGAATTAGGTTTAATCCAAAATCCTCTAGTGAAGCTGGAAAGAAGTTGCAACCAAAGTTTCTTAACATGCTCCAGATCCTTTGACTTTTAGATGAGCTTTTCACTGAAGGCAGGGGGTGAGCTCTGCTCCCCTTGTGAGAACTTTCACTCTGGACCAGAATTTACCTCAGAAGTCCAGTGGTGTTTAAGGAAATGTGCACATCATTTCTCAAGTGTAGCCTTTTTAAATTTTTAATTTTTAAATTTTTTTTAAAATTTAAAGTAAGAAAATTAGATTTATTGTTTCCTCAGGGTTACAAAGTGGTAAGGGGTGCTTGTTGTTGGTAACAAAATAATGCTCATGAGATTATAAATAATCCTGAAGTGAGAGGCTTTAAGTAACCTCTTACCACCTAAACCCCCCCCCAAACTTGAGTTCTTTTCTTGCAGTTTGAGTACAGAATCTTTTTGATTGTTTGCCTTTTTCATTGCACCAAACCCAACAACTGAGAGAGAGAACTGTGTTGGCAAAGCTGCTGCTGCACAAATGCAGAGATTTTGGATCAGACTTGCCTTTGAATACTCTGGTCCCCTGAAGGATTTGATTGCATTTCCAAACGGTCCTTGAGGACACTGGAATGTGACCTGGCAATTGTGTGCTCTGTTCAAGGCATCTGCTGCTGCACCTGCCCTCAGCCAGTGTGGTTCTTCCTGTGTTAAAATGAATATATTCGTTCAGTTCTGGGCATAAAAACTAAGGGAGTTACCAGGTGGAATGGAGAGGATTTGATTCTGGGTGTTACCAGGGGTTGTTGTTGAGGTTAAAAGTGCTCAGAAAACATCTGGGACATCCAGGAAGGCTTCAGGGAAGGCTGCCAAGTGTTGGTGCAGGTGAAAGCCCAGTGGAGAAGTTTCAATTGATCCTTAATGACAAGGGAAGCATCGTGGGGAATGATCTCTGGCAAAACTGTTAAAAACATCTGCAGGTAACTGTGAGAGCTGGGGCTTGGCTACAGAAACACTCCAGCATTTCTTACAGGGGCTGCTTGGGACTCCAGCCCAACTCCTGGCTAAATAAACACTTTTTGGTTTGTTTGTTTGACTTGGTGTGTTTGGCAGGTTTGGAATTCTGCTGCTTTTGGAGCCAATGCTGATAACTCAGAGCTTTTAACTTGTTAAACTGGAAGGTTGTTTGCTTGTCCTCTAAAATACTTGAGATATCGGGGGACTAAATGAGGTTCTTATGTTCCCTTTCAGCATTTTCTCTGCTAAATTATGCTAAAATGTTTCAAGTGTATCTCCTAATACACTGTTCTGGAACATAGAGGGTGTTCACAATTGTGGAAAAGAGATTTAAATTATTTTAAAGTGTAAGATTTTATTGGAAGTATGTCACTTGTGGAGCACAGTGACCTCAGTTCTTTTTGTCTTCCAGTTAAGAAGTAACAATTGCACACAAATACTGCTTGAAACTTCTAAAAGTGCAACATTGCTGAGCTTTGGGAAGTACCTCAGACCAAAAAGGACATTGTTTAGAGGATGGATAATAACTTTCAAAACCTCCTTTTGATAAAAGATAGTGCACATTGGACTGAAAATCACTGCAGTGTTCAATTGTAGATGTTGGGAAAGCAGATGAAACACTTGATCTTGGATTTCTTGAACCACTATTTAACTTTTCAAAGAACATTCAGAGTGGTACATGCAGATAGGGAGGGGAATTGAGTTACAAAGATATCTTAAAGGTTTGTTCCCTGTAGTTAGTTCAGATTGCTTTTTATTTTTTAATAGCAGTGAAACTCGGGTGTGGTGAAAGTGGGTTTGGCACATGTCTTTGTCAGGGTGCTCTGAGTCACCTCGAGTGACTGTGACCTGGATCTCACACGGAACTCCTGATCCTCAGGGATGGCAGCCACCAGTCAGAACCAGGAAAAAACTGGTGAAATTGGGCTGGGCTTTTATCTGCCTGTGCAAGCAGCTCTGTGGTTATTGCAGGTCATTTTGCTTAGCATTCTGTATCCAAAAAAAATTGATGCAAATTAATAACACCTTCTAAACTGTGTTCTTTGTAAAAGGCAGGTTACACAAAAAACTTCAGGGTTTATTTTTTGCAGCTTATCCTGCTATTAGGACTTTCTTCTTGCTATTTGTTTGCCATATTTGTTAAGACAGGCAATTCACACCTGAGTTTGGTGTGAAAAGGAACATTATCTACTCAGTTTTTATCCTTCCTCCACTTGCTGGCAAAAGGTCCTAGTTCACTGTGGGTTTTACAACGTTAATAAAATTAGGACATTATTTAGACTTTTCAGTAGAGAAATGAGATGGAAAAGGGAGTTTACAAAGTAAATATATAAAGTCTAAATACTTTGCTTTTCAGTTTGATGCAGAACACTTGCTCCCACTCCAAACCTTATAAGGCTGGGAAAAGTGTTCTGTGTTAAACCCCAGGCTGCTGAGCTGTCTCCAAGTGTGTAGAATAAAATGTGAGATTAGACCTGTGCTCCATGGGCTGAAATTTAATGCTTGATGTCCTCAAAGCTGCTACGAGGCCAACAAGACACTTAATGAACTCCTGCATGTGGAAAAAGCTTTCCCTGTGCTCTGGCCTTGCAGCTCTGCACAGATCACTCCAGGACTCGGACTCTCAGGAAGGGCTGGAACTCATTATCCTTCCACTGGCAACATTTTATTCTCCTGCAGAACAACTGCAGGGTCAGCTTCTGCAAAATGACATTTCTGATGTTTTCAGCTGGAGTTTGCTCTCAGACACCACGGGATCTGCTGAGCATCAGGAGTGAGAGCACTCAGGGATAGGGAGGGATTCAGCATCCTGCAGTTATTTGGAGTTAGGCTGATGCTGAACCTTTGCACACTTTGGGTTCTGCAGGAAAACCTGAGTGTGTCCAAATCACTTTAATGTCACCCTGCAAAGAATTCTCACTTTGAGACCAGAACAATAAACTGAACCTGTGGATGGCAAGCTGAAGCATCTATAAATGTAGTAATACAGAAAAATAAAAATAGACTATTAAATGCAAAATGATAATTCCTTTCCTATATTTGTGTGGCTCTTTAGTACAGCCTTTGCAAATTGGACAACACAAGCCAGTTATTACATGTGCTGTGACCATCTTATCAAAGGAAGGCTAAAAAATTAACAGTTCTCAGTTAAAATCCAGATAACATTCAAGGTGTGGGAGGAAAACTCATCATAACTGAGATTCTTTATAATTCTTTGTAATTTCCAGAGCCCCAGAGTTGCCCTGGGATGAGAGCAGAAAGCCAGGTACTTCTGCACTGCTTTTTCCCAGTAATTCCATGTCTGGCAGCTCTGGGATGCTGAGGCTCTGTGCCCTGGTAAAGCACTGTCTGTGCTGCCTTGAAACTTCATATTGGCACAGAAGTTTCACTTTAAAAGATTTCAGGCCAGACTAGCTGAAAGTATGTTTAATTTTTGACTGTTTATACAGTAAATCTGCTTTCTAGGAATTTGGGCCTGCTGGGTTTCTTGGGCAGAAGAGCATAAGAGTATTAATAGTAAATTCAAACTTAGTCTGCAGTTAAAATGATGAGTTTAAATGAGTTTTCCACAGATGGCTGTGAGATTAGAAAGTATTTTGGAGATGATATTAAATTGTCCTTATTGTGGTACCTTTTCCTGTGAGAAAACTGCTTGTGATGTGGTGGTGGCAGGTCCCAGGTGAGTTCTATCAGCAACATTCCTGCCATGTTCAGGGACAAACCTGAGCTGCTGCCTCTAGGACAAGAAACTTCCTGAAAACTGCATTTTCCTTGGAGCTTCCTGCTGCAGCAAGATGAGGAATGGCACTTTTTCACCTTTTAACCTGGTGATGTGAAACAAGCCTTATATTGCTGTGGTGCTTGGCTTGATGCTCCAAAAATCTGCTGGCAGATATCCCAGAGTGCTCTTGTGAGTTAAATTACCTGTTGGAGTAGGAAAATAACTTCATATTTTCAAGTGACACTAATAAATAGAGTCCTCACTTTGCTTTTACAAATAATGGCATGATTTGCCTTAGGGCATGGAATTAATGGTTTCTGGCACAAACACATTTGCTAATTTAATCTTTCACCCTCCTTCCTGCAGCAGCAGTTTTGTAGGGCTTGTGCTGCTTTCTGCCTTCCCACTGGCAAGCTGAAAGTCACTTTGTGGGCATTTCAGGTGTTGGTTCAAAGTGTCACAGTGTGCAAGAGCTCCAACAAACTGGGGCTGGGGATCTTGTGATGGTGCCATCCTCAGCTCGTGTGCTTGACAGATTTGGGTTCCTCCTGAGCTCTTAGACTGAGGAGCAGCTGAGGCACAGATTTGTGTCCTGATTCTCATGCTCTGATGCAGAGAAGGGAGTGGAACAAATCCTTGCCACTTGTACCATCTTCCCTCGGCTTTGTAGTGACCTTGTGTCCAATTTCCTGTGGTGCTAAAGCTGTCAGTGGGGGAAGGAAATGTTTATTTGACAAAACAGCTCCAAACTACAAGCAGAGGTGATGTTCAGTGGAGTTGCAGCTGGGTGAACTCAGCAGTTCCTGGTGTGTCAAACACCTTTAATCAGCAAGGTGTGGGATAAAGCTGTGCCCAGTGCTCCCCCTGTTGCTGCTTGGTTTTCCATGTAAATCGTGGCAGAATCTGTGTCCTTTTCTTTCCCCAACAGCCCTGAACTGAAAATCTTGTGTAAAGCAGTAGGTGCCCAAATAAGTGTTAATTAGTTTCCCTGTTTTCCAGATGGGGTCGAGGATTCGGTCTCTTGGGTTCCATCTTTGGGAAGGACAGTGCAATAAATCAGTCAAACAGTGTTTTTGGCCTGGTGTTTTATATACTACAAATGCTACTTGGTAAGTACTCATTCACTTCAGAGCCTAAAGTGTAAAGCAGGGCTGTGGGGATGAAGGAGGAGAGCAATATACATTGCACAATCTGCAGGAAACCAGATAAATGCTTCTGATTTTTATATCTTGGGTTTTTTTAGTACCACTCTAATGATACATATGTCCAAAGGGCTCAAAAACCCAACTGACAACAAGAGAAATTGCATTTTCTCCTGCTATGCTATTAATAATCCAAGTGTGAAGACAGTTTCTGTGCTGGTATTTTCACTCCAGTATATTTGGCATTGGCTTGCATGGTGGAAAAGAGAGGGAATAAAAATGGAATGGGCAAGTTTTGTAGGAGTAATAGAGCAGGCAAAAAAGTGCATGAAATGTAATTATATCTATATATCTCTTGGTAACTCCATGGCTTGCTATAAAGCTGTTAATCCTGACAAAAATAACTTGACCACTAATTTTCCTATAGCTCAGGAAGATGAGGATGGTTAATCCTACCCACACTCCTGATCACAGGGCTGTCAGACAGAGCCTTGGATGCTCCTTTCCAAATACCCACTTCTCAACCCTGCTGTTTTAAACAGGATTTTGTGTAACTGTTGCAGAGTGGCTGAGTTTGAATTCAGCTTTGCTCTGTGTGGAGAGGGGTGAGTAACTTTGTCTCTCTTGTTGCAGGTATGACAGCAAGTGCAGTAGCAGCTCTAATCCTCATGACATCCTCCATAGTGTCTGTAGTAGGGTCCCTGTACTTGGCATACATTCTGTACTTCGTGCTGAAGGAATTTTGCATTGTCTGCGTGCTCACATATTTGCTGAACTTCATTCTCTTTATCATCAACTACAAACGACTAGTTTATTTGAACGAGGCCTGGAAGAGGCAACTCCAACCCAAACAGGAATAACCCCTGGTGGAACTTTTGACTGACAGTCTCAAGACCCAACTTCCATTAAGTTTATTTTGCAGTCATTTTTTTATTCTCCATATCAGACACTTTTTTCCCCCCCTCTCCCACCCACCCCACCCCCCCCAAGAATCATAATGGAAATTTTGAATTATAAATTTCAAGGGGCCCCAGATAATTTCTCTGTGCTAATCTTCAGTTTAAATGTGGTTATAAAAGAAAGCTCTATAACAATCAAAGACAAGCTTTAACTTTACTTTGAAGGAGTTTTAGCCACAGCAAAACCTAGACTCTCTCTCTTCCCCGTCCACTTGTGAAGTGGGTAACACTTGCTATAAAATATCCTGTATATAAATTCAGGTATAACAAGATGTGATCATGACATGAAATATTCTAGACTAGCATCACCATATTTAATGTTGCCATGTTTACAGTATGTGTATTTTCTTTTTTTTCTTTTTTTTCTTTTTTCTTTTTTTTTTTTTTTTAGCTGTTGGACTTA
>VZTR01028487.1:118655-134615 GCA_013400775.1 Chaetops frenatus
TTAACTAGGACTTATACTGTAAATAAAATCAGAACTCTTGGTTTCATCCCTGGAGAACTCACTGTCCCATGGGTTTGGTTAGGAGCTGTCAGAGGGTTCAGCTCAAAGTCGACTGATGGAAGAAGTGACCTCTAAAGAAGATGGAGTTGCTGCTCTCACTGTTGTGCTTTCACAAGAATGATGCTTGGGGTTGGTTCCATTTTTTCTTCTTCTTTTTTTTTTTTTTTTTGTCTCCAGTAACAAAAATGGAATTAAAGCTGAAACCTGAAGTATGTTGATTAAACGACAACCTCATTAATTTCTGTACAGAACAAAACCAGCTTCATGTGGTCAATGAAAAGCTGAGTTGCAGATTGGGGGTTGGATGAAGTGTTCTTTGAAAGGACTCCATTTCCAAGCAGAGCTGTTTCATTTGAAGCTGTGCTCAGCCAGCCAGTGTTACTAATGTTTGATGTTCTATGAATGCTGCAGTAGAGAATTGCAATTTGCAGTGGAAACCACTGAGTGAGCAGGATAAACCAAGCAGTGCACTGAAAAAGCAGTTCCTTAATTGATCTTGGTCAGGATCTTTGGTTTGTGCTATATTGGGAAATGAACTTTAGGCCTGACACACACACACAGAGAAGATTTCTTGGAAGGGCAACCTGTTTAATGGCATAAGTCAATGTACTCCTGAAAATGAAATGTGATATAGTGCTATCATTGCTCTTTCTAAGAACTAATTGGGGAAAAAAAAATTAAACTGCAGATTTAAACAAAGGAACAAAATTGTACACGTTGTTTCTGCACTCAGTATTCTAAGGCTGAATGTTAAAAGTGCCTTCTGTCTTCAAATCTTAAACCAAATACTTTGTGTTGAACTTGGCAGGCAGAAGTGTCCTTGCTTTAAAAATGAACAAACAAAATTTCCAGCAAACTTGCTGGGGATAGAAGAGTATTAAAAGATCTGGTTTTAGTTTTTAGACTGAGAAGTGGTAGCAGTATTGTTTTCAGTTTAATTTAAAAGGTTGATGTGATTTGGAAAAGTGAAATATTTGTGTTTCAGACTGTGCGACACCGAAATGTGTGGGTTCAGCTACTTTTTGTAATTGGTGCTGTGCTGCTTTTTGCCCTTGTCAGTGTGAAATATGAAGAATTCCAACTGCATACCCATTTATTTAAAGAACTAATTTAACTCCTTTTAGCCTTTGCATTCTCAAACATGAATGTCAGAGAGACCACTTCCACTGTAAGTGGATTTTAAACACTAAAGATAAACTTGACTGTGAAACGAGCAGTGTTTCCATAGAGCAAAACAAGTTTGGAGATTGAATTCACAAAAATAATATTTAAATTACTACTGAAAGAATACTCTGGTTTGTACCAAGGTGGAAACTGCTTTTCTGTACAGAGTTCTGTGGTATGAGTAACATCTGTTGCATGTAACACTAAATGACTTGTCCCTCGTCTGACAGTTTTAGCCAACAATTCATTAAATGAGTTTTGTATTGACCAGAGTATAGTTAAAGCTTGTCTTGATGTTTAGTTCTGTCTCTCAAATGCCTTCCACTTTGGTATTAAGGGGAGTGAATGATGTTGAATTGGTCCCTCAAGGCTTGGCTTTGTTCTCTCCCAAGCCTTGAGGCAGTATCAGTGTTTAATGTGCTGTATAGATTTTATTTCGATGCATTCCTGTGATCTACACTAAAAGCATCTTTTTTTCATCCAAGGAAGAGGTTGCTCCTATCTCAGAGCAAGCAGCCATGGAGACAAGTGTAATCCATGAGTACTTGGTCCAATTTCTGGGGAAAAAAGGAGGAAAAAAAAGCCCCATCAGCTGAAAGTATTGGTGTTGACTTAACTTCACTGTGTCTTGTGCTTGTTTGTGTGGGCATAGTCTGTTCATTCAGTTTGTTTAGTAAAAAGTGCTTAGGGCGAGATTTTCAGCAGTGGTGTCTGCAGTCCTTGTTTGTGTGCACTTAGGGAGCAAATGGAGCTGGAGTTTGGGCTCTGGGGGAATTTGCAGCCACACTTTGTGCACGACCTTGCAAATCTGATCCTTAATTGTGAACTCTCTTGTCTTGTGTGCTTCCCTTGCAGTTACTTTTTACTGGAAGTGATTTGCTAGAAATGGCCCTGATTTCTTCTGTTTCTCTCTCTCTTGCTTCAGAAACGCAGTTGGCCTGAATAAAGGGCAGAATAATCTTAGCTGGAGAAATCTGGACCTTTCTGCTTCCAGTTCTTTTGACTCTTTCCTTGCTGCTCCCACTGGTAGAAACAGCATCTTTCTTCCAGTAAAATGGGTTGTGATGGAAATCAGGATTGCAGCTGTGCCCCCCTGCCTGCCCCAGCCAAAACACGGTGGCAAATGTGTGCTTGATACTGGTTTCACCCTTACAAATCCAAAGGCAAATCCTAAAAATTCTCCAGGATGCAGGAGTCTGGGTAAAGGCAGGTAAAGGATCCTTGGGCTGGCAGTGGATGGGGGGTTATAGAGATCCTTGTGGTTTCAACACTCAGGAGAATGGAGGGGATAAAATTCCAAATATCCAAACAGTGGTTCTGAATCTGGGCTCTTCCTGCCCCTCTTTGGTTCTCTCATAATCCCAGAATTCCTTTGGGAATTCTGAGTTGGAAGTTCCACAGCGAGGGGCGGATTGGAAAGGCACAAGAACCTCATCCCAAAACCTGCTTAGGCATTAAACATTCCTGAAATCCTCTGACTGTAAGGTATTTGCTACTCTTTAAGGCCAAGAAAGCATTCAAGTCTTGTGGAGGAAATGAATATTCTTGGAAGTTTCTTCCTGTAAAACATTTGTGACATGCCAATGAAACATTCCTGCACACCTTTGAGATCTGAAGTGACAACAAATCTCTGGTGAGGAGGTTTCTGAATGCTGTAGTTTGTATTTTTCTGCTGCTGTAGAGTCTCAGTTGTCCCAGGAGGTTGGTGAGGTGCTTCAGGGAGTTCTGCTCCTAATTTATGTGGGTAAAGTCAGAGGTTGGATGTCTTTGGTTCTGCCAATGTTGTTTAAACTGGTCCAGAAAAGATATGAAGTATTCTGTTACCATAAAACTGTATTAAGCATGGCCTAAATATTAGGTGTTTGTTCTGTATAGTCTGTTCCATCAACTATTTATTCCCAGTGCTTTCAACTCCAAATCAAACACCCATTTAAAATGGAGTCATTGGACAGATGTTCCTTTTCTCAATATAGGCTGAGAGACTCTCTACTGGAGGTTTAGGATACAATTTTGCTAACAGGGAAAAAAAACATGTAAATATGTACGAATTCTATTTGTTGCACATAACTTTTTTGGTATAAAAAAAAAAGAAAAAAAAAACCCAACAAAAATAAATGTAGAAATTACCTGTGGATGTCTTGCTGCAATCATTCTTATGCTGCATTCATGCAGTCCAAACATAAGAGCTTGAATGAACCCAACCAGAGGCCTTTTTGGACTCAGTCTGAGCCTTAGAAACTGTTTTTAATGTCAGTACTGTAATTTTGTTTCTAGAAATTGTACCAAGTCGTGTGGTTTTTTTTCCAAACGTTGTGTGTGTTTAGCAGTAGAACGGTTAAAGCACTTGATTCCCCCCAGATCCCAGTTTTTCCCAGTAGAATTCCTGCAGCTTTGTGTCAGGCTGAGCGTTGTGTGTAAAGGCTGAGCAACGTTGACTTGAGGCTTTCACTGTTTACAAACCCCAGCATTGTGATTTTTATCACTTTCTGCTTTTTTGGGTCTGTGAGGCTGCTCAAAGCTGGTCCCACAGACCACAAAATCCCTGGAAACTGCTGGATGTGTCCCTGGATTTGGGGAGGGAGCTGTTGGGCAGGGTTGGGTTGGGTGAGAACAAGCAGGAATTAACCCTCAAGGCTGTGCTCAAATTTTGAGGGGGCTGAGCTGAGCCCTGGTTTGTAAGGAGTCACCAATGTCAAATCCTCACCTGTGTCTTGGTCAGGTCTGTTGAAATTGGGAAAGAAAATGAGTTTTTAGAGGATGATGTCTAGAGATGGAGAAGTTGAAATGACTTTGAGACACTGCTAGTGGGCTTCAATATGGGAATTGCTTATATCTTGGTGTGTTTGAAGAAATGTCTCTTTAATGTGCATAGAGTTTTATATTCTGGGGGTTTAGTTCTAGAGAAGATCTAGGCCTGGCAGGTGTGAGGAATGCTGTAGTGTGTTGTTTCTTTTCCCTTAAAAACAAGAAAAATTGTTGTGAAGTCTGCAGTGAACATCTGTGTCCTTGTTCTGCTGGGGCAGGGTGGAAGGTGCTGCTGGTTCCTCGTGTCCCACCTCTGAAGGTAACAGAATTTGGCCAGCACACAACAGAAAAGCAAATATTTTCTTTATATGGTGAGAATTTGGTCACTTTCCTGAGCCACTCACACCAGAGGTAGCTGCAGAACAGGGAGTCATGGCAAGAGTTTCACCCAGAATCTGAATTCCAGCAAACTCCAGAATTGTAACTCTGGGCAGCCTCTGGGTTTGTTGCCCTGCTCCTTGTGATGCTGCTTTTGGGACAACACTGGGAAGTTTCATATTCTAAATATTCTGAGTTTTTCTGTGAGTGCTGGTGTGATCCATGGCAGGCTAAAGCCCAAAAGGGACATCAATGTCTGATGCAGCACAGGAATTTACACCTGGCCCTACCCCAGAGGGCTTCAGGCCACTCTCAGAAAGGTTTGGAACAGAATTTCCCTCTGGGCTGCTCTTCCTGCAGTGACATTTGATATGAAGGAAGCCCTTCCATACTGGAAGTGGCATTGTTAGACACAGCTCTTGTCTAATAGTGGCAGCTTTGGTACTGAACAATAAATAGATTTAAAGTTGAGTTGCTGTAGTCCCTCCCTCTCTAACATGTTCCACCTTGCTGCTGGATAGGAATTCCAGACTGTGTGCTGGAGTGTGCTGGGTGCTTCCCACCCTTCCTGCCTGCTGGGAATGCTCAGGATTTCTCACACATCCATCCTGTCAGGCCAGAGCAGCTGCACAAACTGAGCTCCTCTGCAATCCTGTGGGCAGTTTGCTGTGATCTCAGTACTGGTAACTGTTAGGGGAGTTTAACTGGAAAACCTCCTTTGCTTTAGAGGGATGTGATGTTCATTTAGAGTAACTTAGTTTTTTTTTTTAAGTTCAGCATTGAGTTGTATCATGTAATATTTGTAAATTTTTTTTTTTTTTTGCCATAAACAGATACCTCAGTCAGGATCTCTTAACTTCAGCTCCTTGAAACTGAATATTTGTTTTCTTGCCTGGAAACAGGAAGCCTCCAAACATGGCTGAGCAGAGGAAACTAAAGTTTCTGATCTGCTTTGCATCACAGTAACTACTTCAGGTGGACTAGAAATCGCATTAGACTTGCGCGACTTGAGTCAGGCATAAAACTTACTGAAGCAGAAATTTAATAACGAGTTCAACATAATCCCCAGCCCATAAACCCTTTGTTTTTATTTTAGAAAGAGGGAATGTGATGTTATTACAGGGGGAAGACAGCTTGATTCATTTGCAATCTTCCAGTATCTGTCTCTAAGAACAAAGGCAGCTGCTTTGGGCTGGCGCTGGCGGGTGAAGATTCCTTTCTTGTTCCCCAAAACTCGTTTGGTGTCTGCAGAGAAGTTACAAAATAAAGAAATAAACCAAGCTCTTCCTGGCTCTGCTGTGAGCTGTTACAATGTAGGTACTAAATCAGGCCAGGTGGAAGAGACCTCTGCACTTTCTCCTGCACAGTCAGGGAAGCTTGGCAGGATCCGTGGATGTGACAGAGCAATCCAGCTGCAATTCCTTCTTTTTACAGCTGCTGAGCTGGGACACTGAACTGGGGTGTGCCCATTGATCAGTATTGTATCTACAATAGATTAGCTCCACCTTCAGATCAGATGGAGGAAATGGTGATAACTATTTACTGTCCTGTCTGGTGCCTGGATCCTTTTTGCCCGTTTCAATTTTCATAGGAAATTAGATAAAAAGATTGCAACACACAGAGAGACTGGAACTGCATCTGTGTGTGACCTTGTCTACATTTTCTCAGTCCTGTTTGAAGCTGATGCTGCTTTTCTGGCCACTGCCATCGCTGAGCTTTCCAATGCCTGTCCTGGTGCTCTGCAGGGTGT
Organism: Chaetops frenatus; assembly: GCA_013400775.1. NCBI lineage: Eukaryota > Metazoa > Chordata > Aves > Passeriformes > Picathartidae > Chaetops > Chaetops frenatus. The sequence goes on from VZTR01028487.1 coordinate 124,753, forward strand.
TCTAGTGCTGTTCCTCCCCTCTCCCTGCTCACCACCCCACCCCACTGCAGGTGGCATAAGCAGAACAGGTTCATCACTAGATCTGAGTTGTGACTGTTTCATTTCTTTGGGACTGCACTGTAAATTAAGGAATTTCCCTTACTTTGTGACTGCACTTATCTGTTAATAATGGGTGGAGTGTCATGGTGAGGCAGTTGTGTGCCAGAGTGGCATCTGCTCCTCTACTGCTAAACCAAGTTAATAATGATTATTTAAGGTGCTCTGTTCCCAGTTGTAGGTGATGTGGGAAGCAAGTGAGATGTCCCTGACAGCTGCCTGAAGCTCTGAATTGAGGGTGGCCAAAAAACAGGAGCAATCTGGGTCTCTCACAAGCTTCCCCTGTGCATTATCTCTGTTCCTGGGACTATCTGTGCAGGAGAAAGGATGAATTAAGTACAGACAGGAGCTTCCCTCTTGGCTCTGGTCATGCTGGATTTTGTGACAAAACCAGCTGTGCTCTGGTAAACAGAGCCCCTTTTGTCCTACCCTCCAACACAGCATTTGTGTGGCATCAACCACTAAACTCCCAGGGAGGACGGAGGGGTGTTTAGAATATAAATAAAAGCTTACCTTGATTGGTCATGAAATCAGCAAAATTCCAGATGAGCTCCCCAATCACGTACTCCTTCCTCTTCTTGTCAAAGACAGAGTGGTACTCCCTGAGCAGGGCCTGCTGGTACTCCTCACTGAACATCATGGGAGGGTCCTGCAGCCAGGACAACAGGGTGAGGGGACAGGTAACGCCAGCAGAGCCACTCCCACTCACTGAGGAGCTATTCCTCACCAGAAACTCGGGGGTTGCTTGGTTTTCTAATTGTGCTGCATTTACAGTGGCTGTTGTGACCATCAGCAAACAGAAAATCCCAGGAATTCCCAGGGGAGTTCCCCTGGTGGTCTTTGTGACAAAGGGACAGCAGCAGGAACCTCCATTCTCCAGGGTTTGCTTTCATGTAAGCATTTTCTACCACTGCCAAAGCACAGATTTTGGAGTCCCCTTTAGGGAGACAAAGTGACTGGCAAAGCTCACTGGTTTTGGTGGAGGAGGACCCCAGCCCTGGAGCATTTTGGACACTCCCAACCAGGCCAGGCCCAGTGGTGCCACCCTCTCCCAGTTACATTTTTGCTGATCTGTAAGAGCTTTTTCCATCTGGCAAACACAACACTCACACTGTGCAGTCCAGGCACTGCATCTGCTCCATATTCACTCTGGATAATGGGTTTTTGGTAGGTTTTATACCAGTTCTCAAACTGGGCTGTGAGTTGGAGTGGGATCACTTCCAGGTGGCCTGGGTCATGGTACCAGGAGAAGTAGCTGTTCACACAAATCACATCCACATAGGGAGCCTGCAGAAAACAAGGTGAGAGTGTTTCAACCTTCTCCTGCAAACTTAAATCCTCCTTTGGGTTCATTTACCAGACTCTAGGTTTATTACAGGTAGAATGAAGTGTTTCCCCCATCACTCAGGCCCTCCAAATATCATTATCTTCCCCAGAAAATAAGCAAAAAAAAAAAAAGAAAGGATAAATTTAATAAGCTAACAGCATTAATTTGGCATTTTTCTTACAGATTAGGAAGCCACAGCAAAGAGTTAGACAAGATCAACACGTTTTAATTCTCAGGTTTGTTAGAAGTTTTTTGTTTCCAAGATGTCTCTGGCTTGCTGGTACATTTAGATGTACTTTTTCTTTTTGAGTATTGGAATGTGATTATCAAGTGAGTGGTCAAATATTTTGACTAGCAACTAAATTTTGTGCATCAATGGTGCAATACTAAGACTAAAGCATTCTGCAAGTTATTTGCCATTTCTACCACATGGACAGTGTGATAAAAGGGCACAAAGCCCCCTCAAGATAAAGTGATGTTGTATGTAACTTGTTCAATGTTCTCTTAACATGTTTTGTAATAAAAAGAAGAAAAAAAAAGTTCTAATATCACATCAGCGTATGAGAGATCTGTTCTTTGGGTTTGTTTGCCTGAGCTCCTCCAGTTTGGGCAGAGTGGGAATGGGATATCCAAATGCAGATTCCTGCTGGGCTCCTTCAAATTTAAGGTCATCTGAGGTTTTGTTGTTGGTTTTGTTGGTTTTTTTTTTCAGAGCTGCAGCCATTCCTGCTAATTATAGGTCAGTTTAGAAGAAATTCAAAGTATAACCTGGAGCAGGGACCTGTGGCAGCACCAACTCACCTGCTAGAAGTGATTATTGTACAGCAGTGCCCAGGATCTACCCTGGAAACAAATACAGCTGTTGAAAATCCTTGGTCCATGCTATGAAAGGCCCAAAATCCAAGGAAAAGTGCCTTTTGGTTATTTATCCAGCTCTGGGGCTTTAATTGTGGAGCTGGAGGAGCTTTTAGATTATTCAACACAAACAGACATCTGCCAAAGAAGATCTAGAGCAATTTAAAGCAGGAATCAAAGCAAAGCTTCCTTTAGACTTCCACAAGGGTTGTGTGCATTTTAAAGAGGTTTAAGCTTTGGCTTAATTGCAAGTGAAAATCCTAAGCATTAGTAAACACAATCAATGGCACAGCAAAGAAAGACAATCTTAATGGAATCCAGGGGCATAATCCTGCACACAAAGAATTGTTCTCTCTTACAGATCTTTTTTTTTTTTTTCAGCTGGACTGCAAACTACAGGATAAGGTGATTTTTACTAGAAACAAGAATGTAATTTTTCTTTTGCCTTTCCCTGCTAAATATCTCCAGTAAATTTGGGGGGGTGGAGGGGGGGAAGGACTATAAAACAAGTGGCAAGAGGAGGAGGAAATTTATTGCATGAATTAAAAAAAAAAAAAAGAACAAGCTAGAAAATAAAGCAAACTTACACCACGATCAAGAGCGTAATTAGCATCTGTCACAAAGGTGACTGGTCTGGAGGGGTCGAGAGCTTTAGTGTGAGCTATCACTGTCCTGTTTGCAAACAGTAAAGCAAGGCTTCAACAACAGCATGGAGAAGCACAGCCCCCTCTCCCCAGGCTCTCTGTCCTTCCACCCACCAGACAGAGCTGGTTTTGATTTAGCAGCCAGTGTTTCAATGGAATAAAGAGAATATCTGTCACCAAGGGGTTGCTCTGCCACCTGAAAAAGAGCAGAGTGGAACACACCAAGCACAGGCACCTTGGGGGGATGGTGGCAGCAGCTCAGAAGTTGAAGGGACAGTTGAGTTTGAGGACAAAACTGTGAAAAGGGAACTGGGAAGTTTCTGAACTGCTGGTGGGATGTGTTCCTGAGGCCCTGTGCCACAGCAGGCAGAGGTTGGATGCTTTGGAGGAAACCCTGAGTGAGGGAGATGGGACAGAATGGGACAGTCAAGCTCTGCTGCTGCCCTGACATTGCAGGAGGGTGGTGGAACATTGTGGAGAATGAAACTTCACAGTTCTCTCTTAATGCACCTACAGCTCCCAGGGACAGCCTGCTGCCCATTACAGAGCTGCCTCTGGGCCATCCAAAGCTTAAATCTCTTTAAAAATAAAACCAAGGGGTCTACAGGGACTCTCAGCAGTGGCTTTGAAGTGAGGAGCCACAGAACAAATAAGCAGCACTAATTGCAGAACCTTGTGTTCAGGATTAAAGGCTTTGCTGTACTTCCCAAAGGATTCAGCACTCATCTTCCAGTGCTAACAAGGAACTTTCCATTCCCACCAGGTCTGATGCTGCTTAGCTCAAGAAGAGATGCTCAATCCAAGTGAGCTCCTGGTAATTTTGTGGAGTCTTAGTGTTCAAAACCAACAGGTTTGAGACACTTGAGCAGTTCTGAGCATCATTTTGGCAGATGCAGCAGTTCCATTTTAGTTTGCATCTACAGGTTCAGCTCCGGGGTTCCCAAAAAACACCTGCCCTCCCTTTACTACCCCTCTGTGCCATCCCAAAGGAAGAAGAGGCATCACCTGGCCCAGAGATGAGGCACTTACTTGAAGTAGTGAGCAGCTGGGGGCAGCTCTGAGGCCGGCTCGTTGGCCACTGACCACATCACCACCGAGGGCCTGTTCTTATCCCTGCGGACCAGCTCCTCCATCACAGCCAGGTGATGCTGCAGGGACTTGTTCCCAAAGCTCTCGCTGGAAGACAGAAGGAGGTGAGGGTGTAAAACCCATCCCCTCTGCCTTTCCCTGGGGAAACTCAGCCTCTGGGCACAGCAGAGCCTTGATGCTGAGGATGGTTTCTGCCCTATTTCCCCAAAGTTTGCTGCACAGTTCAGGGCTGTGGTTTGGGCTCGTTAATGGAGGAGCCATGTGGCAAAATGTGGCAAAATGTGGCAAAATGCCCTCGGGGGTTGCCCAACATCGAGGCACTGGTGGCGCAATGGGAGATTTCCAAAGGGAGCAAAGTACTCTCATTATCAGCACAGCGGGTGGGACACCCTGGGGACAAAAGTGTAAAAAGGGTAATGGGACACTGGGAAACAGCTCAGAGAGGAGCAGAGGAGCGAGGGGCAGGGCGTGCTGGGCAGCTCTTACGGCAGTTTGATGCCCACCCCCGGGCTCTCGTCGATGACCACGATGCCGTAGGCGTCGCACAGGTCCATGATCTCCTCGGCGTAGGGGTAGTGGCTGGTGCGGAACGAGTTGGCTCCCAGCCAGCGCAGCAGGTTAAAGTCCTTCACGATCAGGGGCCAGTCCAGGCCTTTGCCACGGATCTGGGGGCAGAGAGAAATCACCTCTTGTGAGCACAGCTCCCCTGCTTGATCCAGATCCAGCCCCAGAGCTGCCTGCAACCCAGGAACCCAACAGTCACTGTCACAGTGAGAAAGGACCTTAAAGCTCATCTCATTCCACGCCTCTGCCATGGGGCACCTTCCACGAGCCCAGGTTGCTCCGAGCCCTGTCCAACCTGGCCTGGAACCCTTGCAGAGATGAGGCAGCCACAGCTTCTCTGGGCACCCTGTGTGCCAGGGCCTCCCCACCCTCACAGCAGACTGACTGCCTGTCAGCACACCTGACTGAAAGCTGTGGCTGGGAGATGCTTCAGTGCTTCACCAGCACATCCGTGTGCCCTGAGGGATGGCAGGACCGTGGCAGGACCAGGCATGGTGTCCCCTTAGTGGGGAGGAGAGTGTGAGGAAACGGCTCCTTGGAGAGGGGAGGGGAGGCATGGGGAGGCAGTGCAGGTGCCACCTCAGCAGCGTGAGCTGAGGTGCCCCTGGGTGTCCCTGGCACACTTACATCTGCATCCTCGTGCTTGTTGACCCCGTGGAAGTAGAAGGGCCTGCCGTTGATGAGGAACTGGGTGCTGGTGACGTGCACGGTGCGGATGCCGACCGGGAGCGTGTACACATCCTCCAGCAGTGCCCTGCCCACCTGCGCCTGCATCTTCACCTGCAGGGCCAGGGAGGGATGGAGGGATCCTCACAAGGATGCCCAGTGCTCCCCCTCCTGTGTCTGTGAGGGAGATTTTGGCCCCACATCCCCTTCCCAGCCCTCAGCGCACAGCCTGCTCCTCACTGCTGCTGCTCAGGGGTCTGACTACACGAAAAACAGAAAGCCAAGGTGTGGAAGTTGAAGGATGAAGAATGAGCCCCTGGATGACTCTTCTGGCACTTGCTCATCCCAAGAGTTGAATGTCTTTTCCCCATGTCACCCCCCAAGGCCATTTCTTGCCCTGCAGCTTGATGCCAGGCAATGACTGACACAGCACCTGCTCCCAGGTGTGACCCTGAGCCCCTGGAAAATCAGAGCAGCTCATCTTCCCTGATTTCTGCACCTGAACACGGCTTCTGATCCTCAACTCTCACAGAATCCACCAGGCTGGAGCTACTGAACTCATCACCTCCTCGGAGGGGATGGATTGGACCACACCCAGAGTGTGAAGGGTCAGCACCTCAGAGCACACTCCAGGAATGCCCTTCCCTCTGCCAGACCCTTCAGAAGCTGCCAAAGCTTGATTTGATTACTGCCTAATTAGCAGTGCCACTCTGGTCAAACACACAGAACCCGTGAGAGGAGAGGACAGAGGATGGGCCACATGGCCTTAACCCCATTAAACACAAACACAGAGAGCAGGAAATGCCACTTTACCTCCAAGGAGTACAGGTATCCAGGGTTCTCGTGCATCAGGTAGGGCCACCAGAGGTTTGGGTTGAGGACTTTGAGCTCTCCTGCTGGGCCATCACCTGTAGCAACCACCTTCCCCTCCTGGTCACGTAAACTCAGGGACAAGGAATTGGCTGTGCTGCCAACCACTGACACCTGATACTGCACCAGGGCTGCCTCGGGGGAAACACAAGACAATCAGAGACTGCAAGAGGACAGCTCAGCCTCAGGAAAAGGCCACTGGGAAACGAATTCAATCAGACTCCTGCAGGGTATTTTCCCCTGCTGCCCTTGTCAGCAACGTTTGGAGCCTGAGGGAGCTGCTGGAACTGCTCTGGACCTACCAGCACTGTCTGATGAAGTGGTTGTCACAGTGATGTCATCGATGTAGGCAGCAGGAGTGGTGTAAAGCACAACGGGGCGGTGGATCCCAGCATAATTAAAGAAATCGAACCTGATGTTCTGCACAAAATAGTTCTTGGGGTACCTGAGTGAGCAAGACAGGAGAAATGGCTGCTTTACACTTTGCTACACAGCTGAAGGCAGCACACGGATGCTGGCAGTGCAAAATAATCGTGTAAAATATCTTTACAACAGCCTGGATCTGTCTCTCAGCTGCTACACTGAAGGATTTTAGTTAACAAATACCTGATCCTTCAGGAGAGCTGGTACTTGCACCTTCCAGCTGAATCCAGGCTTTTCAAACCTGCCCTTGATTCAGCTTGACAAAACCACCCGAGCTCCCTGTGCACGAAACAGACGCAATAACTCACTGCTGACTCCTCACAACACCACAGCTTAAACTCCTCACTGTTCCACCAACGAGATCACCATAAACACAACCCCACGGAGGGATTTCTGAATAAACTCCCCCTCTGCCACCCCTGGGATGAGCCCAGCAGCAGAACAGCCCAGCAGCTCACCTTGATTTGTCACTCATGTACTGGATGGAGCCTGGGGGCAGCGTGTGGGGGCTCAGGGTGTTGTTGAGGGCCAGAGTGATGCGGCACAGGCTCCCTGGGCTGGCCTGCAGCACGCTGCTGATGTCAGCCTCAAAGGGCAGGTGCCCCCCTTCGTGCTCCACCACCTGCACCCCGTTCACCCACTGCAAAAGAAGACACAAAAAACGGGTTATTGGGATTTTGTGGGGAGCAGAGCACGGAGAAGGGAAGCCCAGCTATAAGGAACACTCTGGATCCTCAGGGGATCTTTGAGGGATTAATCTTGATCTTTGAGGGATCTCCCTTTGCTGGCAGCCAGGTCTGGGTCACCTAAAGTGTCACTGAGGGACACAGTTTGGGGCAGAGCCACTAGTCAGGAAATGTTTAGTTACCAATCCCAAAACTGCAGGATCAGAGAAGAGAAATTGGAATTCACCCTTGCTGGGGAAAACATGAGTTAGGAAGGGGATGCAGAACGGAGGCAGGGACGCATTTGCCGAACAAACCACAACACTGACTTTAGTCCAGCCTAATTTAGGAAGCACAGGGCCAAGCCCCGAGGCACGTACCACGATGGAGTAGTAATGGGCGCTGCCAAAGCGCAGCACCACCCTGGGGGCGGGATCGCCCTGCAGCCAGCGCGGGGGGAGCAGCACCTCCTTCTCGTACCACACCCAGCCGATGTAATTCTCCAGGCTGGGGTCCTGAGTGATGTCGTTGAAGCTGGCAGGCACTGGCATGTCAATCACAGGGCCGGTCTGGCAGGAATTCCATGGAAAAGGAAGGAAAGGAGCGTTTAAAAAGAGGAATTTTACTGCTGGAGGTGCCCCTTTCCACTGACAGCCTTACAAGCCCTTTGCCAAGGGGAAAGACTCGGGGAAAGGTGTTTAAAAACTGCTGAGACCTCTCACAGCTCCTGTACAAGCCCTAAATTAGCACCAGGCACGGGAAGCTGCCTGTTCCTACAGGCAGCAGCTGCTCCTTTCTTTTCCCCTCCTGCTGTGCAATGGAAAGTTTTCATTAAAGGCTCTGGCATCCTGGAATCAGAGAAGTGAGGAGGGAAAAAGAACCCCAAGCCCAGGTTGTCGTTTCAGTCTGAGGCTTCCCAAAGCTGGGAATTTCCCCTGAGCAATGTGGGGGTTGTGGTGCTGTTTGTCAGCTAAGAGCTGTAGTAAAAGGATGGCAAGAGTAACGGATATTTTGGGCCAGTAAGGGATATTTTGGGATATTTTTCTCCCTATGGAGACTGTTTGGGATGAGTTCAGCCTTTCTCACTGTGTGGCAGCAACAGAGATTCCTGGGGATTACAACAGAACCCATTCAGTCGCTTATTGCAATATAAAGATTAGAGGGAGGCAGAGTCACAGTACACTGAATATTGAGGAATCCAGATGCTGTTACCAAACAGAGCTGTTCATATTCAGCCCTTTCTGCACTTGGGATGTTGCACAAAGGAGTTCTGCAGCTTCCCCTTCCCTGAGGAAGCCTCAGGAAACGGAATGAGGAAGGTCTGGGCACCCAGGGTGGGCATCATGTGCTTGGCTGACTCAGCACTGCACAGAGCCCAGTGCCCTGATCAGAAATTCCTAGTGGGAAAATCCTTGGATGGGGTGGAGGATTTTCTGCTATCTGATGCAGGAAAACCCTTGCCTGGGCTGGCCAGAACCTTCAGGGAGATTTTCTGAGGTCTAAACCAGGTTGAGCACACTCATCTAAGTCTCCCTTGGTGGGGGGTGGGACACATTTCAGGATTCCTCTCCTCTGGCAAAACTTCCAGCAGTACAGTGCCCCTCAGCTCTCCTGTCCTTCCACAACTGGGCAACAAAATCGGCCAAAAGGCTAAAAACAGAAATAATGAACGACTTATCCATTTCATGCATAAAATCCACAACTCTTTTCTTTCAGGCAATGCAGTTAATCTCCAAGCAGACCCCAGTCGCACCAAAACTTGTCTACCAGCGCTCTGAAACTTCGCAATAACCAATTCCCAGTGCCCTTTTCCAGGCAGGTTTTTGCTGATTCTGTGCTGCTGGAAGCTCGGGGCTGCGCAAGGCTCCTGCAAGCACGGGACACCCGGAGGTGAATGGAGTTCACTCAAACGCTGTCTGCCTTCGGAGCAGCACCGGGGGGGATCATCAGGGGCTGCTAATTAGGAACTGCCTCAAGAATTACCTGCGCACGGCCATCGCCGTGGGGCGAAGGGCTCCGCCAGCCCGGCGGGGAAGGAGGCAGGGAAAGAGGAAGGGAGGGAGAGACAAGAAAGAGGAGCTCCCGCAGCGGGCCGGAGCCCGGTTCGGAGGGGAAGGAGCGCACCCCGTGCCCGGCGATGGGCAGCGGAGCCCCCGCTCCCCGCTACCTGCCGGAGCGGCCGCCGGTACCAGCGCTGCGCGAAGCCGGCGTCCCTGCCCGGGGACAGATCGGCGCGGAAGCTCCAGAGGCCGCCGAGCTCCTTGCGCTCGCGAGACGGGGTGTCCCGGGGCTGCAGCATCCCGGCGGGCCCGGCCGCCAGCCCCGGGAGGAGCAGCAGCAGCACCGGCAGCGAGCACGGGCCGGCCATGCCGCCACCTGAGGCCGCCAGCGCCATCTTGGCCCTGGGCAGAGCCCGCTGAGGGAGGGGCGGGGGCGGAGCCCGGTCACGGTCCCGGTCCTGGTCCCTGTCACGGTCCTGATCCCGGTCCCGGTCCCTGTCACGGTACCGGTCCCGATCCCGGTCCCTGTCACGGTCCTGATCCCGCTCCCGGTCCCGCCCCAGCGGGATGAGCGACCGCAGAGCCCGACAGGGGCCGGGTCCTGTCTCACGGTCACCTCCAGACAAGGCCACGAGTGTCCTGCCGTAAAGGTGCCTCCATGAGT
>VZTR01028487.1:134670-147296 GCA_013400775.1 Chaetops frenatus
TCCTCTCCCCTCCCCTGCCCTCCCCTCCTTCTTATTTATTACTTAGGGGTCAAAATGTATTTCCCACCCACTTTATTTATTAATTTCCTTACTTATTTACATATTTATTTATTCATTTACCACAGAAGCCTTTTGGTTGGAAAGGACCTCTGAGGCCAGCGCCTCCAACCTGTGACCCAACACCACCCTGAGACCCAGACCGGAACACTGAGTGCCACATCTGCCCTCCCCTGAAACACCTCCTGGGATGGTGAGTCCACCTCCCTGCACAGCCCGTTCTGACGTTTGATCACCCTTTCCGTGAAGGAATTCCTCCTGAATGTCCAACCCAAACCTCCCCTGGCACAGCTTATAATTATTGCTTGCTTTGTTTATTTATTTATTGCCTGCTTGCTTACTTTTCAGAGTCACTTGCTGAAGCGGGAGGGTAAAAAGATCTTGGAAATGGCAAAAAGGGCGCTGGTGGCTTCTTGGGGATGGGAAGGTGTGGATGCTGAATGGACTTAGAGGAGAGAAATCTCAGCTACAGCCACGAAGCAAGTGCCTGCTTGTGAGAAGTAGATACATTCTTACAGACTGAATCAAAACAATCCGTGTTTTTAGGCCTAACTTTGTATTAACCAAGAGCAAGAATGCAAAACAACTTGCAGCTGCAGAAAACATTACGTGTGCTCACTCAGGTTTAGATCAATTATTTATACTTTTTAGCCTATGGCGTTACCGAGTCAGAATAGTAACCAATGGAAATTTGTTTGTAGCAAGGTACACTACAAATTGTGTTCAGTTTCTCAATAAAGAGCTCATATGTCACTGCTGAGTCAATGGGGCACGATACAGACTCCAGTTCAGAGAGGCAAAAACATTTTATTAAGAAATTACACTCCATGTATAAAGCAGATTGTGAGAAACAAGACTCCATTGGATAAAATTCTAGAACTACACACGCCACAGCCTAAAAGGTATAAACAATTATCCTAGCCAGTTATGAGAGAGAACACATATTGTCCTTGCAAGTGTGGTTGTTACCATTCTTACTTTTACATTGACGCAAACTGGTCCTGAGAATGTGGAATTGTTTTGATTTCCCTGTATGAGGATTGTCTGTTTCACACAGACAACTTTGTTTCATGGCTTGAGCTGAGTGTTCTCTGCTCCAAGCTGAAATCTGCCACGACAGCCGTATGCACCCGATGAAGGAAACGCCGCAGTCTGTGTCATTGGTGACTCCACAGCGACGGGAGGGAGGGCGAGCTCGCGAAGAATCAAGACAGAAGAGCAGGATTTCAGTGAACTCCAGGCACCCCAGTGTTTATTAACTCCAGACCAGCGGCACAGGCACCACGCTGCAGGCACGGCATCTCTCCCCACACTCTAAGCCTGTTCCTTGAGCCTCTTGAGCAGCTCCCGCAGCTGCTCGATCTGGGCGGACACGCTGCTCTTGGCGGTGCCGCCCGCGGCCGTGAACTGCTCCACGCTGCTCACCACGCTGAACACCTGGGCCACATCGCTGCCAAACAGGGGGCTGCGGGCACAGGGGGGCTGTCAGGGGGCTCTGGGCTGCTCCACAGGTGTCTTGTGGGGGATGTCTGGCCCAGGCAGTCTGGGGAGTCTAAATAACGGAGGTACAAACCTGATGTTCTGCAGCTCCTCCAGGCTGAGGTGGTTGAGGGTGATGCCTTTGGTCTCAGCCAGCTGGACGGCCTTGCCAGAGGCCACGTGGGCTTGTCTGAAGGGCATCTGCAGTGGGAAGGGGATAGAGCAGAGGGGACTCAGCTCAGTTTCTCTGCATCCAAAGAAATCCCAGCTCCAGGTCTCCCCCTGGCACTTACACCCTTCCGAACCAGGTAGAGAGCCAGGTCAGTGGCCAACATCTCCGGGCTCAGCGCCCTCTCCATGCTCTCCTTGTTGATCTGCAGGAGGAGGATCCCAAGGACACGTTACCATCAGCTGCTCCTTGGGGCATGTTAGTGGTCAGGGTGAGGGGAATTCTTCTGCAGCTCCAAAAGGATGCTCTGACCCTCTGAGCAGCTGACAGAGGGGACTGAAATGAGCACTGTGGCTGAGGCACTGAAGAGTTTTTATTTGGGAGCAGTCTGGAGCTCTGTCCCCTGTGTTCCTCACACCATGTGCTCCATGTTCAATACTGAGAGGATGAAGAAGAATCCTTACCTGGAGGGTGGAAATCACTCCAGTGGCAACCTGGAGCACAGCATTCAGGGTGTCTACGACATCAAAGACAGCCTCCTTGTCCTCCTGTGTTGGAACAGTGATGGAAATGGCTCTGAGCCAGCCTGGTGCAGCCCAAAACCCACACAGGATCAATAGCCCAGCTCTCCTGACCCCTCCAGCCAGCAGAAGAGATGGTGTGAAATGGAACGAAGGCTTTACCTGCAGGTCCTTGTTGTAGGTGCTTGGGAGTCCTTTGAGGACCATGAGAATTGCAGCCAATGTCAGAGGGAAACAGGAGAGGCAGGGACTGAGGAACAGCCCAGGGCAGAAAAAAAAAAGGCAAGAAAAAGGAGGATTCTCCAGCCCCAATATGAGCAGTTTTGCCTCCTCTTCCTCGTTTTGGGGCTCACCCGTCCGAACACTCGCCCAGCTTTGCTGCGGATCAGCTCCAGACTGTCAGGGTTCTTCTTCTGGGGCATCAGGCTGCTGCCAGTGCTGGATGGGAGATGAGTGGAGTGCACTGGTGAGCAAAACCCCCATCCATACACACACATCATCACTGACCCAGCCCTCCAAAAGCAACACATAGGTCTCCCCTCACTGTACTCCTGTTGAGGGTGTAGGAAATCAGTGAACTACTGAGATTCTCTTTGATTTTGCACCTTGTCTGCAGCTCCCACAGAGGCCCACCTCTCAAAGAGAAAGGTAAAAGGGGGTCCCCCTCCAAGCCCCTGCAGAGGTGGCATCAGCAGGTCAGGCTAAGTGTTGGTGGGGTTTCATGGAGGGAGGGCTGTGTTTGTGCCACCCCAGAGACAAGGAGTCTGTTGGGATTGCAAACCCGGCCAGGCAAGGAAGGGCTCTGGCAGCATTCCCAGCACAGCAGGAAGTTCTCTCTGCCAGCAGCTCCTGGACAGGAGTTCCTGGGCTGAACACAGACTTGGCTGATTTATGGGAATCAGAAATAAGTGACCATTTCTGAGGAATATTCACCCTGAGGGTGCCTTTGTGCCAAGCTCCTGATGCTGGGTCAGCCTCGTGCGCAGAGAGACCCCAACCACTGCCTCACCTTCCTGGGGGGGGAGAGCTGAGGAGGAGAGGCTGAGAGGAGCTCTCTGCCCAGAACTGAGACCCACCTGTAGGCATCAGAGAGGGTCAGGAAGCCAAACTCGCTGGTGCTGTAGATGATGAGATCCTCAGCCATCTTGCTGAGGTGGATCATCAGCAGGGTGGCAGCAGACAGGAATTCCACTGCAGGGAAAGCAGCAAATCAGGAGCGAGGGAAAAAGTGCTTGGACAACTCAGAGAATCCTGAGTGGAGCTGTAGTTGCCAGTGATGGATATCAGTCCCATCATTAAGGGAACTGGAAAGGAGTCAGGAGGTGCTGCCCACAGGGCTGGGAGGAGCTGGCTGTGCTTACCCACAAAGTCCCTCTCGCTGACGGCATCCATGCTGTTCAGGCTGATGGAGGCAAAGTCCAGCTCTGCAAGGAAGGGGATGGACACAGGGGGTCACACTGGCCCTGACAGGAGCCTGCATGCACCAGGCTGCCCCACAGGAGGTGACTTTTTATACCCATTACCCTCCACCCCCTTGTTAAAGTGCTGCAACACAATCAAAATAACATCAGGACAATGTGTTGATGCTTCCCAAAATCCCAGCTATGATGAGTACTCCTGTTCCTCAGTCCCAGGATAACATTTACCACTGCACAGCAGCTCTCTATCGATTCCCAGGGGGTTTCCAGCCAGAGCTCCACTGCCAGGGGAGAAAGAACCAGAAGTCACCCGTGATATCCAAACTGATGTCCAACCAAAACTGACCTCTAGTGATGACACCTCTCTGAAGCTTCCCCTCCCCCAGTTCACTTGGATGTCACAGTGTGGTCTGAGACTCATCAAACTCCAAAATCTGGAATAAACCAGAATTTCTCTCCCAAACAGGAAGACTTTTCTTAATGGAACCCTTGTAATCCTTGATTTCAAGAAGGAATAGAAAAATATTGCTATGGTGAGAGTCTTTGGAGAGAGAAGCTGGGCTGCAGTGCCTGTGGAATAGAAACCTCACTGGCTCAGGGGATGGACAGATCTGCCTCTTGGCCTTATCTCAGAGCAAAGTGAGGACTGAGGATCACAGTAAAAATAAACTTTACCTTCCCAAAGGCAAGACATTGATCCTCTTCTTTATCTCTCCCAGGCGCTCAGAATCCCGGGTCAGAGCAACAGCGTGGCTGGGGAAGGACAGGAGAGATGGAAGTGGGAGATGAAGCTGGAACATGTCCCACCTCAGGAGGTGAGAATGGACAAAGGATGAAGAACAGGGAGTGGCCCAATCCATGCTTGGATTCCCAGCTGGTCAGAGCCACACAGGGAGTTCCTGTTCCAGTTCACAGGGCTCCCTCTGGTTTGTCAGCACCCCTGGCTGGGCAGGGCAGGGCCCCGAGGGTGGGCAGGGTGGGAGGTGCTGACCTGAGCAAGAACTGGCTCCATCGGATGGGCTGAGCTTTCTGCAGGTGGGTGTAGCCAGGCAGGATCACATCGATTTCTCTGCGGGGAGAAAGGACACAGAGCTGAGCAGCAGAGACAGGAGGGAGGGCAGGGACAGGTCTGGAATTCCCTGCACAGGAGACCCTGCTGCTGCACTGTCAAAGGACAAACCTGGCAGTCTCCTGCCCCAACAAGGCCAAACTTATGGAAAACAGGGACTGTGGAAAAGGACTCACGTGGCAGCACGTTCCACCAGGGTCTCAGTGAGCTGCAGGAGGTGCGTGGAGATGATGGAGAGGGAATTCTTCATGAACAGCTTCAGGTCAGTCACAACCTGGGGGAGATTGGCCACAGCCAGACCAAGCACAATGGGACAGATTTAGGGACCAAATCATGCTCAGCAGAACCCCCTGGCACCGTTATCCCTCCCCTGGTTCTGTGTGATGGGAAGGGAAATCTTCCTCCTATGGGATGCATCCCTGGTCACTGATTTGTGAAAGGTGCTGTTGCTTTCCATGGACAGAACCAAAATCCAGTATTTTCAGTGGACTTCTCAGGTATTGCCAAGTTTGAGGCAGAAAATTCCCCACCAACACAAGTTGATCATCCTGAGGAGGACTGATCCTGAAAGATGTGTGCACCCAGTCAGCAGAGTCAGGGGTTCTGGAGCTTTCTAGAGATGTCAGTGGAATTTTGTGGCTTTTTACCACCAGGAAGCAGCCCTGCAGATCCCACTCCCCCGGGTGCATGAGTCACTGCAGCATCATTAGCTTAAAGCCATCATTAATTCAAAGGGAACACAGGCTGGAGTGTGCCAGGGCATGAGAGAGATGGCATAAAAATATTCAGTTAAAGAACCAAGGCAGAGGAATACAGAAGGAGAAAAGAAGACTCCATTCATACCTGATCATTCCTGCTTCTGCCAGTGTGCAACTTCCCAGCCACGTCTCCAATCAGCTCCTGGGGACAAGAGCAGGATTTCTGTCAGGATCTCTGTGCTCTGAACAGGACAATCCACACGAGCAGATCTCCCTGCCTGGAAGGGACTCAGCTCCAGGATCCTGGGAGCAACCACGGGATCTGTTCTGGGGAAGGGCAGCTTTGGATTCTGTGCTTGTACAGCCACAAAAGGGGGTGTGGAGACCCTTGGCTGTGGCCCAGGGGGTTCAGTGCCAGCAGCCCTAAAGGGAATTTCACAGAGGGACAGAGGGAGAAGCCCTTAATGTCAGCCAGGGGATCAGGAGCAAGAGGCTGGAGGAGCCAAACCTTGAGCCTGCGCTCGTTGGCAGTGTGGATATCCTCATCTGTTTGCTTCAGCACAAAGACTCCCTTGGACCATTCCTCAGAGACCTGCAAACACCACAAACACCAGTCAGCCACCAGAGTTACCAGACCCAGGGAGGCTGCTCTCAGCTCAGGAGCCATTCATTCACCTGACAGTTTGAAAAGGAAAGGAGTACCTTTTCCAGGCCACTCAGGATCTTCTCCAGCTCGGTTTTGGACAGGATCCCAGCCTTCTGCAAGGCTTTTGCATAAGCCCTGCTGCCCTGGATATCCACCTCAGACAGTCTCTGGTCATAGCTAATGGAAGCATTGAGCATCTCCATGATTGGATCTGTGCTTCCACTGAATCTTCCACCCCAAAGTTTATTCCCCTGAGGGAGAAAACAGCGAATTAAAGAGGCCTAATGACTTCAGATAAATCCTGTGCAGTAAATAACATCCAGTGATGCATTTATCTGACACAGAGGCCTTGCTCAGATCCTGTCCGTGTAACAGCCCTGACCAGCAAGTCCCCAGGGTTCCAGCAACCCTGGCAAGTGGCTGAAGAGCTGGAGAACACATCACTGTCAGTATTATTTACTCCTGAGGTCCGAGGTCTGGCCCAGAAACCCCCCAAGATATTTTACCTCTGCAGGACTCCTTGAAATTAATATCAGGGAAAGATGCAAGAGCAGCACAGATTTCTGTTTTGAGGCCTTTTAAAGGGAGGAAAAACTAAGCAGTCAGTAGGATTAGAGTGAAATTAGTATCCTCTCAATCCTTTTTGTGCTGTTTAACTAAGAGATTCTTCACTGATTGCCTAAGAGCTGTGGGCCAGCACAGAAACAAAAGTGGAGTTTTCCCATCCAAACCAGGGTTCCTGTGGTGGCCTCACCCCCTGGAATGTGTCACCCACCTCAGGGGTGACCAAAGGCTTGTGCAGGGCTCCAGCTGTGCCCCACAGCTGGGTGTGTGCTGTGTGGGAGCTCCTCAGCAGTGACTCAGAGCCTGGGTGGCCTCACCTGGGCTGTGTCACCTGTGCAGAAGCTTTTTGCTTGCCCAGGTAAAACAATCCCCAAAACTTTAACTTGCACTCAGGTGGGGAAGAATTTTACTTAGGCAGCGACAATTTATCCCAGATTTCAAAAGCAACTCTCCAGAGCTACCAGGCACAAAAAGGAACTGGAGGACACCTGAAGGAAGGGACCAAACACAATTGTACTGCAGAGTGGATAATAATCACTAATCTTCTTTTGAAACACCCCTGGCAAGTTCCTTCTCCTGCTGCTCACTACAACTACCATGGACAGCTGGAAGCTGATCTGTGCCAGGGCTTTACCAACCAGACAAAACATTATTGAGTAACCTTAAAAATGTTTTACCTGGTGACTGTTTCCATGTCCCTGTGCCCGAAAGGACAAAAGGAGAGAGGCTGCAGAGGTGAGGGTGCAGCCAAGTGTAAAAGGCAGCTTTGTTAGAAGGCTGAGGAAAGGCAGAGAGGGGAATCAGAATTTAAAAATAAGTGTTAGAGCTCCTCAGCATTCACTTGGTGCCCTCAGGAGCAAAATTAATGCTAAATTAAAGGCCATTCCAGAGTCTCAGCACTTGACTGGGGAACAGGAATATCCAGGTATAGCTTCAGTATTTAAAGCTTTCCATCAAAGCAAGAAGTGTGTCAGCAGAGATATTGCAACATATACCGGGAAATCAAAGCTGAAAAGTTAATTTTAGGCAGCTCCAGGACTCTGTGGAGCAGTGGCTGTGCAGCCTGGCAATGCTGGAACAATGATTTGGAAAGCAGCGAGTGAACTCCCCAGGATGCCTGGGCCGGTCCCGGCAGGGAAGGAAACTGAAAATGCAGTTTTTGTGCCGAGCAGTGTTTACACAAGCTGCTGGGGAGTGCCTGAGCACGGCTCCCAGGCAGGGGCACCGGCCTTTCCCAGCGAGACAGAGGCAAGAACGGGGAGGCTCCGGGCCAGCTTGGCTCGGCTGAGCACCCCCGGACAGCCCCGGGGAAGCGAAGTTCGCACTCACCTCGGCTGCTGCCATCGCTCCCGTGCTGGCTCCGTGTGCGCGGCCAGGCCGGGCCCGCTCCTGGGCACTGCCACGATCCCAGCCCCGGTCCCGATCCCAATCCCAGCTCCGGTGCCGGTCCCAATCCCAGCTCCGATCCCGATCCCAATCCCAGCTCCGGTGCCGGTCCCAATCCCAGCTCCGGTCCCGATCTCAATCCCAGCTCCGGTGCCGGTCCCAATCCCAGCTCCGGTGCCGGTCCCAATCCCAGCTCCGGCGCCGATCCCAATCCCAGCTCCGGTGCCGGTCCCAATCCCAGCTCCGGTGCCGATCCCAATCCCAGCTCCGCCGCCGATCTCAATCCCAGCTCCGGTGCCGGTCCCAATCCCAGCTCCGGCGCCGATCTCAATCCCAGCTCCGGTGCCGATCTCAGCTCCAATCCCGATCCCAGTCCCGGTCCCGGTCACAGTCCGAGTCCCGATCCCAGTCCTGGTCACGGTCACGATCTGAGCTCCGATGCCGATCCCAGACCCAACCCCTGTGCCGAACCCAATCCCAGCTCCGGTTCCGATCCCAGCTCTGTCCCGATCCCGGTCCCAGCTCCAATCCCGGTCCCAGCTCCAATCCCAGTGCCGATCCCGTTCCCGGCCCCGCTCCCGGCGCTCCCGCAGCTCGTCCCGCCCGCCGGGGCGGGGAGTCCCCGGGCCAGCCCCGCTCCTGGTCCCGCTGTGCAGTGGCACGTCTTTGTCCCTGCGCCTTACGCGACACTCGGCAACGCCATCCCCGTTTTCTGGTCCCCTTTGCGGGGTTTGCTGTCCTTTAATCAGCCCCGTTGCCGTAACTCAGGTGGGAAGGAGCCCAACCCAGACCCTTGGGATCGCACGGCTCTGCATGGGGATGCTCCAGGACACTGCCAGGGACATCCAGCTGCCTCTGGCTGCCCCACAAGGTCCTTTTGCAGCTGGATTTCCTGGGCAGTGCCCTCAGTACCTATCCAGAACAAGGCTCAGACTCTGTATGTAACCAACAATTAATTCACTGCTTCTCAAACATTTCCACTCATGGTTATTTCTTTTCCCCTTTCAGCCTTACAGGCTTGAGGGTGCACAGAGCATCTCACTGTCTTACTCTGAGAAAATCTCTTTGAACCATTTTGTTGCCAGATTCCTTTCTCTCCTGAAGTCCCACACTTTTAATGCTTCTTTTCTTCATGTTCACCCTTTGTGGATGTCCATGCTCCAGGCTTTGACAGGGGCTTGCTGAGGGTTTGGAAGAGTGGTGAGCACCAGATTTACATCCAGAACCACTCGGCTGATAATCAGCCTGAGTGATTTCCTGGCTCAGGAATTCCTCCCTGTGGCCTGTCATGAGCAGGGGTTTGAGGCCAAAACCCGAATCCCAATGAGCCAGAGGAGGGTGATGGTGAAATGCTGAAGGCACCATGGAGCACACTCTGCAATGTCTGTGGAGTTCCAGACACCTCCACAGGCCTCTCCAACCGAAATTATTTCACAATTTAAAAAAAAAAAAAAAAAAAGGGTGGATGGGTGGGAAGTACCAGTGACTGTGAACTACATATTTAAGTAAGAGACTAAAATGTGGCAATCTGCTACTTCCCTTTTCCTTTCATTTTGGCCCTGTGTCACCCAGAACTGGCCATGAGGGACAATGCCAGACATTTGCAGCTGGGAGAAAGAGCAAATCTCTTCAGCTGAGGCTCTGAAGAGAAGGAAGTAGAAGATACAAATAGCAAAAATAAGGGGAGTGGCACAAATCAAGAACGTTTATGGGAGAAAAAGCAACTGTGAGGTGGAGATGAGGAAATCTCTGTTCTTTTGCCTCTGCAGGTGTTGAGTATTGGTGTTACCTGTGGTTTTATTGTTCCTGAGTGTGCATAAGTGATTTCCTGGCCACAGCTGAGAGAGCAAGACATGAGCCAAAACAGGAACACAGCAGGAAGGGAGCAAACACAAAGGAGGTTTGTGGAAAGGTAATTGAAATGTGCTGTTGGAATGCCAGGAGAATGGATTTGTTTTAAGGCCAGAATAAGGAGAGACTGAGCGTGGTGAGAAGTTGGAAAAAGGGAATTTTGCTGTTGCTGATCCTTCTTCCATGTGTTATAACCACAAATGTTCCAAAGGTGCAAGCACTCTGTGTCTCCTGGGGTACTTTGGCTGGAGATTGAGCTGCTGGCAGTTTGTCCTGTCTGTGCTGCAGCCCTTGGTGAGGCAACACCTTTTTTATTTCAGTTCCCTCTGTGTGCTCCAGAGCTGCAGCTCTGAGTCAACAACACTCTGCTGCCTCAGCACGGGGAGAAGGGGCTGAGCAAAACACCAGCTTTGCAAGGCTGGGCTGGAAAAGGAGTTTCACTGAGTTTAAAGGAGACAATCCCAGCCCACCAGCACCCCCTGCAAGAGACACATCCCCATTTGCAAGGAAGAGCCCGCATTCTCTCAAACCAGGGCTGAGCTCTGCCCAACCTCACCCCGAAGAATCAAGACAGAAGAGCAGGATTTCAGTGAACTCCAGGCACCCCAGTGTTTATTAACTCCAGACCAGCGGCACAGGCACCACGCTGCAGGCACGGCATCTCTCCCCACACTCTAAGCCTGTTCCTTGAGCCTCTTGAGCAGCTCCCGCAGCTGCTCGATCTGGGCGGACACGCTGCTCTTGGCGGTGCCGCCCGCGGCCGTGAACTGCTCCACGCTGCTCACCACGCTGAACACCTGGGCCACATCGCTGCCAAACAGGGGGCTGCGGGCACAGGGGGGCTGTCAGGGGGCTCTGGGCTGCTCCACGTGCCCAGCGCCTTGTGGAGAGGCTGAGGGAGTGAGGACGGAGCCTTTTCCCGGGGGGAAACGCTCCTGCGCTTCTCTGCTGCCTGACATCAGCTCCCAACAACTTCAGAGCCAAAGCCCTCTGAGGGTTTCCTGCTTAGGGCAGGAGTGTCTCCCATCCCCTGCCAACAGCTCCTGCCCGTGCCCTGCTGGAGTGGAATGGAGGGGATGGTCCCCCTTCAATGTTTTCAGCCCCAGAGGGAGCAGCCTTGATATTCAGGGTATTGAGGTGGTGCCCAGCCCAGGCACTTTGGGGAAGGCTGGTCAGGGAGGCTGATCCCTGCCTGTGCAGGGGAGTGAAATAACAGAGGTACAGCCAGTGCAGGGGAATGAAATAACAGAGGAACAAACCTGATGCTCTTCAGGTCCTCCAGGCTGAGATTGTTGATGGTGATGCCTTTGGTCTCGGCGAGGTGGACGGCCTTGCCAGCAGCAATGTGGGCTTGTCTGAAGGGCATCTGCAGGGGAGGCAGAGGTGGCAGTCAGTGACCAAGGAGCTGGGCTGCTTTTCCATGAGGAAAATGGATGTGCTGCCTTTTTTGGCTGGCCTGTGTCCCCTTAGGGCAATGCAAGCTGAATCTGGGGGTGCTGGGGTGGAAGAGGGGAGGCTTTAGGAATAAATTATGATTAAGCAATTTGGGTGTAAATTACTATGAAGTCCCCCAGGCAGCACTGCTTGAGATGCATGTAAAGGATGTGTTTTCAGCTTTCATTTGGTGACTGCTCATCACCCTGGGATAGAACAGAGGGGCCTCATCCCAGCTCCTCACTGAGCAGTTCTCTGCATCCAAAGAAATCCCAGCTGCACTTACTCCTTTATGAACCAGGTAGAGAGCCAGGTCAGATGACAGGATCTCGGGGCTCAGTGCCTTCTCCATGTTCTCCTTGTTGATCTGCAGGAAGGAGGGGCAGAGGGAGATGTTATCTATCATCAGCTCCTCCTTGGGGCACATTAGCTCTAAGAGGGACCAAAATAAGCACTGTGGCTGAGGCACTGAAGAGTTTTTATTTGGGAGCAGTCTGGAGCTCTGTCCCCTGTGTTCCTCACACCATGTGCTCCATGTTCAATACTGAGAGGATGAAGAAGAATCCTTACCTGGAGGGTGGAAATCACTCCAGTGGCAACCTGGAGCACAGCATTCAGGGTGTCTACGACATCAAAGACAGCCTCCTTGTCCTCCTGTGTTGGAACAGTGGTGGAAATGGCTCTGAGCCAGCCTGGTGCAGCACAAGAGGCTGAGCAGCCCAGGCAGCAGAGCAGGGCTGGGATCCCAGAGGCTCCTGCCATGGCACCCAGGGTGTCACCTGCAGCATCCCCTGCCTCAGCCCCTTTCCCAGCACACAGCCAGGGGCTGTGCAGAGAAAGGGAGTTGCAGGACAGCTCAAGAGTAGGAGATGACTGTGTTTGCTCAGAGAGATGGTGTGAAATGGAACGAGGGCTTTACCTGCAGGTCCTTGTTGTAGGTGCTCGGGAGTCCTTTGAGGACCATGAGAATTGCAGCCAACTGCAGAGGGAAACAGGAGAGGCAGGGAGTGAGGAACAGAGCAAAGCACAGCCCCAGGGCAGGCTCATAGAACACACAACTCTTTACAAAAAAAAAAAAAAAGGCAAGAAAAAAGAGGATTCTTCAGGCCAGATATGATATTTCCCCCCCTCTTCCTCGTTTTGGGGCTCACCCGTCCAAACANGTGAGGAACAGAGCAAAGCACAGCCCCAGGGCAGGCTCATAGAACACACAACTCTTTACAAAAAAAAAAAAAAAGGCAAGAAAAAAGAGGATTCTTCAGGCCAGATATGATATTTCCCCCCCTCTTCCTCGTTTTGGGGCTCACCCGTCCAAACACTCGCCCGGCTTTGCT
>VZTR01028487.1:147339-193264 GCA_013400775.1 Chaetops frenatus
CTGGGGCATCACACTGCTGCCAGAGCTGCAGGGAAGGTGTGTGGAGTGCACTGGTGAGCAAAACCCTCTGGCTGAAATCCCTGACCCAGCCCTCTAAAAGGAACCTCTAGATCCCCATTCCTTGTACTCCTGTTTAAGGTGTTGGATATGAGTAAATGGAGTGTGCCAAGTTTCCCACTGCAAAGCCTTTGGTTTTCCAACTTGTCTGGAGTTCCCACACAGTTCCACCTCTTACAGGGGAAGGAAAAGGAGGCTCCCCCTCCAAGCTCCTGCAGAGGTGGCATCAGCAGGGCAGTCTAAATGATCTCAGGGAGGGAGGGCTGTGTTTGTGCCACCCCAGAGACAAGGAGTCTGTTGGGATTGCAAACCCAGCCAGGCAAGGAAGGGCTCTGGCAGCATTCCCAGCACAGCAGGAAGTTCTCTCTGCCAGCAGCTCCTGGACAGGAGTTCCTGGGCTGAACACAGACTTGGCTGATTTATGGGAATCAGAAATAAGTGACCATTTCTGAGGAATATTCACCCTGAGGGTGCCTTTGTGCCAAGCTCCTGATGCTGGGTCAGCCTCGTGAACAGAGAGACCCCAACCACTGCCTCACCTTCCTGGGGGGGGAGAGCTGAGGAGAATCCCTCACCAGGGTCCACAAACCTACCAGTAGGTATCAGAGAGGGTCAGGAAGCCAAACTCGCTGGTGCTGTAGATGATGAGATCCTCAGCCATCTTGCTGAGGTGGATCATCAGCAGGGTGGCAGCAGACAGGAATTCCACTGCAGGGAAAGCAGCAAATCAGGAGCGAGGGAAAAAGTGCTTGGACAACTCAGAGAACCCTGAGTGGAGCTGTAGTTTCCAGTGATGGATTTCAGTCCCATCATTAAGGGAACTGGAAAGGAGTCAGGAGGTGCTGCCCACAGGGCTGGGAGGAGCTGGCTGTGCTTACCCACAAAGTCCCTCTCGCTGACGGCATCCATGCTGTTCAGGCTGATGGAGGCAAAGTCCAGCTCTGCAAGGAAGGGGATGGACACAGGGGGTCACACTGGCCCTGACAGGAGCCTGCATGCACCAGGCTGCCCCACAGGAGGTGACTGTGAGCCCTTGAGCAGTCCCAGGGACACAAACATGTTTAGGGGGGTTTTTGTTATGATCCCAGACAGGCAAAGGGCAGCAGGGGTGGCTCTTCCTCCTCCCACCTCACAGGCACTGCCTGCATCTCTCTGCAGCAAAAATCCTGGAGAATGGAAGGCTCTGGCTCCAGGATGGGGCATTTTGGTGCCATTGGGAGCCCTGCACCAGTGTTCCCCCCTCCCCCAGGTGTGACAGGCTCTCCTGTTCCTCAGTCCCAGAGTAACATTTACCACTGCGCAGCAGCTCCCTATCGATCTCCAGGGGGTTCCCAGCCAAAGCTCCGCTGCCAGGGAAAAAAGAAACAGAAATCATGCAGTACTCCTTTCATATCCATCCAAAGCTGAGCTCTGGGAAGCAGGGAAGGCACCCCTGAACACTCTGCAGAGCAAATCAAGGCCCAGTGATCACACAAACAGTAGATTTTACCTTCCCAAAGGCAAGACATTGATCCTCTTCTTTATCTCTCCCAGGCGCTCAGAATCCCGGGTCAGAGCAACAGCATGGCTGGGGAAGGACAAGGGGGACAAAACACATGAAGCCAGAGAATGGCTCTCTGATTTCCAATCCCTGTGCTTGGAGAGTGGGACCCCTCCTTAAACACGAGGTTGGAGCAGAGCCTGGACAGAGCCAGTGGACACAGGGAGTTCCTGTTCCAGTTCACAGGGCTCCCTCTGGTTTGTCAGCACCCCTGGCTGTCCCCTCAGCAGGGCAGGGCCCCGAGGGTGGGCAGGGTGGGAGGTGCTGACCTGAGCAAGAACTGGCTCCATCGGATGGGCTGAGCTTTCTGCAGGTGGGTGTAGCCAGGCAGGATCACATCGATTTCTCTGCGGGGAGAAAGGACACAGAGCTGAGCAGCAGAGACAGGAGGGAGGGCAGGGACAGGGACAGGGACAGGGATACACCAGGGCTCCTGGCAAGGTCACAAACTGAACATTTTTAGCCTGTGCTGAAGCTGGTCCATCTCCTGTCATCTTTCAAGCCAAGCACACTGGGTTTAGCTATTCCAGTGTGGTGAATCTGCCCTAGGCCTCCCTGGAAATTTGCCTGGAGCAGCAACCCCTCTGTGGCAGCAGAGATTCCCCAGCCCATCACAGGTTTGGAGTGTGAAGAGCAGAGCCAGGCAGGGAGATAACACAGCTGAGCTTTGCCTCATAGAGAAAAACCTGAAACATTTTCCCCACTCTTTCAGATGGATCTGGTGCCTTCCAAAATCTTGTGGGGACCTCCCACCTCAGCTCCCTTGCCAGGGATGAAAGGAAGTTTCTCTGAGGGATGAGGAAAATTTCTGTGAAGTGAACTCTGGAGAAGAAGGGGCTGTTGTGCTTCCTGGGCTACCCCAAACTGCCTGGCTGTACCTCCCTGACAGGAGACCCTGCTGCTGCCCAGTGGGGTCAGGCAAAGGACAAACCTGGCAGTCTCCTGCCCCAACAAGGCCAAACTTATGGAAAACAGGGACTGTGGAAAAGGACTCACGTGGCAGCACGTTCCACCAGGGTCTCAGTGAGCTGCAGGAGGTGCGTGGAGATGATGGAGAGGGAATTCTTCATGAACAGCTTCAGGTCAGTCACAACCTGGGGGAGATTGGCCACAGCCAGGCCATAGAGAATGTCACATATGCAGTGACAGCAGGGTAAACCCCTCCTTGTCCCGTGTGATGGGAAGGTGCATCTTCTTCTCATCATTTCGTTGTATTTATGTGGTAATGTCACCATTTCTTGCTCTCCAGGAAGAGTTCCAGAGGCCACTCTGGACTCAGGTCTTCTGAAGTGAGGAGGGAGAGGAATACAGAAGGAGAAAAAACCGATTCTACCCATACCTGATCATTCCTGCTTCTGCCAGTGTGCAACTTCCCAGCCACGTCTCCAATCAGCTCCTGGGGACAAGAGCAGGATTTCTGTCAGGATCTCTGTGCTCTGAACAGGACAATCCACACGAGCAGATCTCCCTGCCTGGAAGGGACTCAGCTCCAGGATCCTGGGAGCAACCACGGGATCTGTTCTGGGGAAGGGCAGCTTTGGGTTCTGTGCTTGTACAGCCACAAAAGGGGGTGTGGAGACCCTTGGCTGTGGCCCAGGGGGTTCAGTGCCAGCAGCTCTAAAGGGAATTTCACAGAGGGACACACCCTTAACATCAGGCAGATGTGGAGGAACAGGGAGAAGAGGTTAGAGGAGCCAAACCTTGAGCCTGCGCTCATTGGCAGTGTGGATATCCTCATCAGTCTGGATCACACCAAAGACTCCCTTGGACCATTCCTCAGAGATCTGCAAACACCACAAACATCACAGTTACCCTGCTGTGTCTGAGGGCTGTGGGTGTCCCCAGAAAATCCCAGCTCCTGCAGTCCCCAGAAGTCTGATGCAAGCTCTGGAATTCAGGCTGCATGCTGCATCCTGATATCCCATACTATTGCTGGCATCCATCTCTCTATCCACGATAATCCTGCAGTGTCATGGAGGATTTGAGAAATTGAGCCTAAATGTCAGTGATTTCTTCAGCATCATCCACACAGCTTTTCCCAGAAAGCATTGCACAGACTCACCGTTGTCCAGGATGGGTGAGCAACAACAATGGATATTTTATAAAAGCACTTCTCTGCTGCCTCCTCTTCCCCCCTACACCTGCTAGGCATTGCCTCCTGCCAAGCCAGGCAGCCAGACTCAAAATTCCAGGTGCCAGCAGGAAAAGGATGTTCTTACTTCCCACTGAAATGATTCCTAATGCCTGCTCAGTCTGAAGAGGACAGGACACAAGGACATTTAAAGATCCTCTTTAAAACAGCAAGATGCTGTCAGGCAAGGAAAGGTTCATTCCAGCACACATGAGAGTTACTGAAAGGAAGAAGTACCTTTTCCAGGCCACTCAGGATCTTCTCCAGCTCAGTTTTGGACAGGATTCCAGCCTTCTCCAAGGCTTTGGCATAAGCCATGCTCCCCTGGATGTCGACTTCAGACAGTCTCTGATCAACAGTAATGGAAGCGCTGAGCATCTCCATGATGGGATCCGTGCTCCCCACAAACCTTCCTGCCATCATTTTATCCCCCTGCAAGCATTAAAAGGGAAGAGACACAGATTTATGGATATATCCCCTAAAAATCAGTTTGTGTCCATGTCAAGCCTTATCAAATTAAAACTGAGGACAACTTCAGGAGTGGTTGTATTCAGTCTATATCAGCAAAACCCTGGAGTTTAGAGCATGTCACTGTCACTACAATTTAGCCCTTGAGGTTATAGGTCTGGCTTGGGGATCCTCCAAGATATTTGACTTCTGCAGGGCTCTCTGAAAATGAACATCAGGGCATGCGGTGCAAGACCAGCATGGAACTCTCTTTTAAGGCAGCTGCTGGTCCCTGACCCTTTGATGAACTCCTGACAAAACAAAAAAAAAAAAAAAAAAGGAAATAAAGATAATTAAAAAGGTAAAGGAGTCAGGGAGATAGTGAAAGCTGTTCTCTGATCCTTGAAATAATAAAAAATCCCACTCTTTTAGGGAGGCTAGAGGAGCTGTGGGCCAGCACAAGCCACACGCTCTAAACCATTCCTGTAACTTTGAAGTGTCTGAAGTCACCGTTTGAAGCAGCTCCAGAGCCCACGACGTTGTTGAATAAAATTAGGATAAAACCGGCCAAGGTGCAGGTTGCAGAAAGGGGGGCTTGGGAGCCTTTCAGTGTTACAAATGTTCGCGGGACACGAAAAGGGAAGAGAAAACCCCAAAGCAGCCCCAGAGGGGCTCGGCAGGTGCGCGGCCCCGGAGCTACCATGGACAGCGGGCAGGGAGCGGGACATGGGCGGCTCTTTTCCCGAAGGATTGGCGGAGGGAAGAGCAGCAGGGAGCCTGCGGAGGCAGGATGAAGGCTCGGAGTGCGGCAGCTCTGGGTTTCAAGCGGATTTGTCCGCAGGAGCTGCCGCGGGGGTGGGGAATGGGGAAAAAACCCCAAGTTTTGCAGCTGCTCGCTGGGCAGCCCGTGATGGCAGAGGGGACAGGGAGTGAATGGTGCTGGGATGGGGAGAAGTGTCCCGGAGCGTTTTCGCTGCCAGGATCAGAGGTAGGACAGTGGATTATTGCAGGAAAGATGTTCCCTGTCCCCTTCTCCTTTGAAAACTCGGGAAAACCAACCACAGGATCATTAAGGCTGGAAAAGACCTCCAAGATCAGTGAGTCCAACCCTGCCAGGAACACCCCTAACCCACGTCCCTCAGGACCACACGGACACCTTCCCTGAACCCTCCCAGGGATGCTGATCCCACCCGTTCCAAACGGAGCAGAGAAAGACCCGGAGCAGAGCAGAGCCAAGCTCCTCCTCACCTCGGCTGCCATTTCGGACGACGTTTTGCTCGGTTGTGCAGCGATCCTGGCACCTGGTGCAACCTGCGGGACAGCGCGGAGATGCTCAGCTGCCGCGGTGCCCGCTGCCGGTGCGCTCCCGGTGTGCTCTCGGTTCCTCGGGCACCGCTCCCGGTGCGCTCCCGGTGCGCTCCCTGCCCCACTCCCGGTGCGCTCCCGGTGCGCTCCCTGCCCCACTCCCGGTGCGCTCCGGGTTCCTCGGGCACCGCTCCCGGTGCGCTCCCGGTGCGCTCCCTGCCCCACTCCCGGTGCGCTCCCGGTGCGCTCCCTGCCCCACTCCCGGTGCGCTCCGGGTTCCTCGGGCACCGCTCCCGGTGCGCTCCCGGTGCGCTCTCTGCCCCACTCCCGGTGCGCTCCCGGTGCGCTCCCTGCCCCACTCCCGGTGCGCTCCCGGTGCGCTCCCTTTGCGCTCCCTGCCCCACTCCCGGTGCGCTCCCGGTGCGCTCCCGGTTCCTCGGGCACCGCTCCCGGTGCGCTGCCGGTTCCCCGGGCACCGCTCACCTGCTCGGCACGCAGCCCCGGCCGCTCTGTGGCTCGCTGCTCCCCGGCCCCGCCGCCCCGCTTTTACAGCCCTCGGCTCGGGGCTGGCGGCTCGTCCCGCCCCGCCGGGGCGGGGTGTGCCCGGGGCCGGCCCCGCTCGGGTCCCCCCCGTGTCCCCCGTGTCCCTTCCCACCCCTGCGCTGTGGCTCGGGGGCAGGGGGTGCTTTGGAGAGGGAAGCTTGGGAGGGATGCTCGAGTGATGTTTCTTACCCGGCGTAGCTCCTGCGCCGTGAACAGGTCGGGAATATCCTTGGAATGCTTCGCTGGGAATATCCCACGGCTCTGTGGCACACGCCTCTCGTCAGCAATCTTTAATATAAATATAATTGATGCACTACTCTGTTCCCGTTGCTACCCCAGCAAACGCAAAAAACAGATGGGAGCCTCCTGTTCTTTGCCATCTCAGCACAGCTGGAAGTTTTCACCCCACCTGTAAAAATGCTGCAGCCCCAGATTTGGGGCTCCCCTGCTGTCCCCAGGTTGTGGGGGTCACCTGAGAGCCTCGGGCAGTGGCTGTGGGGCTGTGGATTACACTTATGGCAAAAACCTCTATCTTAAACTCGTCACACCCAAAATATCATGGAGTTGAGTCACTGATTTAAAGCAGAGGAAACCTTTCAGAGCAGCAAAGCTGTGGCTCAGCACGAATTTCTCATTAACTCCTCAGACAGAGCATTTTCTGCAGCCCCTCCATAGAAAGCTGAATATTTGCTGCTTTCTCTTACCAAGTGAGCTCCTGCAGTGCAATATTCTTCCATATACATTGTCTGCACCTCTCACAGAGCTCAGGAAACACACTCCAACTTTCTCATGCACATTTTTGTTGGATTTTCCTCCCTTAAACTGACCCTATTATTCTTTTTCTGTTCTCTCAGTTCTACAACTTATCCCCTTTTCCTTTTTCCACTAGGACACTGAAACATTGCTTCATCCTTTTGCAGTCCTGTTCCTTCCTACTGTGAAATCCCTAATTTTTCCCACTTTTCTCGTCTTCTTCACCTTTTCAGAGTGTCCTTGTCCTGACTCTGGGCTTTGACAGGAGATGGCCAATGTGTGCAAACATTAAGCACTGCGTTTGTAACGAGAGTGAATCGGTGTAAATAAGATTTTGCTAACCTGTGTCTGATATTACATGTGACAGGGGATATTCCACATGGCATCTGCCAGCAGTGCCACTGTGGATTTAACAAACTTCCCTGGGATTAGTTGGCTTTGAGTGCCCTGCTCAGCTCCAGCCCCAGTGTGTATCTAGGAAATGATTTTTTTATCTTAGGAAATGATGAATTTTCTCTTTATTTTTAAATCAATCAGGCAATAACTGTGTTTTCTGTATAATAAGAAATGTAAAATGTAGATTGATATTTTTATCATAAAAATGGAAGCAAAACTAAATACAAGCAGAATTGCTCAACTTAAAGATGAACATTGAAGAAATAGGATTTCTTAAAGATGCTTGGAGCTGGAGAGCTGAACATTTTTGAGGGGGAAACAGTGAAATACCATTGCAAAATATACTTTTTAATGCAAACTGAAGTGCATTCTCATTACTATCCTCTCCATTTGTTCTGCTTTGGATGTCTCTCCACTTCCCATCATCTCTTTTCACTGTTTCATTTGAAATAGAAAGATTAACCTCAAAATCCTCACCCCATAGTTAATACTGAGGAAATTCTGAGGGAAAAGTCTCCCATTTATTTTCCTTTCTGGAACAGAGGATGAAAAATCATTCCCACATCAATATTCCCAGCTCCACCCTTTTCGAGGTGACGAGTATTAGAGAGTAAATTGCCAATTCTGCAGGACTGAGAAGATTAATTAAACATATTTGAATCTTCTCAAAGACCTGAAACTCATTTGTACTTTTGCAATCAGAATCTTTCTCAACTATTTCATTTCGTTGCTGGGAGAGTGCGAAGCTGAGGGAGTGCAGCTCCAAAGGAGCTTTGGTGGCTCTGGAAATCTACTTTTCACAGCAGGACTGCGAAGGAAAAGGATGGCAGAAACAGCTACAGTGCACCTTCTTTTTTTAAAAAAATCCTTTTTTCAGCTGTCTTTTTAGTTTGGGGAAAGAAAACAGCTCCGTGTGCTGAACGTGCTGGGCAAACGCACCGTCAGCTCGGCCGATGCGGAGCCACGCTGACATTTTTTGTTAAAAAAAACCAAAAAAACCCCAAAAAAACCCCATCCCCAAAAAAACCACCCCCCCCCCCAAAAAACCCCACCCCACAAAATACCAAAAAACCCCTAACTTTGTTTTTAACGAATTTTTGAATGTAAAAAAAAAAAAAAAAAAAAAAGAAATAGACACCATAGGGTGCCGAGCGAAATGCTGAACACAGTAAACATCTTTCATGACAAAGAACACAAATACCCTGCAGATCTGCTGTCAATAGCAAGTCCTAGGCCCCCTGCTTTCAATAGTTAATACCGAGGCCCCTCTCTCCCCAAGCCTTACTGGTAACAATCACAGTGTTAAAATGTTGACATGCTAAGCACATTTGGGAAAAAACCCCATGTCTGCATTCCCTATGGATGCTGTAGCATCGCTGTCTAACACCTAAAGAGCAGCAATTAAAGCCCAAGTGACCTTCTCACCTCCCCTCCTGCCCAGTTGGTTCTCTCTTGGTATTCCCTTTCATGGTGTCAGTGGAGCTGGAGTTGACCCATATTTGTATTTACAGCCTACCAAGCTTCCTGTCTCCACTGGGAAGTGTTTAGGAATATTTTTCTCTGTTAGGGAAAAAAAAAAAGGTGTTGAAAGAAAAGGAAAAAAAAAAAAAAAAAAAAAAAAAAAAAAAAAAAAAAAAAAATGTGTTTTTGTATTTTCCTCTTCCCCCCCCGCCGNTGTTATGCTCCTTCACCCCCGGCTGTGTCTTCGTCGTGGATTGTAAAAAGCAGCTTTGATTGGAAAAAACGTGTCAGGGAAGTGGAATTTTGGGGAAACGGTGGAAAAAACGTGTCAGGAAAATGGAATTTTGGGGAAATGGTGGGAAAAAACATGTCAGGGAAGTGGAATTTTGGGGAAATGGTGGGAAAAAAATATAATTTGCCGCTGGGGGAGAGACGTAAAGAGATGTAAAGGAGAAATAAGATTATTGTGCTGAAGGCTCTGAACCCTTCTCCAAAGAGAGTGGTGGGAGGCAGACAAGGATTAGCAGATTTCTGGAACAAAACCCTGAAATTTGATTGTGTGGAAATACCCTATTTCCACATGAAAATTGACATCCTCTCCCTTCTTTCAGGCAGTTTCATGTGCAGGGTCTGGGGCATGGCAGAGCAGTCACAGAGCTTTTGCCGTGCCAGTTTTGGCCCATTTACAAGGCCAGTTAATCCTGACATGAAAAAGGGCAGCATCCATCGCATCCTGTGCACTGAGTCACACCAGCAGCTCTCGGTCTGCCTTTGAACACCTCTCTCCTGGCTTTTTTTATTCCACAGAACTCCACAATAAATGCCTGTGAAGCATAAATTAATACCTATCTCTACCACAATCCGTTTGTGATGGGGTGCACGCGCCCGCCAAAACTTTTTCTAGGGGTTTTCAAATGAAAAAAGGCTGAAAAGCTTTTGCTGTTGGCTTTTAAAATTTGCCCAGCACTTCTATGGCTGGTGATGAAAACTCCTGGAAAACTGGGAGCTGCTCCTTGCCCGCTGTCCTGGCACTGGAGGCTGTTCCTAAATCACTGCAGCTTGCTCGTGCTGCTCTGAATTTAGGATTTGCAACACCCCAAGGAAAAGTAAATGCCTAAAAAAGTGGGAGTGGAATTTTGTCTGGTTTGGTCGTGGAGAGCAAAGAGGTTGGTGGGTTCCGTGCTGGAATTGCAAGACAGAGGTTGGGGTGGGCACAAGTCTGACCCATTCAGTTCCCTAAATCCCTAAAAGTCTCTTAAATCCCTGCTGCCAGCAAGCAAGCAAGCAAATACATCTGTATGACACTCCTTAGGGAATTAAAGGTGCTGTACCTATATATAAAATTTTCCCTGAGAGATAAGGTCAAAATTAAGGAATTAATGTTTCCCTGGCCAGATAATTTTCCTTGCTGTTACCAACAGGATTTTCAGCTGTTTGCACTAATTGAAGTGTCACTGGTTTTATTGAGGATGAAAAGGGCTCTTGGAAAATTTAACAGCACATGGTTTAGATGGCAAAGAGTCACGGTGACAGCTGGGAAAGACACGATGCTGACGAGTTTGATGGATGAATGGATGGGTGCTTTAAAAGACAACAGGAATATGACACAGCCACCTCAGCCTCACAGTACTCCGCACTTTAACATGGTTAAAGATTTGATTTGAAAGGACTTTCGCCATACTGTTTTGCCTTTGTCATACTTAACAGCGGCTAATTGTCAGTTTGGGTGATATCAGGCAAAAAATGACACCATTTTCTAATTAACGTACGCACAAAACAAATGACGGGGCCATCTTCCTACCAGCAGCTCGGGTGGTTCAGCGGTTCAATTCTCGCTTACCAGCCAAGAGCCTCGGGTTCGATTCCCTGCCAATGCGGTTAATACCCGCCCCCTTTTTTTTTTTTTTTTTTTTTTTTTTTTCCTTTTTTCCCCTTTTTTTTTTNTCGTAGTTCCTTATTTCTCCTTCCTTTTCCGCTTCCGTCGCGGCCGCCAAACCTTCCTTCTGCTACACCGGGCCTCGCCCCGCCGTTCCCCCGCCAGGCTGCGGCTGCCCGGGTGAAGCAGGAGATCGTCGGGGAGGCCGCGCCGGGGGGAGGACAAGATGGAGGTGTAAGGAAGGGCCTGAGGGGCGAACACAGGGCACGGGGGGGCCTCGGAGCCACCATGCCGTGGCCACAGCGAGGCTGCAGGGCATCTCTGTGGGGTTTGTGTGGGGTACATGTCTGTGGGATACATGTCTGTGGGGGTTTGTGTGCGGTTTGTGTGGGGTACATGTCTGTGGCGGTTTGTGTGGGGTACATGTCTGTGGGGGTTTGTGTGGGGTACACGTCTGTGGGGGTTTTATGTGGGGTACACGTCTGTGGGGGTTTTGTGTGGGGTACACGTCTGTGGGGGTTTATGTGGGGTACATCCATCTGGGCCTGTGCGTGAGGTGGGTGAGGTTACAGTAAATCCACGAGGGGTTTTATTGCCCGCAGCAGTGCTTTCTGCTCAATTGGCTGAGGGGTTTTATTTTCTTTAAAACTCCTGCCGGAGCAGCTCTTGGGGCGAAAGGCGGCGTGGCTCGGCGGGAATCCCGCTCTCATCACCTCCTGCCCTCTCCTGTCCCCTCCTTTTCCGTCTGGCCCTGCAGAGGCAAAATGAGAATTTTTCATTATTCCCGTGAGCTCTGTGCAGGAGCTGGAAATGCTGGAGAAGGAAAAAACCTGACGGGTTTCTGCCAGCGATTGCAGGCTCAGCAAGAGTCAGAATTTTGGCTGGTCACTATTTCAGGGCTGTTACACCAGACAGAGTTTTGTGCCTTCATCTCGTGTGTTTTGAGGACAAAACTATCGGATTTGACCTATTTTGAGGCTTAAAATCTCATGAGTTGTGTTGAGCTGGTTAAATTTATAATTTTCGTTTGATTTTCATTTCTCTAATGGGTGGGGGCACTCATGGGTTGGATCCCCCAAAGTCACTGAGCTCCTGCAGCCATGTAGCCCAGGGATGCTTTATTATCATTAAATCTTCTCTACTGTGAGCATGAAAATCAAAAGTTGATAAAAAATACAAAACATCTGCTAAAGTACAGGTTTATATGACATTAGTAGCAGCAGCCTGCAAATAAATGAGCTGTTTTGGCTCTTATAAACTGAGAAAGATGCTTTTGATACCAGTAATAAAAAATCTGTGATGTTTCTTATACATTCACTGAGTTTTTATTAATCTTCTTTTGCCTCCTATCTGATGCCCTTCCAACAGGGAAGCTTTGCAACTCTCCAGGTTCTTAGCATGGATTTTTCTTACCAGAATTATTCTGTATTTCTTATCTGAATTATCTGTTATTAGAGAAAAGAACCCCTCAGAAAACTTTGTGGTTTAGATATATAGCACATGTGAAGCAGCAGACTTGAAAATATGAAGTGTCAGTGAGTTTTGTAGAGGTGTGATGCCCTGTACTAAGATATTTTTTTTTATATGCAGCCCTACTCAAGAATATTCTTGTTTAGACTAAAATTTGGGCCAATATTAGCTATTTAAAGACTCTAAGAAGTGTTTATATTATTTTTTTCCTTTCTGCTTAAGCCTTAATCACGTAAAAGATTAAGCAAACTGTTGAGCTGACTGCTTAAAATGATACATTAGAATTCATTATTTAGAATTCCCTGAATATAAAACTGGTAGCTGTGAGGCAGGACGGAAGGAAATGTTATTTCTACTACAAATGTTGATCAGTTTATAATTTTGGTGTTTCACCACAACAGAGCTGCTGAAGATTTGAGACTGACTCGTTGGCAGAAGCGGGGGTGGGGGGGAAAAAAAAAAAAGAAGTGTTTTTCTGCATGGCAAAGCGGTTTGGGATGAAAAAGGAAAAGCTGTTGTCTTAAATAATTTCATCCTTCACCTCCGATTCCGCAGCCTCATTTGCATGGCGATGTATTTATTCCATACCCTTTCAGCCGAACAATTCCATACGTAATTCTCCCTATAGAATGTCTTTGATCCGTGGGGATTTCTGTAGGGCCCGCCTGAATGCAAACATTCTGAAGACTTGCATTTACCTCAACAAAAGCTATATATGGTTTGTAAAACATGAATGAAAAACTAATGCGTGCCTGAGCTCACTTGCTGAAGTTTCACTCGGGTCAGCGAAATGGAAGTTGAAGTTCATCTCAGCGTATTTTAGAAGGTCCTTTTCATTTAAAAACAATGCTAGAACCTGTGGAAGTTTGTGGATGCATTTACCATTTGAAAGTGATGAACGTGACAGTTCTATTCAGGCGATTCGCGGTGCTTAACAACACATTGTACCTTTTTTGTTCTTTTTTTTCTTTTTCCTAAGCTGCCGCACAGACCTGAGAAAGGCCTTTTTTTTTTTCCTTTTGTGTGGAAACTTTCTGTTGTTGTGGCTGCTGACTGCTCAGCAGAATGTGTTGATCAGGGAAAAGAGGATGTTCTGGGGGCAGTTTTTCTCTGTCTTTTTACTTTAAATATATAAATTTACAGTATCCAGGAGGAATAGAGGCAGGACGTGCTTGGCTCTGCAGTCACCCTGCCAGGCTTGGATAAGGATTCGTGCTTGATTGGAAGTGGAAAATGGGAAACTCAGCCTTGGCCTTCTTACATAGGAACAGACACATAAAGATGGAAAGAATAAATAAAGAGGAAATGCAATATATATTTTTTTTTCACTCAGTACAACACATATAAATTAAAGCTGTATTTGTTTCTGTACACACACACATGTCCATGGTACTAAAATACTCAGTGTGCTCTTGACTGATAAAGAAAATAGGGTTTGTAATCTGAATTCTTTTTCCTGTCAGTCTTTATTTGAATAAAATCAGAGGCTTTTTTTTTCTAAGGAAGAAGCAAAGCAATTTGGTTTGAGTGTGTGAAATTGGGTGAGTGAGTCAAATAGGGTGGCTGAGTGAAAGGAGTGTGTTGTACAAGTGTATGATGATTTATGGGGCAAACTGTGCAAAAATACTCCATATTTATGTCATAATTCTACTGACAGCATGGAAAAATATTTTCCAGAGATGGCAATTCTAAAATCACCAAAATAAGGTGTCTTGGGACTTTTATTCTTTAATTTATTTATTTTTTTAACTTTAGTGTCTGTGACTGGGCAAAGGAAAAGTTCAAATAGTTTCATTTGGAACGTAATTAATAGTTTTCATTTTTCCTTTTAGAAAAGATGCAAATGCTGCGTTGCTGAGTAACTTTGAGGTAAGTTTGTCTTGGTTTTACAGCAGCAATTTCAAGCTGTCATCAGTCCCTTGTGTAATCTTTGGAAGCTGAAACCTGGCAGTGGCAATCAGCAAAACCTGCAGGGGATTTACTCCTCCTTGCATTTGGTTTGTTTTCAAGAAAAAATGCTTTTTAAAGAAGATTTGGAAATGGTTTTGTTAGTAATGGATACTGTGTTTTTGTATGGTGAGATTATTCCAAAGCAGGTGCTTTTCTCTCTCATTTTAAGGGAAGTAGAAGGAAATGTTGGTTTAACTTGAGGCAGGTAATGGAAATATTTTGCTTTGCTGATTAATGTAATTTTGTGCACAGTTTTAATAACCCAGGTGGTTTTGTCTGTGTTGTTGTATTGCTGAAGCTGCTTTTTATTGCAGCTGTTTCATTCTATTCTGAAATTAATTGTGAAGTGTTTTATCCTGAGCTGCATCTGTGTGCAAACAGCAGAGCAGAGATCTGGTGAGTGTTCATGAGGCATTTGGAAAGAACTCTCTTAAATTTCCTCTGAAAAATAGATTATTTTATGTCAGCCAAACTGGTGTTCAGTGCCTGGCTGTTAAAAACATGTGAAAAAAAATAGCAAATACAGCTTTTAAAAGTAGTGATTCCCCTCCAAATACTGATACCTTTCCATTTGCTCCACTTCCCAGTTGCAATTCCACTAGCAAAGCAAACATTCTGTAAATCAAGGTGATGCTTTGCACACAAAGTTCCATCCCTGCAGTTCCTCTGTGAGCTTGGAGTTGTCCTTTTGTGTTTGTTGTCAAAGTTCACAGCCCAAGTTTGAGATTTCAGCACTGACAGGTGTTCCTTTTTCATGAAAGTGTGAAGTAATTGAGGGTTTGTAGCTGATTATATTCCTATTTCTCACTGTCTGGAAATGTTTGGTTTCTTATTTCTTGTCAGTTTATAATTCCCTTGGGGCTGGATCTTGAGTGAAGCCAGGTTAAAATGAGGGGATGAACAGTGGGAAGGGCTCTGTTTCTTTGCTCTGGGTATTGACTCTGGATGCTCTGGAAAGCCTGAAGCAAAACACCTGAAAAAGTTCCATTCATCTGTTTAAAACAGTCAGTTTTAAAAAAATAATTTATATCCCTATTCATCACTCTGGGGTCAAAATATTTTTCATTTCAGCTGCTGGTCCATCCACCAAAACAGCCACACGTGTTTTGGTTTTTTGGCTGATAAGATTTTTCCTGTTCATTTATGATTTCCTGTTGTCATATTTTTAGGTCAGATACTCTCAGATGGTTTGAAACATTTTTATTTTTTCTCTTTAGGTGTACCAGTTACTTACTGATCTCAAGCAGCAGCGTAAAGAGAGTGGCAAAAGCAAGCAGAGCTCTGGGCAGCAGAATCTGAACACAATCATGTATGAGGTGAGCAGCACTGGGAAAGTCCTTTGACCAATTAGGTCAAGCTGCCATAATTCACATCCTTAGAGTTGGATATTTAATAATTTGATATCAAGTTTTCCCTATTACAAACCACAATAAAATGTTTTGTCTGCCACTTTTCTGGGGTCAGGTTGTAAGGTAAGTGGGCTGTCAGGGCAGAGTTAGGCAGCTGCTGTTCTTAAAATCTATAAAAGAATTTCAAACCCCCTGGTTTCCATGTGTTCAGTTTTGTTAGGATTTTTTAAATTTTAAATATTCCATCCTTTTAAGACCCAGGGCAGAACTCGCTGTCTTCTGATGAATTTATGATATCACCTAATGTGCTAATTAAGATGATGATTTCAAAGCTGAGACACAGATTACATGGTATTCCTTTATTAACAGAATTAAACAAATAATTTTCAGCTAAAATAGATCATTTTAATTTTTATTTTGTCAGAAAATCAGCCAAACCACATGTACAGATAACATCACTTGAATGCCAGGTCGGGGATAAACATTTTATCCCTTACTGGGAAGGAATTCTAAAATCTTATCATACAAATACCAACATTTAAAAAAAATTAGCAACTTCCCAGAGCCTTGCAGTGAGAGGCATTGTGTGTGTGCTGGGGAATTGCATGAGCAGCTCCATGACTGACAGGCAGCTGAAAGCACTTTGCCTTTGCTTGCATGAGTAATTCTGTTGAGCACTGGAACTACTCATGTGGATAAGATCTGGCCTAGGCTTTGGTTTTGTTTTAGTTCTGGCTTTGTTTGAAAAAGGTACCGAGTTGTAATTCCTAAGCCTTGCATTCAACAAAATAGGGGCTTACCAAAAATGGGAATTAAATCTTCATGGAGACTGACAGTCTCTTCCTGCACCTCTGGGAAACAGCTGAGGAAGATCCTGTAAGTAATTTTTTTCAGGATGCACCTGAAATCTTTAATTACTTTGTTATTCTATATGTTAAATACCTATAGGATGCTTGGGTGTGGAGCTGGTGTCAGTTCTGGGTGTATTTTCTATGTTTAACTGAAAGAAAAGTGAATTTCATTTTACAGGATTGTCTTTGTGTTTCTTCACAAGCTCCCTGCAGACTTGGATCTGTTGGCACTGAAGTAACTCCATGAAAGGAGCTTTGTTTTTCTGTATAATTGGCTTTTCATTGATTTGAAATTGCCAAAAAAAAAAAAGATTAACCTGGAAGAGAAATTACTCACGTGAAATAATTATATTACATGGCAATATGAAAATTACATTTCAGTCATTGGTGGTGAATAACAGCTTCGTTTTATCTGAAAAGATCAGACAGGGCTTACAGAAAGGAATAATAAATTAGAAATATTTACAGCTCTTCATTTGGGGGCTTAATTCAAGCAACAGTAAACATTCAGGAAGATTTTAAACCACTTCCAGTGAAAAGTCAGCCATGAACACTGGAATTTTCGTGGGCTTTTTTATCAACAACTTGGTTTTTTATTCAGGTTGGATTACACTGTGTACTGTAATTCCGTTATCCACCTGCACAATGTTGTGTTATTTTAAATAAAGCAAATAAATGGAACATCTGCTATCAAAGTCAGTTGAGGTTGGTGGGTGTTACATGTAAAAAATGGATCAAAGTTTAATTGTCTCAATTGATTTTTAACAGCACAATATCCTTGCAGATTTCATAAAAAGCCACCTAATCTGTTTCTGTCAACTTTAAATTGCCAAAAAGGCAGGTGAAGGATAAAAACAGGGATAGATTAGAGATCTTAAAGAGGGATTTCTGGGCTGGCAGTGAGAATATCCCTGGCACTGAGCACATGAAACTCGGGTTTAAAGATGAATTGTGTCCAACTTTCCTGTGTGCTTTTAAAAGACAAAAACCAAACAAGGAACAAGCCAAGGGAGCAAATGTCTGTCACAAACAGCAAGAGGGTTTTTTAGCAGACAGAGCTGAAATTCACTTCTTTCTTCCCTCTTCAACTTGCAATTTTGGGCTTTGAACAGCTCAGATAAAGTTGATTTCCAAACCTGAATTGATGTTCTGATTTTTCTCAGGAGACTTTTCAGTGTACTTGTTCCATACACAACTGGTAAAACAAGTATTAAGTGTGAAATAATAAATATTTTCTTTCTGTCCCTTGCAGACACTGAAGTACATTTCAAAAACTCCCTGCAGGTACCAGAGTCCTGAGACTGTCAGAGAGTTCCTGGTAGCAATGAAAGACCATAAATTAACCAAGTAAGTGGAGCTGTGCACTTGAACAGAGTCAAAAACTCAATTAATGCTGAAAAAACTGATCCCTGTGGACAGTGTGATAATCTGATTAATGATTTTTAGGTATTTTCTGCCATTATTTAAATACTCAGCCAAACAGCTTTTGCTTTACTCATGGATGAGTATTTCCATCTCCTCTTTATGAGCTGCTTGTTCAGGATTTCTGAAATCTACATTTCAATTAATTAAATATTGTACCAGCCAACCTTCCCTCTTCCCCCAGCAGTTTCCAGTGAACCTGAACATCCAGTTCTTATTTTGGGAAGTTCTGCCTGGAAAAGGAAAATATTTCCTTTGCAGTTCCAAGACTCCAAGGGCTGTTTCCCTCTTTGGCAGTGGTGTGAGTGCCTGTTCTTGAGGACATAATCCTCTTGGAGCTCTGCAGAGTGGGAGTGAAGCCTGATGTAAATAGAAATGCAGTCAGCTGGCCACTTGTCTCGATGGCTCTGATCATTCCTCTGGCTTTTAAAGCAGAAAAAACCCCAATATTTAGCTGCTTCTCAATGACTCCCCCTTCACTTCAAAGGAGGAGTTGATGCTGAATAGACACTGAATGTATTTTCATTCCCTGCTGGGAGGACTCCCAAGGAGTTCATCCTCTGGGAAAGAGGCTTTTCATTCATTTGGCTGTCACAGAATGCACAGTGAGAGCATCTGGAGTGCTGCAGGGCAAGTTCTTAGCCTGGCCAGAGCAGAGGAAGCAAATTGTCAGCTTTTTGTTAGACTTTCAGTGCCCCCTCTCTACAGACAGGCACATCCAGCACAGCACAGCTCTGCACAAAGGGATGCTGCTCCTTGGGAATTCTCTCCTGGAGTTGAGCTTGGAGTGCTTTCTTTGCCACATCAGTAAGTCAGTGTTTAATCCTCCTCTACCTCATTTTTAGCAGCAGGATACTCATTTATGTATCCTAATTATTTTCTGGGGGTATTGAAGCATGGAGAAAAGAAAATACTCTGCAATAAAAATACTAGAGGTGTCAAGAGGTGGTGTTAAGGCACTGAGACTGTCTTAAAATTGGCAGCAAACATTTCTTGAGTAGTAATGAGCATCTTTCCCTTGTGGTAATGTAAACCAGCCCTTTTTGAAGAGAAATAAGCTTTGCTGTCTGTGCAGGGCAGCAGCTTAGGAAGAACCAGCAGAATAATGCAGCACAGCAAAAAGGCAGAGTAGGATTTTTCAGAGCAAAAGGAATTGAGTGATGTGGGTGCAAAAATCCCATTAAAAGTCAAAGGGTTTATTTTTGTTTAAAGCTCATTTCTAAACTTCTTTCAGGTAGAATTTGACCAGGACCTGAGGGTTAACTCTTAGAAAAGAGGCAGGAGAGCTCTGTTATCACATCAGATACCTTGACTGCAACTGCTCCCCTGGATGGGATCTCCAAGAGTGAAATACTGAAAATTTTAAGTTATAACAAAGAAACCTTAGCTATAAATTCTCTGTCTCCCACAGTGCTGAGCACTTCTGTAGATCTACCCAAATATTCACCTTCCCACACCTGCTTGTTCAGTGAGCTGGAAAGGTTGGAATAGTTACAAGCTTTAAATGAGCTTTTGAGCTGTTTAATTTTTTATGGATGCTCTGAGGTACCTCTGGGGTTAGGTATCATTCTGTGTGTCCTTTTCCTGAGGCACTGAAGCAAGGGAATTATTCCCAAATCCTTTCTTGTGCATAGTGGCAGCAGGATGAGAGTGAAAAGCCAGCCACTGGTGTAAGTGAGAAATTTACTCTGTCAGAATTCAGATTTGTTCTGTGAGCCTGCTGTACAATTTGTACTCTGTTAATCTCTCCTCTGGTAAAGAACTTCCCAGCTCTGCTACGTGCTTCACAGAATAAAAAACAGAATTGTTTAGTGTGACCCTGGCACTTTTTTTTTTCTGATCTTTTCCATGCAGCCACTTGAAGAAGTGTCAGGGCCTGTCTGGCAGCCCCTTTACCCCAAACCACAGGGAGCACATGGGCTGCAATTCCTCTTTAATGCACTTTCTGTTAAACCACTTAAAACAGTGATGCCTCCAGGGCAATTTGGAGCTACCCTTTGGTTCCTAACCAAGGTCATTTCAACACTGCTTCTTTTGTTTAACAAAAAGGCTTTGATGGTTTCTGTTCTGTGGGATGGAGGTGTTGTTTGGGGATTTTGTTGCTGCTGTCTGCCAGAGAGCTTCCTTCCCTTGGAGAGGAAAGACCTGCAGTGTTTGCTCTTCTAGGACCTTGCTGCATGATCCCTGTAATGACCTTTCCTCCCACCTGGATAATGAACTGCAGACTCTGTTTGCTGCGTCCTCTCTGGGTGAGGCACCCCAAAGTGTGCTTTCTGAGCTGGTCAGGCAGTGTCTGTGCTGGTAACAGCTCTCTGCAGTGGCTGATTCGATTCAAGATACATTTGTGTTAATTGGGGTCTGTCCTGTGACAATTCAATCTGGTTAAAGGGTCAGCAACACCCCATCACCCCCAACTGCTTCCCTGCCCTTTAAATTCCTGTACGACTCCTCTTCTAGTCAAGAGGCAAACAATTTAACAGCCTGTTTGTGCTCTTAATTAGGCTCAGTTTATTTCCTAATGTGAGGATTTGAGGGTTTTGAAGACCAGGATTTGCAGCCCTGCCTTGGGATGTTTCATTCCCTGCTCAGGCTGTGATTGCTGCCCTCAGCACTAGGCTGTGCTCGTGGATGGCAGAATCCCCAGCTGGGAAGAGAGAGCAGCCAGGGAAACACCAGGAACTGAGGCACAGCAGAGCTTTGAGTCAAGGGAATTCTTTTTCCTCTCACAGACCTGCAGGCTGTCAGGCTGCACGTGGTGTCTCTGCTCCAGTGAGACAACTGGTAACATTATTCTGGCAAATGCTGCGGTTCCTGGAAAATCACCTCAACTCCTTCTCTTATCACTGATTTTTGCTGCTCAAAATACTAGGTTAACAGAGCAGCATCCATTTTTTGATGGATTTCTCTCCTTAGGGTTACAGACAGGAAAAAAAAACTTCCTAAAAGGCAGATTTTAAAAATAAACATGTGCAAACAAATCTTCCAGAGTCATTTCAGAGAGCTGCCTTGCTAAATGCACCAAATTCAAAGCCATCTAAACAGATATTTCACTGATATAGTTGGAGAAATGTTGTAAAACAGTTTTTCCCATAGTTTTAAATCATTATTTTGGTAAAATTCAAACTGTAGAACTGAGATTCTTTAAAGCTAAAGCTCTGAACCCACATATTGAATTTCATTATTACCTTGTTGAGGCCTCAAGCTTTGGCTGAAGCTTCAGTTCAGTGAGCCATGTTGTACTTGGAAATAGAGTTTGCCACTAACAGCAAATTTTCCAGTTTTAGTGCCTGGAATGGCCTCATATTTGTAAGGTATAGTGAATTGAATTGCATA
Organism: Chaetops frenatus; assembly: GCA_013400775.1. Lineage (NCBI taxonomy): Eukaryota > Metazoa > Chordata > Aves > Passeriformes > Picathartidae > Chaetops > Chaetops frenatus. Next base: position 168,224 of record VZTR01028487.1, read on the forward strand.
AAAAGAACATTTATTAAGCTGGAGCTGTGTAATTATGGTTTAATGAAAACTGGCTCTACTTGTGCTTCTTCCTGTTACTGATAGCCTATCTTGGATCTTATTTTGGAATGACCACATTTCCAATCACTGCATATTATTATAAATTAAAAAAAACTGGTAAAGAACATTGCCCTTTTTGTCTTTAAATCAACACAGTCGAGGAAGTGTTGAGCTGAAAATCTTCAGTACTTTTAGAAAGTATTTTCCCTCCTGACTGCCAAAAACTACAACAGATACAAACCTCTGCAATATTAAAGCTTGAAGGATTTGCTTTGTAATTTTTGTCTCCTCCAGAGCTTTCTAAATGAATATTCAACAGCAAATCAGGATGGTGCTCATTGAACAACAGCATCATTTAAGAGATTTTTAAAGAGATTATTGCATTTCCCCCTGAATTGAGTGGGAATTAACCCTTGGATCTGCAGCAGTGGGGCTCAGTTTTTCCAGTGGGAATCCCACAGCACCCACAGAGGCTGTGATTTCCCATTTTGGGAAAATCCTCCCTCACCCAGAGCCCATGCTCAGGATTCAGACATTAAAAGTTACCATGGTTGATTCAGAACCATGGGATTTATATTTCCAGCAGGAGTAAAACCCCTGGTTGTGTGTCCAGCTGTTATTTTCTGGTTTTCCTAGCAGCTCTCAAACATCCCTTCCTGAGGATAAATTTGCCTCTGCACAGGCACAGATGTTTGAAGGGTTTTTTTAGCTCTCTGTGTTGGATCTTGGCACTGTTCTCTCCTCTTGCTGGAAAAACACTCTGGGAGTTCAGTAGATTAAAAAATGGGCAATACCAACACACATCTGAGATTTTGGTTAAAATACAAACTGCCAAAGTTTGCTCAGTGCTGACTGAAAGTGGTGCATTTTGTCTGAATTTCCACGAGAGCATGGAACTATGTGTATTCTCTTTCAGAGTGGATGTATCAATATAGGAATGTGCTGTCTGTTCTGTCTGTGATCTTGAACATGACACAGAGGTGGTTTTTGTCTTGTTTTTTAGGATTTTTAGGATGTAACTCAATAACTTCACCTCCTCCAGCATTCTCCCCTTACACAGACCTCAAACCCATTTCCCCCCCATAACTGCACAGGGTTTTGTCCCCAGCAGCCTGAGCTTTGTGTGTGTCCCCAAACCTTTCCAGAGTGTTTTCTCATCCTGGAAAAGCTGCTCCTGGCACCAGCTGAGTCCCAGAGCTGCAGGATGTGGGCTGAGGCTCAGCCCCACAGCAGGAATTGCCATTTTGGGATTTCTCAGCAGGCAGGTCCTGTACAAGTCTGCAGCACGGCCCATTAACTCTGATTAGTGGAATCTTGCTTTTATGTGAAGAAATTGCTTTCAACTGTCACTCATCTTTTGTATGGATTCTCCTCTTGAATGAGCAGCTTTCGTGTTCTAAACTGTTACCAAAATCCAGGCAGAGCAGGGAAAATGCAGATGCTGAAGTCTGGGGGCAATGAAGCTGAAAATGTTGCTCACCTTCTGTTTGGCTGAATGGGACAGTTCCCCTTTTTATTTAACCAGCATCAGTGCCATGCATGCTGTACAATGTGTAAAGATGAATTCATGGGAGCTGGAGAAAGTTAATTTTAGTTTTTAGGTTTAATGGAGCATGAACTAAATTCAGGCTTAGGTCTGTGCCCAAGCCAAACACTGCAGTCAGGGCTGATCCTAATGCATGGTTGCATCTCTGATAAAATTGTGGTTATTCAGGTTTTAATTTGTGTGTGTGCTGTCAGGAAATTCCAGGTACATGTACAGCCTGCTCCTAGCAGTCAATTTTTGGGATCACACACGCAAAGCCTGATCCTAGCAGTCAGTTTTTGGGATATCACACACAAAGCCTGATCCTAGCAGTCAGGTTTTGGGCTCAGTGTTAAAAAGGTGCATTGGGTACTGAGCTCCAACTCAAATCTCTGCATTCTGGCTGAGCAATCCAGTTTCCTATTAAGTGAAATTTACAGACATTTTCAGAGTGTTTGTTTCAAGGAGATGCATTCTTTACCTCATAATTACATATCACCATGTCTAAAGATCGTTATGTTGGAGTGTTAATTAGTGCTCAGGCTGCACAAGCAGCTCTAGATGAAATATGGCATTTATGCAGCTTTGGGGGTTTTTTGCACCCTGCTGCTCATTCCTTTGTGTTGTTCTGCATCATTTTCCAGTAGGGAGGATTTTTGCTGATCAAAACCAGCCATGGAATCCTTCAGATTACACATTTGAATGTGTTAATCACTTGTAAATTCTCTCTCATTCTTCTGGACACATTTTTAAAACTGCAAATACCCCAAAATGATGCTTTTAGGATCTATTTGGCCTGCCTGTAAAATTTCTGTCTATTCCCTAATGAGTTAGAGTGATGTTAATGACTTATAAGCAAGAAGGCTTGGAGAGGTGACCTTTTTTTGTTGTGCCCTCTATTTCTTCAGGAAACATGAGCAGCTTCACTAATTAATTGTTTTAGTCACGATGTATAATTGGTGTTAATTTGTTTCTGGTTGCTGCTGTGCCAATAATCTTCCTGTGATGATAAACACAGCTCTACCTGCTTGAAAATAGCTCTGGATAAATCAGGTTTGCATTCTTCAGCTCAGGCATGAAATGGCTTTTGCTATTTGATCCTCTTTGTTTGGCTCTGGAGTTTTGCTGGCAAGGGCTTGCAAGGATATTACTTTGAAAAAGAAGAAGATGAGGAAATTTGTTTCATAAAAGTCAAATAATGTGCTTTGTGTGGAGGAGTGGTGGAGCTGGAGGATTGGGATGTGCCTTGCTACAAAAGAGAAGAAAGAGTTGTTTGAGCAGGCTCTGATCTCAGAAGTGGCATGTGAGAGAAACTTGGGTAAAATATGAATTCATCACAGTCTGTCCTTGTAAGTAGGGCTGGGGGAGGAGGAGGAGGGAGCTTTTTACAAGGAGGACCCTCAGAGAAGCTGTTTGAGAGCGCTGGAAACTGAGGCACCAACCTTTGCTTGGCCAGGGAGCAAAGCAAAGAGCACTGGAAGCACCAGCTCTGTGCCTCCATCAGGCACCACAGCAGGGAATTTCCCAGCTCTGGAGGAAAACTCTGTCATACATCCAGCTGAATTGGCCAGATTTTTATATGATAAACATATTATTTCATATTCTTTTCCCAGCTCTGCATGGCAGTGCTGCCTTTAGCTGCACTTTTACACCAGTGAGTTTTGTCTCTTGTTGATTCTTTAAATCACCTGCTTTCCACATAAAGGATTTGAGTGCTTACCTCCTGTCATTATTGAGGTTTTATTCCTGTTTTTATGGCAGTGGGAGATGGCAGCAGTTATAAACACCTCATCTTTCTGCCAGTGAAGTGCTCTGAGTTCAGAGCTGAGTCCAGCCACGCTCTCCATAGCCTCGTGTAGGAAACACTAAAAAGATCTGAGTGATTAACATGGGAAAACACAGGAGGTGTGTTCCCTGCTTCCCATCACCAATGGAAACACAGTTTGGCTCTCCAAAGGCCAAGCAATCAAATAAATAAATAAATAAATAAATAGGAGGATTTCTTGGAGCTTTCTGTTAGGAATTGTTAGTATCTCACAAATGCTGTATTGAAAATTGACAAGCTTTTTTTCTGAAGCTGTAAGTCGTGATTCAAATGGACATTTGAGCTGGATCATCCAGCCATTTGAAATGGAATTATATCTCTGAGGTATCTCCAGACACATAGAAATTGTTGGTTGTAAACATGGAGTGATCTGTGTTCTCTTAAAAGCTGAGAGGTTTCCTTTCTAAAAAAGCCCCAGGGGAAAACCCTCCCGAATTGGTTTAAATATGCTTTAAAGATGCCTTTTAAACAGTAATAAATTCCAAGCTTTAGTTTTTCCAAATTGTAGTTCCCTGCTGGAACTTTGTGTTTTTCAATGACCTAAAAGAATAAACAAGTTGCTGCCGTTGGATGGATTGTGACTCCTTAGGTATGGAAATTGTTCTTGTGGTTGTGTGTTCATAGCAGAAGTTTTTGATCTCTGATGAGTTGTTCAGCATTTCTGCACAGCTTTAACAAAGCAGCAGTTAATTAATGCTTACCCAGTAATGATCAGAGGGTCTCTGCTTGCCACCTTGGGCTAGAGGTGGCAACAGCAGTGTGGCTGAACACAGGAAAACACCCAAATTATTGAAAAATCCAAATTATGGCCATTGAGCCACACTGCAAACCCAGCCAGGATTATTCCTGGCAGTGACATTCCATCCCTCAGTTCTCAGGAATGTCTTTGCATCACTGCAGGCATTGAGGGGATCCTCAAACCACCCAGTAATGTGGATTTTCTTGCACTGTGCTTTTACCCAGGGCAGAAAAGCTGCAGCTGCTGAACCACAGGCCTGTGACTGCAGTGGAAATCCAGCTGGTGAGTAACAATGCCTGAGCCTGTTCAAAGCTTAACTGGAAGCAGCTTTAACCTTGGAGATCAATGGAATAATTGCTTTCTCATGGCCCAGTGATTGAATGTATCCTTTTATGCACATTTTACATCCACGGGGTTCAAATCCACTCAGCTTCCTGTGAGAGCCCTCTCAGACAGATTCTCCACCTCTGTTTGCTACAGTGTCACACATTTAAAATGCCCAAGGCAGTCATTGAAGGTGATTTATTAAAGTATTGCAAATAAGAAGCTATTTAATCTTTTTGCTTGTGCAGCTCTGTGATGGAGTGCTTCACTTTTTGACATCTTTCCTGGTTGTTTTTGGTTGTTTTTACACTAAAATCAAGAATTCTAAAAAGAAATGAACAGTGATGCAGAATGAGAAATGGGTATAAACAGACTTTCTGGTGGAAAGTAGCCATTGTCAATCTAAGAATAATTCAGCTGTAAAGAAGGGTTGTCACTAAATAGAAATAGCTGCTTCTATTCTCTCAAGCATCTCCTCAGGAATACAAACCCCTGTGGTAATAAAGAGATTGTTATAATCAGGATATTATTTCAATAAAGATTTCTTGCATTAAGAACATCTGTTTGCAATCTTCCCCTGAAACCAAGCTGAGGAGGAAAAGGATCAGGTTTTGCTGTAAAAAAAGGGAAGGAATAAAGAGGGACCAGTAGGACTATTTTTCTTCTGTCACCAAGGAGCAGAGATTATAATGCTAAAGGCATCTCAGAAGAATGATTCCAGCTGAGGAATTAATGGTGTGTTTTGTGGCTGAGGAGATCAGTGTCCATCAGCAGCCCAAGCAGGAGCTTTAAGGCTTTAGGTCCCAAATTGTGGCTTCTCACTAACTTTTCTCACACCTTTGTTAGCTTCATGTGCTTAGACACATATTTATTTTATTGCCATCTTCCCTTCTTTAAATGCAATCACCTTTTGAGGCTCTCAGGTGTGGTTTGGTGTGTTTGTCTCTTCCCTCCTCTCCTCATGAATCCTACCTGCTTCCTTGTTATCCTACCTGAAATATTGAAAATAGTTTGTTCCTGTGTCATGTTTGAAGAAAATAAAAATTTTGGGCCTTTCTATTAGAAGTCAGCTTTCTGTAGAGGGCCATCCTTCAAATATTCCAAGTTTTGTAGTTAAATAAAACTCCTTGCTGAAACTTAGAGAACATAGACACAAGATTCGAGGTTGGTGTCAGTTCATTATTGATCCAGAACCCTTCTCTAATGTTCAAAATCAACTTGTAAAAAGTTTAATATCTGTACATTAGCCTGAATTTGTATCTTCATTGGGGATGCAGTCACTCCTGTTCCATTGTGATCCCCCTGTAATTCCCAGGGCAGGTTTCCCCAAAATCACAGTTCCAGTGGTGTGAGGGGCCTGGATTGTTAACCCTGTGTCAGATGACCCCTCCCCAGAATTGCAGCATGTTTGGAAGTGCTTCCATCAAAGCCTCTGGAGCTCAGTGACTGCTGGGGAGCTGCAGACTGGTGTAACTGAAATCCAGAGCTGGGAGAAGCAAGGAGATGATTTTGTTGTTCACCTGCTTCCTTGGATCCTGTTTTTGATGAGGACAGAGGTTGGAGCAGTCACTGAACACACAAAATCTGCCTTTTTCTGGGTGTAAAATACCACAGAGCTCACCCATGCACAGGTTTCCTGCAGGGAAGTCCATTCCCTGCAGTGCTGGGTGAGACAGAGCCTGCTGAGAAGGAAATTTTGGCTCTAAAATGGCCTTGATTCTCTCCTCACTGAACTTGCCCCTGCTTCTCCAAAGCCTTGAGTGGCTCCTGAATCAGAAATAAATGCTGGGGATAACCCCTGAGCAGTTCCTGGAATGGGGGCACATCAATCTTTTCCAGAAACAAAGTGCCAGGCAGGTCCAAGCTGGTTCTCACTTGCTCAGTTTTGATGTCTCAAACTTTTATTCAGTGCAGCCTGGCCATGGAATGGAGTCTGATTTACCTGACAGGCTCATGGGAGAGGATAATTATAATTATAGTTAATTATTGCTGCTTCTTGCCTTTCCAGCTTTTTAGTTTTTTACTCTCCCTCTACTAAATTCCATGGTTTTAGCTGTATGCAAACAATGAATCCACTTTGATAAAATTATTTTGCAGCTAAAAAGCAAATTTCTGTTGTGATCTTTTGGAAGCCTTAATGCATAAATTGCTGCCATTGTCCATCTTTGTCTTTTCCAGCCTCTGTGCCAGGATTTATTTTCCAACAACAATAACAACAAAAGGAGCATGAAATTCAAATTCCTACCCCACAGGGTAAAACACTGTAAACATTGCAGCTATCTTGACCTCCTGTTTTAATCTTTAACACATGTTGGGCCTGGCTCAGTGATTCCCAAAAGGAGGAAATAAAAAGTCTGGGATGTTCAGCTCACCAGGACAGTGGTTCAGCTTTAATTAATGCTGAAGATGAAGCATCATCTTTTTTTTTAAGGAACAAATTGCTCCACGTTTTTCTGAGTGGAAAAGCAGATTTTAATTCTGTGCTTTTTAAAAGCGTATTTCCACCTTGGAGAGTTTCATTCTTATGGACATAACCAGGCTGGCACATTGGCTTTTATACTGAAAAATAATAATGAAAAGTATTTTGGAAAATGGAAGATCTTAAGAGGGTTGATACACTTCATTTTCTCATTGATGTATTTTGCCTTCCCCTTGGTTAATTAATCCAATCATTCAGTCTTTTCCTTTATTTCTTTTTTTGATGTCCTTTTTTCCTATTAAGTGTGGTGGGGCTGAGCAATTTCAAATCACTGCTAAAAGGAGGAAATAACAGTGATTTTCTCATCAAATATCTCCCTCCTCCACTGGAGTTAAATTATGTGCCTGATTGCTTTGGAAATGATCAGAGCCTCTATTTCCTTTATTACCGTACTTAACTGATTATTTTTAAATAGAATTCTTGGTTTATTATTCAAACAAACAATAGCTTTTAACCCACAGGTTCTTTTGTGATGCTGAGGTTTGTTCCCCACCAACTATAGAGAGAATCTCTCAGTTCTTTCAGGACATTTTGGGGTTCTTCAATGTGGCTTTATTTATTCTTCATTATGTATTTATTGCTATGTCTCAGGAGACTAAACCAAATAAACATTAGCATTGAAAGCAGCACAGGGAGGAGGATGAGGTCCCTTAAATTCTGTTTTTATTTGGATAAGAACAAAAGATAGGTATGGTTTGAATTAAGGATGTTTGTCCTTGTTTCACCAAGTAAAAAAAAAAAAAAGGAATTTAGACAATCCTCAGTGTCTGTATGGACAGAATTCCTGCTTCCATTTGTCCATGGCACTATGAATGTAGATTTGCACCTTAATTTATGAATAATCACTTTAATCCCTGGGATTATCTTCACAGGCTGGCTGTGAATTGCTGAAAATTAAATTTGAGCTGCAGGGGGAATGTCCTGCTTTTAGTTTGAACCCTTTTTTAGTTTGAGTTTTCCTGATTCCCTCTTTGATTAGATGTAGAGCATTGTGGAAACGAAATGGGAGCATTGCTGACTTTATGAATCTTTTGCAGTGGAAATTGAATAGCAAACTGCTCTAATTTGGGTGAAATAGAGATTATTAGCGAGGCCTGAGCTGAGTCAATGATCACATTTCACAGATAACACACTCTGTGTGTTTATCAATGACATTGATGTGCTGCAGCAATTTTTCCTAAACCCCTGGAGTTATTTTGGGACAGCACAGCCTTGAACGCTGAAAGCAGCAGTGACTTGGGAATTATTTATGACATCAGGGGGCTTTTGATGCATAAATTGTATTTCTGTCACACTGCCCATGTCTGCTCCTCACCCAAATCTCCAGATATTGAGGACCAGCAGCACTTTGGTCAGAAATACCCCAAACTTTTCATGTGGCATCATTTGGGAGGGGAAACTGTTCCCATTTGGGCTGGGTGGCACTGCCAACATCAACATCTGAGCTCATCCACTCCCCTCAAACATTTGCATTTTTGTTTTCCTTACTATAAACTCTGCATTCCAGGCTGCTTATGGGCTGAGTCTGACTCCTGAGCAGTTTCAGCCAGTGCAGGGCTTTCTGCTGGAGATTTTCTCCAAGATTGGTAAAATTGCTGCTGGAAAAGGAGGTCCTTGAATACAGTGGGGGTTTTTTGCCTCTTAGGCTTCTTCTTGCACCTCATTTCTCTTCTCAGCACCTTATTTCTTAGTGCTCTCAGCATCAAAGGTATTTTGTCTTCCAGCTGTAAATCAGGAGGCTGTGAGAACATCTGCTGAATGTAGAATGAGCTTTGGAGTGACCTCCTGTTCCCCCTGAGATCTGTTTTCTTTTAGGACAATTTCATTTGCCTCTTTATCTGCATGTGCTGTCTGTGCCTAATTTTTGAATTTTTCCTTTTGGCTCGTTGCTTTGCTGCTTCCTCACTGCTTGTGTTTTCATAACTCAAGCTCAGGCTGGTTTTTTCCCTTCCTGAAAGTGTGAAAAAAATTGATTTTTACAGTTTGGGCTTTTGATCCTTTGAAATCTCAGATAATATCATAACAAAATAAGGCTGAAGCATCAACTTGACTAAGAAGCTGTCTGTCCATCCTGCTAAATGTTGATTTTTGTCTGTTGGTGGTTCCTTTGAGGTGCTGGAGAGGCACCAAGAGGTGAATTTGCTGCAGCAGTTGAGGAATTCCCATTTCCCTCTGGATCTGTCAGCAGAAGGGAACTGGGAGCTCCATCCTCTCCTCAGTGCAGGGTCTGGCATCTCTAAAAATGCTTTTCACAACATTTTAACGAGACATCAGTGCATCTGAAGCACCAGAGATGGTTTTATTTCATCATCTTTGCTTAACTGGGATTTCTGGGGCTGCCAGAGTAACCCCCAGAGCTGCTGTGTCTGTCCCTGCCAGTAAAAATGAGATCAGAGGGGTTGTTCTTACTGGGAGTTGGGGCATTACTCATTTGGAGTCACAGGGGAGCAGGGAAGAAAACAGGGATTAGAATTCACATGTTCTGCCTTAAAATCAGGAGTTGGTTGGAGCTGGTGCTGATCTAGAAAACCCTGGTTTTTATTTCAGTTCTGATTTCATCAGAGCAAGCACCTGAAGGAGAAAGTGGGGGGGAAAAAAAGGGGAGAGGAGATACAGATATAGATAAAATTCAAATGGGAAGAGGGTTGGACTTTGTGTCATGCAATAAATCAAATCTCACCAAGGCCAAGTGCCATTTTTCTGAGGGGTGGTAACAAATGTGGGAGAATTGGTTCAATCATCCTGTCCAAAGCACCTGGGCTGGTTTTTTGTACAAGTCCTGCTCCTACAGCACCTACCCCACCTTTAAAATTCAGTGTAAGAGTGATGAATAACCCCATAATCCAGTCTGTAAGGCAGGCTGATAATCCTCTGTGAAACTGAATAGCAAAGGTCATCTGGAGAGGAGTGATTTGTCAGCAGCATTGGCACCGAGGAGTGGGTGGAGCAGATTTGATCATGGAATCACAATCCCAGAATAGTTTGGGCTGAGAGAAACCTGAAAGAACATTCAGTTCCAACCCCCCTGCCAGGGACAGGGACATTTTCCACTTCCACACTTGGTGATGTGATGCTGAATGCTCCAAGGTGTGCTGAGATGATTCCCTGTGGGAATTGCCTGGCAGGAATCAGCTGCCAGGGGTTCTCCCAGCCAGGGAAGGAGGATTTTGGGTGTATTTGGGAAGCCAGAGCCAGGGCTGCTCTTCAAGCCAGTGTCCTACAGTAGTTCATGAGCTAACAGTGCTTGGAAACAACTCCCCAGAGGAAAAAAAAGCCCCCAGGGAAAAAAGCCACTCCCCAGGGAATTTCATCCTTTGATGGGGATAGTCCCCAGAAAGTCATTTACAAATGGGAATTCCCTGTCTGCCTTTTGCTGAGGAGTGGATTCTCTGTGTGTGAGTGTGCAGATCTGCGCATGATCCTGATGAAAGATGATCAGATTGTGCAAAGAGGGCTCGGAGGACTCTAAAGAAAAACGAAAATGAATGGAGTGTCCCATTCTGCTTTTCAGAAGGCAAGAGGCATCTGAAGAGCTGCAATTTACAGCTAGAGCTGATTAAACCTGCATTGGCTTGGAACCATCATTAATATAAATCACTGCTCTTCAAAGGCCATTTTCAAGGACTTGGTATAAAAAAAAGGAAACTCAAACCCCACAATCCTAATTGGTTTTGTTTGTGTTTGAAGAGTTCTTCTGACTTGCTTTTCCAGTCCTCTGACAAGCTTTTTTTCCTTTGAACAGCTGCCTATAAATTAGGGCAGTTACTTTACTGGTAGCAGTGATATAAAAGCTGCCACAGCTCCACAGTGGGAGCAGGTCCCTAATTAATCTCAGGGAATCATGGAGTTGATTCATGACAGTGTTTTTAGTGTTGCTCAGAGCTTTTAAATGTCTTTTATATTCCAGGAATCTCCCAATCCAAGCAAATTCCAGTGGAGTACAGCTGCTGTAGGATGAGGTGGTTTCTTTTATGGCCTGATTATTTCCTGTAGGTGCTGGATGAGAGACCAAGATTCAGGGAACACCTCTCAGGATATCCCATAAAAAACACAGAAACTTGGGAAAAAGGTGTGGAAGGTGGGGCTACATCTGAGCTAAAGGAAAAGCCTGGCTCAGGACATGGATGTGGAGGTTGAGAGAGGCTTTAGGATAAGCCAGGCTGTTCCCAGGCTGGTGTTTTCCTTGCTGTAAGGAAAGCAGGCTCTCATTACAGAGTGCCAATTGTCGTGGTTAAACAATAGAGTTCTTTCTTTTTTTTTTTTTTTCAAAATATTCCAAGAGTTCTGCTTTGTAAAATGCTTTTGTGATGAGCTCAGGCTGTGTCTCGACAAAGTCTTCCCCACTGAGCTGAGTCCTTCTCCCTGAGGGAGGAAGTGTGGATTTAATGATGCCAGGGAGTTGTTTTCTCACCTGCAGATGGTGGAGGAAAGCGAGGAGAGGCTGACAGAGGAGCAGATCGAGTCACTCCTGCAGACTGTCACCAGCATCCTGCCAGGGGATCCAGAGGAGCAGCAGAGACGCTCAGCAATGGCAGCAGAAGATAAAGGTGACCAGGCATAGGAGGCAGCAATTTCAGAAGAGAACCAGCTGCTGTTAGTCTGGGTTTGATTCCAGTTCAATCCTGCATTGGACATAACTGTAAAATATATTCAAATTTTTATAACTTGGAGGTGATGAGGGAACCAATTGTTCATGAGCAAGCAGGGAAAAGGACTCTATTGTTTGGGTGTTTTGTCCTAAATGGGGATGGCAGTGCCAGAGTTTGCAGTGGAGCAGCCTGAGGGGTTCTGGGGCTCAGCATCTTTTGGGATTTTTCCATTGCACATAGAAGCACAGCTGTACATTTGAATAGGCAGTGTTTGAATCAGCACAGGAGTGCTGCAGTGAGAATTGCTCTCGGAAGCTTTGGAATTGCCCAAGTGGCTTCCAGAGCAGTGCAAAGCCAATTTTTGGGGCTTTTTGCAGAATAGGACAGGGATGGACAGGAGCTGCTTGGGATCTGGCCAGGCATTCCCAAATTTTGGCATCGTGGAATTGAGAGGATTTGTGGAAGGGCAGCTCAAGGATGTCTGACAGTCCCTCCTCAATAAAAGAGATCCAGATTCAGCAAATTGCCCCAAACCAGGGTGCTCACAAAGGCTGAGAGTCTGAACTCAAAGCTCTGAGTAACAAAACCAGCAGAATATTGAGGTGTCTGTTTGCCCTCTGAACATTTATTCCAATATTTACACAAAGACAGGGCCCTCCTGTGATGGAGGAATCAATGAGCCAACACTGAGCTCCTGATTTGGTTTGGAAAAATGAGAGCCAGGCCTGGATGAAGCACAATTTCCTGAGCTTTTTTTTGGTCTGATTAAGGATTGTAGGATCAAGTATTTCATGTTGAAAGCCTTGGTGATTATAATAAATCATTTGTGTGGCAATGTCCACACAAAGTCAGCCACTGGTTTAAGTTGTGGCTGCAGACCATTCTTTTATAACTATTCTGATGTACTGGAAATAGAAATAAAATTTTAAATCTCTCCTGGGAGTTTGGTGACTTACAGACAAGATCAAATCACAATATCTGACTGTTTTTTGCCCCCTCAGCTCTGTCACGGGTTTGTGTTTTTATGTGGAGAATTTGTGTTTTCTGAGCTTCAGTTGTGCAGTGAATGAAAGGGACTGATAAATTCCACTGTCTGGGGGATTTGTCATATTTGTTTCCATGGTATTTAAGCTTCTTTGATGTTTGGACAGGAAAGAAAATTATTGGAAAAAATATATTTGTTGCCCCTTGAAGATAATTTATCTTACATTAAGTGCCTTCCAAGGCTGGAAACTAAAGGTAAATTTAGACTGGGTTTGTTTAGTGTTTGGAGGGGAAAATCCTTGATGATTTTGTGATACATCAAGGTATATTTTTGCTCTCCAAATGGGAAAGAAAACAAGAGATAAGTGGCTCATAGCATGGAAAGACATGCAATTAATTTAAAAATTTTAAAATTAACATTTTTATTCACAGCAGCCACTGATGTTGTTTGACAGGCTGCAGCCTTAGGCTGCAAGTGTTTACATTTTGATCTGCCCTTTCCTAAAATGAAATTATTGAAATTTGTTCTGAACATATCAAAAGCAGCTGGAAGCAGACTGTAAATACCTTCAGCCAACAAGAACAACTCAACAGATCCCTAAAGTTGGATGTTCCATCTTGGGCATTGATTTGTGGCTGGGATGGATTGTTGCCAGCAGCTCTGTTGTTGTGGGGGGATTGTACAGGATGCAGGAACTCCCTCACTTGCTGCTGGAGTGAACCTTTTTATCAGTATCAGTTCCAGATGTTAACAGCTGTTAGCCCTGTGCAAATGCATGGATGGCTTGTAAACAATAATTCTCCTAAAAATCCAAAGCTGAACAACATTTGAAAGGCTCTGGGCTTGTGGCATGAGCATGACATCAAGAAATGAGTTTTAAACCTGCACTGTGTGTAAATCCAGGTGGGGATTTGCTCTGAGGACAGGTTTGAGTTGTGTTGTTTGATCTTTCCTGTGTCAGAACCCCCAGACCAGAAGTGATTTATGGAGTGCAAATCTCACCTTGCTGATGTGGCACCATTTCCCAGTGTCCTGAATATCACACAGCAGATCTGCCAGCCTTCCACATTTCTTTTTATTCCCTTAATTATTCCCTTAATTACCCATTCCCTACCACAGGAGATGGAACAGAGAAAGAGGCACTGAGTGGCTTCGTGGGTACAAGAAAGGTAAATGTGTGTTCTGAGAAGAAACTGAGCACTCAGCACTTCCTGAATATTTAAGAAGTGGATATTACTTTTAATTTTCTCATTTTTTACCTCTCCTTCACTTTTCTTCTGTGTTGTGTGTGTTTGGATCTGCTCTTGTGCTGAGGAAGGGGAGTGAGCTGCCAGAATTCCTGATCTGATACTTCAAAACACCTGGGCTTTCTCTTCCCATAAATTCAAATTACTTGAGGGTTCTTTGGCAGTCCCTGCTGCAGAAGTTTTATTAGGAGAAGCTTTGTTTTATGGAGCTGCTGCTCCTACCTGGCTGTGCTCTGGTGCTGGGCAAGGGAAATGGATCTGCTGGAACCAGATTGCACAGGGAATTTTGTGGAAGATCCAGGAAATCCCTCCTGCTGAGCTGAGCAGCTTTGGTGGGACTCAGGGCTGTGTGTGAGGCTGTGCCCACCACTGAGTGCAGAATGGGACAAGCAGGGAGCAGAATTAATGTGGTTTGGGGTTTTGTGGGTGTTCATCAGCTAAAGGTGAGCAGCCTGAGCTGGGAAAAGCAAACCCACAAAACGTGGAGGTTTTCTGGGGAGCAGATTGACTTCAAACAGCACTGAAATGCCTCACACCTGACTAATTCATGCTTAGCACTCCATCCCATTGGAAATCTGTGTTTTTCCCAATGGATAATTGGAGGGGGAAGGTTTGGTTGACCCTCCTGGAGCTGAGGGTTGGACTCTGTGATCTCCAGAGCTCCCATCCTTTCTGTCAGAGCTTTCCTTTCCTCCAGCCATGGATTCTGGGTTGCCATCTCATTCTGGCTGCTCTCATTAAGGGCTGGGATGCAGAAGTCTGGGATTTGCTCCCTGTCCCTGTTCCCATCCCTGCCTGGCCCTTTGGCAGGTGGGAGCCCAGGTGCAAATCCTTCTTTTTTGGGATGTGGACAAAGGGATGGGGACAGGCTGGCAGGGCTGGCAGCAGGATCTGGTGTTGTGCCTGTGGTTCAGCACTTCCTTGGGGCTGGAACTGGGGTTTGTGGGCAGCTCCTGGGATGTGTCCCAGGATGCTGCTGAGATAAGCTGGAGTTTCAGGGTGATCTTAACCACAGTTTTCTCTTGAATTTTTCTTAATGTGGACAAAACTACTCCACAGTGCCTGTCCACTGCCTTAAATTTGGCCCAGTCCAGAACCATTCCCTCCTGCACTCTGGCTGTGCTCCTCCAGCTCAATCCATCCCAGCCCAAATTGGGATTATTCTGCTTCCATCCCAGCCCAAACTGGGATTATTCTGCTTCCATCCCAGCCCAAACTGGGATTGTTCTGGATCCTGCTTTTGAAATACACACACACAAGATATTTTTCTGTGTTGCATTTTCTCTGATGAAACTCTTCACTGCCTCTGCCTGCCCTGGGGTGGCAGCTCTGCCAGGGCAATGTGCAAAGAGCACGTTCTGCATCCCAGAGATTGCCTGGCACCCTTGGCACCATATCCACTTCCCTGTGCTCCACAGGCTTTGGAAACATCATCCTCAGCTGGGATTTCAACTTGTGAAATGCTTCAGGTTTTGGCAGAGAGGAGTCAGGAGAAGATTTGTGCACCTCAGCCTAATATCAGGCTTTTCCTATTTTTTTTTATTTATTTCCACCCATAACCAGAGTGGAATTGAACCTCTGGGGACATGCTGAAGGCTTCAAACGTGGACTGGGGAGGTTTTTGCCAGGTCTAAAAGCATCTCCCAAGTTTTTTGCTGCCTGTGAAGGAGGGAGAGGCTTTTATTGGCAGCTGTGAGGGGGCTTTTATTGGCAGCTGTGGGTCAAGTGTCTGTTGTTGTGCAGGGCTGAGAAGGCTCTAAAAAATTGCTGGTTTTTATTGATTTGATGTTTGCAGTTTTCTGAGTGCCCCAGACCAGGCCAGGGATGAGCTGTGAATTGTTGTGGGTGGACAAAAGGCAGTGAGGTTTGGAGAAATGTGCAGAACAGGCACCTTGAATGCTCTGCAGGCATCATCCCAGTCCCCATCTGGATGCAGTGGTGTCCCTTATCCCATGGGGAAAGTGGGATAGGATTCACCTTCCTGGGGCTTGGCTGAGCCCAGGAAACTCTGGAGCCATTCCAGCCTCCAGTGTTAAATTTCAATCCCTTGTATCATTTGCTGGTTTTTAAATCCTCTTCAAATTCATCTGCATTTTCCCTTTTGTGTGGTTCCTGGATTTCCTGACACAAAGCCCTGGCTCGGGGGTGAAGCAGCCAGGAGGGAGGGAGGGAAAAGGAAGGACTGGAAACACCCACACAAAACCTGAGGGGATCCAGCTCTTCCTCCCAGCAGATTTGCTCCTTCATCACCCAGAAACCCCCCCAAAATTGGGAAGTGCTGCTGCTTCCCACTGCCCACGCTGGGTGAGTGGGCTGGGGGATGGGAATGGGCTGATCCAGGCCAATTTAAACATTGTCCTTTTTTTTCCTCATCTGGAAGTTGCCTCTTTCCCATCCCCATGGGCTGCTCCAGGTGGGACAGGACCCCCTGTCCTGTGTCACCACCTCAGGTGAGACCCCAGCAGTTGAAGCTACAAGGAAAAGCAGCTCAAACCACTGGAAATGGCCCTAAATCCTCCTCATATTCCCAAAAGCTGCTGGGGTTGTCACCCTTGGAAACCACCAGGTTTGGTGGGATGAGTTGGGATGTGCAGGTTTTCACCCCAAACCTGTGACTGACTCCAAACACTGCTTTTTCACCATTCAGCTTCCAAATGCTGCATCTTCCTCTTTGGGTTTTGAGCTTTTCCCAGCCTTTTCCCCTGCTTTTCCACTGCTCTGGAGCTGAAATCTCCCCTCCAGTGCCAGCTGAGCTGGTTGGAGCAGGCCAGGAGCTGAGGCTCCAAGGAAAACCATAATATTTTGGGAGAGTAATGAGGCAGGAGGGCAGGGAGAGTCAGAAGGAGCCTTTGAATTCAGTGTTTCCTGCTGGGGCCTCAGCAGAGCCCAGGAGTTAATCATTCAAATATGCTTATGTGTAACTAATCTCTGCAGGACAATGAGGAATTACTGAATGCAATTAAAATGGGGCAGAGTGGTTGCTATAAAAAGGGTGCCCCGAGCCAATGGGAGCCAGCAGCCTCCTATAAATGTGGGTGGGGAAGGAAAAGATCCCCAAAATCCCAAAGTGTGTCCTGAGCTGCCTCTGCTTGGGCAGAAATCCCCCTGAGCTGCTGGAGATCAGGCTGAGTCCTTCTCCCAGCTCTGCTGGTCCCTGTGGGGTCAGTGGATGCTTTGGGAAGGGCAGGATCTGCCCAGAAACACCTGGTGGAGGCTAAAAAGATGAAATCCAGCAGTGCTGTGAGTTGGGGTTGGATTTTGGGGGGGAGTGGGATGCTCTTGCAGGAGCTGGGTGGGATCCATGGAAGGAAAAGCAGCTGGTGGGAAGAGATCCTCAAAATCCCAAAGCTTGTCCTGAGCTGCCTCTGCTTGGGCAGAAATCCCCCTGAGCTGCTGGAGATCAGGCTGAGCCCTTCTCCCAGCTCTGCTGGTCCCTGTGGGGTCAGTGGATGCTTTGGGAAGGGCAGGATCTGCCCAGGATTGCCTGGTGAAGGCTAAACAGATGAAATCCAGCAGTGCTGTGAGTTGGAGTTTGGTTTTGGGGGGCAGTGGGATGCTCTTCAGGAGATGGGTGGGATCCATGGAAGTGGAAGCCCAGGTGGGGCTGAATTTTGGGAGCTGTGGGGGTGTTCAGCAGTGTTATCCTGAGGGAAATCCATGGAGCAGGCGCTGCTGCCGGGCCTTGCAGTGGGAATAGGGAGATGGGGATGGATTTTAGGGGATTTAGGGATTAGATCAGCTGGGCTGACCCCAGTGACCATCTCAGGGCCTGTCCTGTACACTCATCCCTTGGCTCCACCAGCAGGTTTTTGGCTTTATCCCTGATGTTGTTTGGAGCCTCACTGGATCCAGGCTCCGGGTGCCAGCGCTGGGAAGAGAAAATTCCTCCTGGAGCTTTCTACCAGCCTTCAAATCCCCCAGAGAGGGGTTAAGTGCCCTGATGCCACTGCCAGTCCTTAGAAAAGCAGGAAATCCCAACATCTCCAGGCTCCTTTTTCTCTAGGCTATTAGTTTAATAATATTTTATCTGTCTCTTTTTGTGACTTTTCTGCCTTTTGTGCCATTCGAGGCCACAGATGATTTACACCAACTCCCCCATGAACTCAGCCTTCAGCCCCCTTTTTTCTCCTTGCAAATCAGCAAATGGGTGTGAGGAGTTTTGGATGGGATCATCCCTGCCCCAGCCAGCTGCTCTTCCATCCAGAAAACCAAGAGCACAGCCTGTTTCCTGTTAAATCTTGCCTCTTGCATTGGTTTACATTGTTTGTCTGATGTTTTACAGCTTCCAAGCTGATGCTGCATTAAAGCTGGCCAGAGCTGAGGCAAGAAATCAGATGCAGGCACTGGCAGGGTTCCCCAAGTGCATTCATGAGGGTTGATCCCACAGTCACATTTTCTCAGTCACTGCAGGAGCTGTGTCCTGGCTGAGGCTCCAAGAGGTGCTTTTGGGACAATTTGGGAGTTTTATTTGCAGGGCAGGTGCTGGAGGGGCTGTGCCTGCTCCTCCTCCAGCCAGGGCAGTGGTTTGGTGGCTCTGGGGTGGCTCCTGAGTTTCTCTTGACTCCTGAGCTTTCTTTTCAGTTTCTCTTCCTTCCTTTTCTGAGGAGGGGAGTGGGTGGGTACCAACCACAGGCTGAGGCAGAAATTCAGATTTATGTTTCTGTGTGTGTGTAATTATAGAATATGATCTAGAGTCATGGAATAGATCAAGTTTAAAGGGATCCCTAAGGATCACCAAGTCCAATTCCCTGCTCCTCACCCCTCCCTAAAGCTAAACCACATCACTAAGAGCATCAGCCAGATGCTCCTTGAACTCTGATGAGCTCCCTTCCCTGGGAAACCTCTTCCAGAGCATTTTATCTGGGTATTATGGATATAAAAATGTATTTTAGGCAGAGCAGGATGAGTCTCTCCTGTCCTTGCACAGATAAACAGGACAGGGCTGATTTGGGGTGGCACACCCAGATCCCCCATGGTTTGTTGATGTTGTCCTTGCTGGATGCATCCACAAAAAAAACCCCCAAAACACAAAATCCAGCTGCTTTCCAGCCATCCCAGGTTAGCCAGAGGCTGCCTGAGGGGCAAGGCAGGGATTTGTGCCCAAATGAACCAAAAATACTTCTAATCCAAAGCCCTGATCTAAGGGCAAAAGCTTCTTGCTGACTACAGGAGTGCAGAAAGTTTTTTTTCTGTGGCTTTATGAGCACCAGCAGGTGTTGGCTGGGGAGTTCTGCCCTTGCTGGGCCAATTCTGGCAGGGAAAGTCTGGTTTTCTTCCTGAGGAAAACAAAAAATAGAATATTCCTGTAAGGGCTGAATGCACGAGAATGGGCAGAATTTAATAATAGGGGATGCAGCAACCAAAGCCAGCAGGATCCCATGGGAATGGGTCAAAGGGCATTAACTGTAAATATCTGTTTGTGTGGGGATATTTGGGAATGATGGAGAAGGTGTTAGAACCAGGATGGGCTGAGCAATTCCTGATTTTGCCATTTCTGTGCATTTTCTCTCCTCTGGAAAATTGCTGGGGCAATTTGGGGTTCTTAAGGAAAAAAGGGATTTCTTTCTTTGCATAAAGGGGCAGAGCTTCAACAAATTATTTATTTCTTTGGTGCATTTTGTCCTTCTCTGTGCTGCTTTTTTAATTTGACATCTGTTTTTCAGTTGAGGGGGACCTTATCCTGTAGTTGGGGATGGGGAGGAAGGAGGTCTGGATTTGTATTTTGTCTTCAATGAATTTATATGGATTATTTAGGGGTTTTTTTGTTTTTGTTTTGAGAGTTAAGATTTCAGGTTGGGATTCTCGCCTTGGATCTCCCCATTCCCAAACGGAGGTGCTTCCTGAGTTTTCAGTGAGGGCAAACCCAGCAGCACCTCAGGGGAGGCATTAAATGCTGGGCTCACGTTCCAAAAGGCCACTGGGAAAATAAATGAGCATTGAAATCCAAACAAGAGGAGGGAGCTCTGGAAAAGGCACCACTCTCCAGCTTCTCCCAGGTTTTGGCCCAGGGGCTTCACCCCTTTCACTCAAGACCTGAAGATACCAACTTGGGAATTACAAAAATGCATCCAAAGCAGGGTTTTTCGAGCAACACCTTGGGCTGAGCTGTTCATCCACTGCAAACATGGTAAACCCTGCCAGGATGGGGTTTTGGATCCACCAAATGAGGCTGGCCCCAAAGGCAGTGGGGTTTTATTTGTTGTTTTTTAGGGAAGCACATCACCCCCTCCTCATCTGCCCCCAAACTCCAGTGGCTGAACTGAGACTTTGGGACAAGTCCATGGCAGCCCTGAGGAAGGAGAATTCAGGTTTAATTCAGTTCCTTGTAGGTGGCAAATGCAGCTCAGCCCTACAGGAGGCAGGGGAATGTGAAAATACATCTGGAACCAGGAACCACACTGGGGATGGGATTTCAGTTCTGCCTCGTCCCATCTTTAATTGTGGGAATTTTAACTCTCCTTGTAAGAAGCTCACAGGAAAGGGCTGCACCATCCCATCAGCAGCATGAATGGTCTTCCTTCGGAGTTTTGACCCTGTGTCTTTGGCAGTGGGGTTTTTTTATTTTATTTTTTAAATGCTGGGGTTTGTGAGCTGCTTTCACTTCCTTGTGCCACTTTCCAGGTGCAGACGAGATCATTCCTTGATGATCTCTTTATTAATGAGCTGATGGATATTTACCTCATTAGGAGGCCCATTTGCTAAAGCTTTACAAACTCAGGCCTTGATCCTGCCAACCACTGGAAATTTTCAGCCATTTAAACCTCATGGGACAAGAAACAAGAAATAAGAAATCCCTTTTCTCTTAAGGGTCAGCTGAGAGCATCACGCATCACTCAAAGCCTTCAGAAGAGACTTGTCAAAAACTCCAGCTTAACTCTCTTTGATACTGATTTGGGGTTTTTTTTCAGGGTTGTTTTTTTTTCCAGGAAAAAGAAGGGGAAGGAATTAGGCAGTGGGTTATTCTGGGATGTCCCCATGCTGGAGAGGAACTCTCCTCCTGCACACGTCCTCGTGCCACATCAGCAGCTGTCTGCAAGCCAAGGACACAGGGAGATGCCTATGGCTGGAAAAACAGCTCCTTCTGTGTTTATTGGACTCCCTACCAGCTGGAAAATCCCAAGGATCTGCACCTCCAGGGGCTCCTGCAGCTGGGGGAAAAGTCTTCCTGTGAAATAAATCCGTGTGATGCCTAAAACACCTCGCCTGTGAGAACAGGGCTGAGGAGATCTTCCTACCCCCATAATTATTTCTCCAGACACGTGGTGAGGTTAATTCTCAGCTGTCCCATCCAGAAACCAGCAGGGATCAGGCAGAGGTGGGGAATATGGAGCTATTTATCACAAAATGCTGCTTTGTGGGGTCAGAGCAGAAACTGCCTTGATCTTTTCTGAGCTACAAACAGCTTAAAGTCAGGTTGTAAAAATGAAGTTTGTGTTCTCCTGACTTGGATAACCTCAGTTTAAATCTTCCTGCAATGGTGCTTGCAGCAGAAAAACCCTGCTTGGGGATGGAGCAGGATGAGTCCAAACCCTGCAGGAGCCAGGGATCCCTGCCAGGGAATCCAGGGAAAAGCTGGAGGTGGAGCTGCTGCCAGGTTTGCTGTGCCTGTAGTTCTGGGGGATCCCAGTGCTGGCAGCTGAGGGATTTTACTGGCAAACTCTGGGAATGGCATTTCTGCTCCCACAGGGATTCCCATGGCTTGGTTTGGCTGGATTTGGACCAACCTTGCCCTGCCAAGGACAGGCTCTGCACGGGCACTGCCATCGCTACATGAGGGCCAGAAAAATATCAATAGCAGGGAAAAGCAGTAAAAATGAGTGTTCCTCTGGGAAAAGCTGAGCCAGACATGAACATCCTTCCAAGTTAACCAAAGTCCTGGCTGGGTTGGTGGCTGACAGGTTTGCTCTGCTCCTGGGTGAGGCTCAAGGCATGATCTGGGTGCAGGAAGATCTGATTCTCCTGCAGCAAAATCTCATCAGCTTCACATTTTGTGGGGCCTATTTTCCCTAAACTCAAAGGCCTGTGGGCACAGTCCTTGGATTTTCTCCTCCTCTGGGAATTTTAGGTCTTCCCTGAATGTCCAGGCTGGTTTCTTTTGGCTCAGCCTGCCCTTGCAGACACAGCTGGGGTCCCTCAGTGCCAGCTGACCCCGTTGGTCCCCACCCTGCAGCCAGGAGTGGGTTATTTCCTTATTCCCATTCCCTGTCCCTGCTGCAGGGCTCTGGGATCACCCTCAGCCCAAGGGCATCTCAGAGCTGCCATGTGGAGAGGGATCCTGCCCTGGCATCCTCCAAGGCACTGCTGAGGCCTTGAGGTCTGTGTTGATGGAATAATTGGCAGTTTCCTTTGGCAGGAAGGTGCCAATCCCATCATTTTCCCCGTGGTTTTGTTCCCATCCATAAATGCCCAGGTAACAGGATGGACTCAGGACATCCCTGACAGAGCCAAGGGCTGCAGGGAGAGGGAAGGATGCCCAGCACAGGGCACATGGGGCTTGGCATTTTGGAATTCTGCCCAAAGGCCAAATGAATTTCCATGGGACAAGCTGAAATCCAACCCTGCTGCTTTGTGTGTGCTTTATCATATCCTCCAAATCCCTCCATCCCTTCAATTCCTTCTGTAAAGGCTCCAAACTTCTACAACGGAGATAACAAAGATTTTTTTTTTAAGCCCCTCACCCCTCCCTGGCTTTCCAAACTCCCTTTAGTGACTTCTGATATGAAAACCACAAACACCAAACCTCCTCCAGCTGCTTCTCCACGAAGGAGAGATCAGAGATCCTTCTCGTGTGAGACAGAAAATGGAGTTGTGCAATTGCTGCTGAGGTATTTGAGGAAAAAGAGTCGAATTTAACAGTTCTGGCAAGGACTTGCCTCAGCCAGCAAGCAGAGCTCTGCCTGCTCTGGGCTGCTGGAATGAACTGGACACAGCCAGGGGGAAATTCTTTGCATTGTTGGGATTGGGAGGTGGAATGAAGGTGAAATGCTCCTGGCTGAGGGCCAGGCTATCTGGAGTAGCAGGATTTTAAAGATCCCACTGGACTTGAGTTCAGGAATAGTTTTTGGAGTGGAGTTGGTGGCAGGAAAAGCGTTGGGTTTGGAGTCCAGGGAGGGGGAAAAAAGCCTCATTTTGGCCTGTGCATGTGCCAGACTCCAGCTAGCAGAGGTCAGGGCAGCAGTGCTGGGGCCTTTGCTGGCTCAGCAGCTCGGGTGATGTGGCAGCAGAGATGCTGCTCCCCAGGAGGGCTCTGGGTGGGTGCCAGGCAGCAAAATCTGTCCCTGCAGCTGGAGCTGGGCCAGTCTGTGCCTGCCTCCTGCACTGCCCTGCACCAGCAGTGAGGTCCAGCTGGGCTCTGCCGTGTGCAGGGAAAGCCTGCCTGATGTTGTGGCTCACATTTGGAAATGAGATGGGAGAAAAGAGCGGAATTTAAGCTCCTAAATAGCAGCAGAACTCAGGGGTGCTCTTTCTTCCTCCTCCCACCAGCAATCCCAGACACAGCTGGGTCTGAGAGCATGGGAACAACCATAAACCACGACAGAGCTGAGGAAAACAGGGAAAAACAGCCACCAGCACCCACTTCTGCTCCCCCTGGAGCTCAGCAAACCCCAAATTGTGACCCTGCAGCACTGTCCTGCTCCCCCTGAGCTCCTCCTTTGCTCTTTGCTCCTTCATCCCGTGCTGAGCCCCAGCGAGGGGAAATCATTCCTGGAAAAAACGGGGACGGGCCAATGCCAATGTCAGAGCTGAACCCTCCATCTGCCCCTCTCTGGGGGTGTTTATCCAGCAGCAGAGCTCTGTCTGCACCCAGCTGTCACTCGGGGCAATATTTGTGCAATATTTGCTGCGTTATTTGATCTGTGGCTGCCGGGTGAGCATTGATTAAAGCAGAGCCCAGCGTGGGGCACCCTCTGCATCCTGGATTTCCATCTGCTCCATCCAGCAGCGCTGTTTTCCCCCTTTTCTCTCGGAGAGGAGCATTTCCTCCCCCCTGGAGGCACCGTTTGATTGGAAGGCTTTAAAAGGGACAATCTGCGTGAGTCACATTGAAAGCCATAAAAGAAAAACCAATAAAGCCATCTGAAAAGTGCTGGTTAATGGATTGGGGCAAACTTACTGGAAACAGGAGACAGATTGTTTCATCTTGAAATCGTTGCCTCAAATCCGTCTGCATTTGGGAGCAAAGGACATTTATTCCTCATCAATAGCTGTCAGGGAAAAGAGATTTGAAAGGGATTTTGCCACCTTTGAAAGGAGATGTGGGTTTCTCTTGGCTCCCAGCACTTCTCTGAGCATTTTCAAAAGCCTTTCAGGTGCTGGGTACTCTGGAAATTCAGTCCTTCCAGGGCAGAGCTTTTCAGAGAATGAAAATAATTGTCCTTGTCATGGACACAGGTATCTGCTTGCATGGCAAATAGTGATTTTCTTAGCAAATAAAACGCACCTGAGCTGAACCACATTCACCTCTGGACAGAGATGCTGCTCCACTCTCACCGTGCCTTTTCCCAGACTGAATTTTGGGATGTTAAATCCCTTTGGCTGATTTTTTCCCCCCCAGCTTCTTGGCAGGCAGCACAAACCTGGGGAGTGTCCCGTGGGATTGTTCCCTTTGCTATGGCCCTGCAGCAGCACTGACATTCCTGCAGGCTGGCTGTCTGCACCTGGGCTTCTGTTTGTGAAGCAGAAATGTGCTTTCAGTTGGGTTTAGCTTTTGCATATCGCGGTGCTAACGTGAGCAAGTCCGACCCAACCTGTTTTCCTGCTCCCGAGGAACCAAACCTGGCTCTCCACGTGGGAATGAAGGGGTCAGGATGGCCTCAGGCCACGCTTTTAGAGAGGTGTGTTAATCTAGAGATGTGAATTTCCTTATAAAGCTGCACCTCCAGGGGCACAGAGCACCCTCACTCCTTTCCTGGCTGCTTCACCCAGCTGTGGCGCAGAGAGTTGGGATTTGTGCCAGCAGCTGGCGCAGCCTCCAGCTCGTGCTCCAGTCTGAGGCTGCTCCAGATGTTTTCCCAGTTGCGCACGTGGTGGGCACATGGCTGGCGCTTCCCGTCTGCTGCGGAGCAGGTGTGTGACCCCAGGGGACACCTGAGCCGGGCTGTCAGCACCTCCTGCCTCTGAAAGCCGCCTGAGTTTCTCTCAATTTACCGGACAGCTGGAGCGCTGCACTTCAACCGCTCGCCCAGTTCAGCCGGGCTGGGCGTTTTGGGTGCTTTCACCTCCGAAAGCCGAGCCGGGGGGCAGAATTCGAGACTGAATTTTGTCTGTCAAACGTTCAAGAATAAGAAC